>CM035236.1:19811293-20373845 GCA_020226215.1 Sindora glabra
ATAACATACCTATGCTTATGTGTTAAGTTTATTTATTTTTCTTAAAAAATGATTCGCTACAAAAGGATTTTTTTTTAGTGAACGTGTCACAGTTAATTACTCCTATTTTTTTTTGTAAAGATGAAGAAACAAATTTGATTTTCTCTACTCTACTATTTACTACGGCGACGAAGAATCCAATTCTCACTATATTTATTCCTTTTTCTACTTCTTCTTCCAAGTGCAGGACAACCCCAAGGAGTTGTGGGTTTTTTTCTACTAATTGGGGTCGGTCTCCCGGATAAAGAAAAAGAAAAAATAATAGGAAAAGAGAAAGATAGCGATTCAAATCAAGATTTATCCGGTTCCTCTTATGTCAAATTCAAATCACAACAAAGAAAAGAAAAAAGAGTCGAAGAAGGAATAGAACAATGTTGTGTTGTATTAGACTACCTGTCTTTTTGTAGTTAGATCTCCAAGTTTTTAGAATGCTCCAAATTCCACTTGAGCATCCAAATCTAGGTCAATACCAGCAAAAACATCTTTGAACAAGGTTCTAGCACCATGCCAAATGTATCTGAAAAAGAAAAGCAGAGCAAACGAAGCATGTCCAAAAGTAAACCAACCTATTCTTGATGATAGTTTTATACAACAACATCATTTGTTTTTTTTATTTATTTACTTCACCCAATATCATTTGTTTTTTATTTTTCTTAAATTTAAAAGCAATTTTTAAAAATATAAAAATATATTTAAACACACACTAACGTTTCTGTTCTAAATTTCATTGATTTAATCTTAAATAAAATGTCAATTTGCGTATCCTTCTCATTTGCTACACAAATTATTATTACAAATAGATATATAGATAGTACAAACCATGGTACAAATTGGATTTACTGCATGCCATATCATACATATTCTCATATTGGATTCTTGACGCTTATATCATAACTTTTACTATGAAAGGCTTGAATGCAATTAGTTCCTGCTGTTTCCTATTTTTTTGTCCATTATTTTATTGACACGTAAACTACTTCCTGACATATAATTTATCAAAATCAACGCCATTTAGCTATTTGCTTAGTTTTATAAATTCTTATATAATTATCATATAATAAAATTAAAATTATATCTATTACATAATTTAGTTATAAAATATGAATACTAAATATTTGTCATTATATATAAATTAAGTTGAAATATCAATAATATTTATACATAGTGCATGCTCATAATAAGTATAAAATAATTTAACAAAATTTTGATTTATTATATAAATATGAACATTAAAAATAATAACATTTGTTTATTATCTTATAAAATACTTCAAATTTTTATTTCTAAATTTCAAAAAATAAAATAAAAAATAAGCTAAATAAGTTTTAAAACCAAAATAAAAATAAACTTAAATTAAAAAATTTTAAAAAGAAGTAGTGGGATTTATGGTTGAAAATAATAGTTTAAATTATTAGTTCCTTATTAGCTGAATAAGAAGTAACTTTAAATACTTTTCAAAATGTTTATAAGAAAGTTTACTTTTTATGAAATTTAATTTTTTACTTATGTGAATAATTAAATGACTCCTTCTTTTTAAGGAGAGTAAATATACTAATAGTGACTATTATATCTCTTATATTTTATAATTAACATTACTAATATTTTATATTTATTTTTATTATAATTATCCATTCTTCTATTTATTTATAATATTAAATTAAATAAAAATTATTGAAATATTTTGTTAAATCCTCTTTAACAATATCAAACATATGTTTACTTCTAAGTTATTTTTTTATCAATTATTTTAGTATTATAAGTGAAGTAAAGGACAAATAATCATATTAAAAGTAAAAATAAGTGACAAATAGTACTAGTCATAAATTTTAAAAAATATAATACTCAATATATTTATAAATAAGATATTAAATATTATATCTACTTTTTAATTTATTTAAATTAAAAATAAATTAAATTAAAATTTTAATTTTATCATTCTAGTTCCTAGTTTTATTATTTTATTTCAAAGAAGAATTACATTTTATCTACTCATAGTTGTGCTTTTTTTTTTTTTAATCCACTTGTGATTTTAAGTATGATAATTGAACCATTCATGCTTTTAATAATTAATAATTTACTCACCTCAATTATTTTTCACTTAAAATTTAATAGAAAATTCACATGCATTATATATGATTTTTAATTTCTTAAATTTTGATTCAATTTTATGCTCACTTAAAATTAAATTATCCTAAAAAAATATAACTTTATTAAAAATTTATTTTTTACAATTTAATTCATGATTATTGAATGTAAAAGGGCAAAAAAGACTTTTTTGCGATAAATTAATTTTAATTAGACTTCAAATTGAGTTAAAATATGAAGGAAGTAAATATCACATGTAAATAGATAAGCTTTCTTTAAATTTTGAACAAAAAATAATTTAGATGAATAAAATAATAATGATTAAAAATATAGGTGGATAAATTATAACACTTAAAATTTTAGATGAGTTAAATAAAAAAAAAAGATAAAACCATGAATGAATAGAATGTAATTTTTCTTTATTTTGAGGGACAAGAAGTCAATTAAAAATAAAAATAAATTTAAAATAAATAATTATAAAAAAATATTTAAATTAAATTAAAACTAATTATAAATAATAAAACTACAAATGTTTAATTTAATTTAGTAAAATAATCTGAAAAGTCTAAAAATAACCGCTCGTTTAGAAATAAAAATCAAACATTTCAGTTTCAAAAGCAAACCCGAGGTCAACTTGAGCGCAAGCAGCAAAACATGGATAGTGTTTCATGGGAAATGAGCTCAGCTACACATAAAAGATAATATATTTTGCTGGTCAGATAAATGAGCGGTTAAGATTTATGTTATACAACATTTAACAATATATATATATATATATATTTGTATCGTAGAATCCTCTCTTACATGTATATGTATAATCTAACACCGGGAAGCGTGTCCAGAAAAAGGAAAGGAATGGAGACAAATGAAGCGACCCAATGCCACGTGAATGTCTTCGCAAATCGGAATTTAAAAAGACAGAAAAAGGCCGATGGGTCATAGAGCCAGGTGTTCAAGCAATCATAATCTTCCGTATACGCGAACTTCCTCGAATATCCCATTTTGTTCGTGTATTATTATCCCTCACATTTAATTAATTTTATAAAGATTAAAAATATAATTTAATTTTTTTATTTTTAATTAATTTCATAAAATTAATTTTAATTTTAATTTAAATTTAATTTATTTTTATTTCCTTTTTCTTATAATTTATAATTAAATTTAAATATACATATAAATTTTTTCTCATTTTATATTCAAATTTTAATACCATTAAAAATGAAAAATAAAAAATGAAATAAATTTATTAAAATATTATAAAATAAATATGTCAAATAATTCAGTATTTATTAGTAAAAAAGAGTGGTAAAATTAAAAATATATTTAGTATTCTCTCAATTTCTTTTTAAGTATCATTTAACAAATTACTTTTATTTATCTATCATTTTAAAAAATAAAAAATATATTTATTATTTTATTTTAATATTATCCTTAAAATATAAATAAATATTTAATAACTTTATTTATTAATTAAATTTTAATAAAAATATATTAATAAATTATAATTTATCTTTCTTTAAATTAAGATTATTTATTATATTTTTTAATTCTCATATATTAATCTTAAATAATACTTAGAAAAGAGCGAAAAAAGTACTTGATTGAATCTTTAAAACCGCATATAAAAATGGATAAAACATTCCTAAAAAAATATGAGAGATTAATATTTAATAGGGACAAGGGAGGATAGTCCTATTTTTAATATTATTACTTTTCATTGTCACTTTGTCTTCTTTACCAAAATGAGCTACGCCGTCCAGGTGTCCATGTGATAATTGAAGCGTGTTACATTATTAATCCTTTTAATTATAATTGAATATTGATGATGAGGTTAACTATTAGGCTAATGAAACTGTCCTTTTCCTTTTTCTTGTCTTTGTTTGTTTAATTAATAACGAAATAAAAAGTCCTCAATTTATTAATTTAATTTAATCAACTGTTTTCTGCACTTCAATTTTTTTTTCTATTTAGTACTTTTTTGTCATAAAATTTTTTGTTATTCTCAATGCCTTACAGATGGCAAACAAAGGCAGGGTTGCGTTAATTTCTAATCGGAATAGTACAGAAGATTCCATAATTTTTGTACACATTTTTAGTTTCATGCTTGTAATACATATGTTGTTTTTCTAAAATCTTTTTTTTTTTGTCCGGACACAATTTTTAATAGAGCAATTTCTTATCAACTACCATTATTTATATATTATGATGCCAGCAATATAAATAATAAAATGATGTTGGGAAATCGACCGTTATCCTACGAGAAAAAAAATAATTTACCCATTCCCTATATCGGAAAAATAAAATTTTAAAACACTTATTTTTTTTTTAAATAGGATAGATCACGGGTTGCAAGATCACATGATCAGCATGCCGTGTGTTAACCCATTGATCACGTGGTGTCAGGCCCCGTGATCAGAAAGCTATCAGGCCCAACTGGTCACGCAGTCCAGCATCCCGTGATCAGCCATGCATGCGCCTGAGCTCCTGGCACGACACATGGTGGCCCCCCGCGTTGCTGGCTTGACACGTGATAGCTCTCCTACTCCCCTTCCTATTCACACACATGCCCCCTCCCCCCCTCCCTCAGATAGCTTTTTTCATTCAATATAAAACTCCCTTCCCCTTACCTTTAGCCTAATCCAAAAAAAAAAATTCCCTCCCTATTTCCAAAAGCATAAAGTCATCATTCTCTAATTTTTTTTGTCATCTTTCCACTAGCAATTACAAATATTTCAGTATTTATTTTTTCCTCCTCCCAGCAGCAATTACAATTTGTGCATTTGCATTGTAAAGATTATCCAAAAAATTATTATTCAAGTAAGATATGCATTTAGTAATTTTATTTTATTTAGATAGTGTAAAAATACTATTTGTGCTGTGTTGAGGATGATATTTACTGTATAGATTCCATGATTTTATCTTTTAATGGTAGTAGACATTATATCTAGAATATTGTTATTCTATCTTATTGAATACTTTATGATTAAATTTATATTTGTTATTGTAATCTATTTATTAAAACATCTATATATTTATTATTTCCCTATATTTTTATGCCTATAAGTATTATTTTATTTTTATTGTATTTTTTTACTTTATTTTTTATGCTATAACGTTTGAGTTTGCTATCATGGTTATGGTCTAACTTAATTAGGCATATTGTGTATATTGTTATTATTGTTATCACCATGCTTAGGAGTTATGGTTTAGGACTTAGTATTAGACATTAGGAAAGAAGGAAAAAAAACCTAAAACTTTAAAAAAATGATTTAACTGAGAATAGAAATTTATATATTTAAGAGAAAAGTAATAAAATAAGTTTAGATTTTTGTGAACAATAGAACAAGAATTTAGTCTCTATCTATGAGAAAATGTTGTTAGTACTCATGCAAAAGTGAGAAAAAATTTAAAAATTTATATTATTATTCTGGGTTCATTAGCCTTTGAAGTAATCGTTTAATATTCAGAATGTTGATTTATAATATTCTACATTTGGAAATGGGTACTATAAAGGGAGAATATTAATAGTTTGAAGATCTAAAATAAGCAAAATTTTTAAAAAAATAATAATAAAATATTATGAATCAACATTGGTTGAGTAATAATAAAATTCTCAATAAATATTAAACATATTAGTATAAGTATTATATTATTATTTTCATTAAATCTATGAATTATATTATTTTTTTATTATTAAATAATAATCACTTATACTTGACTAATATTATCTTTATCATCACTCACATTATTTTAATTATTATTAATATATTAATCATTATTAAGATTACCATGATGGTACTAATTATTATTTTTTAGAATATAAATTGTAATATTTTTTATTTTTCTGTGAGTATCATTATTTTACATTATCTTAAAAATATCATAATATTAAAAATATAATATGTAAAAATATTATGACACCATCAATATAAGTAAAAATAGTATAATAGTTATTATTTTGCTAATATTTAAGAATGCCATTATTTTTTTAAATATTATTTAACTTCATTATAATTATCCTAAAAATAAAGGTTATTACTTCTTTAATAATTAAATTTTAAGCATTTATTATTTATAATATTTATCATTATTTTATGAATATTAAAATTTATTAATTATAGTAATAGATTTAATAAATAATTGATGAAATTATAGTAATATTTTTTATATAATTAAATAATATAATAATATTTATTTTTCATTATTTTAAAATTTTTTGATAGTATTATCGTTATTATTAAAAAATATTATTTTTTAATTATTTACCAATATTTTACTAATATTATTAATTTTTAATAACCTAAAAATATTTTAATATTAAAAATAATAGTTACCAAATACATTCTTATATTATTGATACAATTCAATAATAAAATAGTAGTTATTATTAATTTGGTATGTAAGATTATTATTTATGTATTAGATAAACATAAGCTGTACTATTAATATGAAATGATAATTATTAATATATTATTTAGATGTTCGTTGATCACAATATAATTAATAATTAAAGATAAAATTATCACTTTTTACTTAATTATTAATATTATAGCATCTTTATAATATTAACTTATCATTTAAATATCAGTGGCATGAGAAATGTTTACTATACATAAAGAGATAACATCATAATATTTTATATTGTACATTTTACGTGAAACTTGGGAAGAATGCTTGTTCTTAGACTTGAGAAAAATATATGAAATTATATAAAATTTAAAGATCAACATTGTTCTTGAGCTCAATTTTTAAGTACATTTTAATAAATAATTTTGACAAATATGTAGAACTGCAATAATTATAATTAGAAAACTAATTTACGATGTTAAAATGAATAAGAGCCTGTCCGTAGTAATAGTTTAGGGTTCGGGTGTTTTATGATTATGATACTTTATACTTGTTGAATACTTTGATTATTCTTGAAATGTCATGTAACTCCAACATTGGTAGGAAGCAAAATGGGTGCTAAGGAGGAAAATATTTGTATTTATGCTAATGAAAAAATTTATGAGATAGAAGAAGGTGACACGTTTGCGTGTCATAGGGTAAAAGTAGTAAAAACAAAAATAGATATCACCCTGAATGATCTCAAAAATATTGTGGCTCGCAAGCTACGACTCGATGAAAGTAAATTTGTGTCCAAGTTGGTATATAGGCATCCACTGTCATTGAACCCTATGCACTACAAGGAATGTGCACTAGAAGATGATAATGACATTAAACGAATGTGGGAGGTGAACGCACGATTCCTTACTCAATTGTTTTATCCAGAACTTTATGCATATGTCTCAGGCAGGGAACTTGATTTGAACGTCAGAAGTCAACCTATTGATGACAATGGGCCATTCACACAACCATCCACCAGCTTAGCCTACATCTTAAATGAAGGGCCATCACATTACAATATGTTCCCTGCTGCATTGAATAGGCAAGTTGAGTGTGGACAGTCTTCTCATTCCCCTATAGTCGACTATGCACTAGAGCCATGTTTTCCACTGTCCCAATATGGTCTTCTTCCATCTCAGTCTCCCTAAGATGAAACAGATGATATAGTGGATGATTTTGAAGAGGACGTTGCATATGACGATATGCCTAAAGGGTTTGGTAGTAATGATGACAATTACGAGGACGATGATATTGAAGATGATGTTAAGACTGTACTACCAACAACACTAGTAAGCCGATATATGGAGTCAACCGCTACCTTTTTCTCACAAATAAATATTGAATTTACAATAAGTCATGATCACCCTGGAATGGGAGATGGCCCGAGCATAAATGACAATCAGGAGTTGTACGTGGGTATGCGATATTTGGACCAAAAATTATTTCATCATGCAATGAAGATTTATTCAGTTCGGAGTCACCATACATTTTATGTGCATTACTCTTCGGCCAAATATGAGGAATATCAATGCCCTAACTATGATGTACAATGCAATTGAAGGGTTAGAGCACGTTACAAGTCTAGAGAAAATCATTGGGAGATATCTAAATATAGTGGGCCTCATACGTGTGTCTCCGCATCTCTTTCCTGAGACCATCCAAAATTGAACACAGATGTTATCTCATCATACATTGTTGGGATGGTGACTAAAAATCCAATTGTATCCATCCGATGAGTGATTGAGCGAATCCATGGCATTTTTGGGTACTCAATGTCATACAAAAAAACGTGGAAGGGCAAGAATCAAGCGATCGCACTCACATTCGAGGATTAGGAGAAGTCATATTCTATATTGCTATGGTGGCTGGCCACAATGCGACACTTCAATCCTGGTTCTTACTTTGAGATTATTAGCAGAGAATGCTTGTTAAGCAGTTCTGAAGATGAGATAGTTGTGACATTCCATCGAGTGTTTTAGACTTTCAGGCCGTGTATTAATGCATTTCAGCATTTGAAACCAATAGTTCAAATAGATGGCACATTCCTGTATGGAAAGTATAAAGGAGTTTTGCTTACTGCGACATCACAGGATGGCGATAAGAAGGTCGTACCTTTTGCATTTGCTGTGGTTGAAAGGGAGACATATGATTTTTGGTCTTGGTGTCCTTTCCTCCTACTCCTTTCCTTTGATGCAGGTTGATATAAAAGGTGCAGGACCATCAGATTATCCCCCCTCAGCGTATTTCTTCATAGGTGCAGATGTTGGGCCTTCATATAGTTTCACGTCATCACCACAACACCATTATGATGCTCCATATTCATCGTTATTCACTCCATTGGCCTCGCATTCAACTCCACAAGCCTTCGATTCCCTTATGGTATTATTTGCTGATCTGTTTGCATTTGCCACTAAGCACATTAGTGGATCGCTAAACCAACAGCAACAAGGGTTTATTGCCTTCAAAAACCCTTTACCAACGTTCCAGTCCTCCCAGTGAGACTTGAACTCTCCATCGTCCATGGTTCACACCTGCTGGACTTATCCAAATGATGCTGACGACGATGATGATGACGAACAGCATAATGCCCTTACTCAACGACCGCGACGAGAAAGGCGACACCCTTGATGTGGGACTGGGAGCCATCATTTTAGTGACTGAACATTTGACTATTGTATTGTAACATTTAATCAAGTCTATGTATTCAATTAATTCATAATCATTAGTACATTACGCCTCTCTTATCAATTATACAACCAATGCGATAACTATATTCTTAATTGAGATTTTATGTATTTTTTAACATAAAATTTTTTGTATTAGTATTAATAATTAAGTAAAAATTGATAATTTTACTTTAAATATTAATTACAATGTAATTAACAAATATTTAAATAATAATTTAATAATTATTATTACATATCAATAGTAATACTTATGTTTATTTAATAAATAAATAATATTCTTACATATTAAATAAATAATAAATATTATAATATTATTAATTTATATTGATAATGTTAGAATATTTTTAATAGCTATCATTTTTAATATTAAAATATTTTTAAGTTATTAATAATTAATAATATTAGTACAATATTACTAAATAATAAATAGATACCATTTTTATAGTAATTATAATGCCATTAAAAAATTTTTAACATAACAAAAAATTAATGTTATTATGCTATTAATTTATATTAATAATATTATAATATTTTAACCAATTATTCTTTTGATCTGATACTATTTTTAAACTTTTAAAACATATTAGCATTCATAGAGTAATGATAAATATTGTAAATAAAAAAATATTAAATTTTAATTATTAAAGAAGTAATAACCTTATTTTTTTAAAATAATTATTATGTAATTAATTAGTATTTAAATAATAATAGTATTATTAGATATTAAATAAATAATAACTATTATACTATTTTTACTTTTATTAATGATATCATAATATTATTATTAAATATTAATTAGAATATTTCAATATTTTAAAGTTAATAAAAATTATTTATATATTAAAATAAAAATATTACAACATACATTAAATATTAATTTATCATACAATTTAAATACATCCAAATTAATACAATTTATTTTCTTTTTATTATACAATTGAATTAATTTATCATATATTTCATAATTAAATATTTTATCTAATGATGTGATTTTTTATCTAAATTTAACATACATTAATTTTCATAATTAATTAAATATTTTTTCTAATGATGCAATTCTTTTTATTAATTTAACATACATTAATTTTCATAATTAATTAAATATTTTATCTAATGATGTGGTTTTTTTAATTTTTAAACAAGAATTAAAACATTGTAAAATATAAATTTTTAATAATTTTTTTATTATAATTTAGAACATTGGTTAATTAATATCAAATAAACATCTAAAACATAAAAAATTACATCAAGTACAAATTAGCCAAAATTAAAGGTCATAAATTATAAATAATTAAAAATTATAAAATGAATCCAAATTGAAACTAAAAATTGAGTTTAAATTAGATAAAAAATATAAAAATCTAACTGATAAAAAAAGTAAAAAAAAAATGAATCACGAGTTGCTAACGCTCGTGATTCAGAAAATATTAAAAAAAAATTAAGGGTTTGGAAAATTAATTTTGATGGCGCAGGGGATGGGGAACTTGTTTTCCTAGATTAAGGCTTTTGGTCAAAAAGCCAAATGACATTGATTCTTTAGTCATTTGACCTATCATCATTTTTTTTGGAATATAACTCAGTTGAGTAGGATATTGACTATTAAATTAAAGATATTAGTTATTATTAAGTAATTATCATTAAAAATTAATATTTAACTTTGGTTTCTTTTAATACCTAATGTGGAATGGTGTATATATCACATTAATTTTGTTAAATAATCAATGTTGTATAATCTACATAAAAAAAATCCTTTCTTTGCATTCTCTCCAATATGTATAGTTTCTCAAAATATTTTCTATTACACTATTTTTAATTTGAAATATATACATACCAACCTCCAAATAAAAACACAATATTTTAATTTTACAATATATATACACCATAAATGAAACAAAAAATAATGTATAATTTTGTATTACAATGCACAATCTTATATTTAGCAAATGCAATATATAATAGCTTAATTAAGACAAAAGCCACATTTCTTATTACATTAGTTCCATATAATTTGGATATGATTAAATAATACCTTAAGATTTATTCTGCTTAATGTTAGCATATATGATCAAACCATTACAAATTGTAAGAGAAAAATAAGTACATAACAATTTGATAGTTGAAGTAATCATAAAGAAAAAATTTATTAGTAAAAATAAAATTACCTTATAATTTGTTATATATATTTTCCTATTTGAGTATATATAACTTATTGTTAATGCACGTATCACACATGAGACTAGTATCAACCAAATATATTTTATCAAAGAAATACTAATTAATAAGCAAACAATTATTTATATAAGAATAATTATAAAAATGAGGACTTTAAAACCTTGAACTTGTGATATAAAATTTATTTGGAAGGATTGTTAACCTATTTCCCTTCACTATAATTTTTTTGCATATAAAATTCTTTTAAATTATCTTCATGTTTAATTGGAAGTAGCTCTAATGGGAAAGGAGATGTGTCTTCAATATTAGTAGTTATGTCTTTTTTATTCTCACTACCAATAATTTATCTTTTCTCATAAGGAACTATAAACTAGTTCTTATTAATAAGGTTTTGACACATAAAATACTTGTTTTACTTAAGATGCCACTATGAATAGTTCCATCTTATGACCCTCCTTATTAAAGTCCATTAATGTAAATTCTAACTCATCCACTAAGATATTGTTATTATTCTCTACCTACTTTAATCGAAAGACATACTTCTTAAATTGGATGTAGTGTTACATCATCTTTGAAATTTTAGAATTTTAAAATTTTATGTGTAAGGGAAATAATTAAGTTTAGTAGTGAGAATTTTTAAAATAGAGAATGGGTGTGAAACAGAAAAAAAAAATTATAAAGAAGGTGTGAACAAGAAATTTCAAAATAAAGGATTAATTAATTAAATAAATCTTGAATAAAACTTTTGAGTGGATAAAAATGGATTGTTAAGTGGGCTTGAAATGAAAAACTTGTAAAGCTTGAATAAGAAGTGTGTAATAAATAAAAAAAATTAAAGGTTATAAAAGATTAGAGGTGATTATGTGATTGTAGAGGAAATTTAAGATAAAAGGATAAAAATATCCCTACCTTTTTATAAACTTAGTGTTACCCTAAAAATCCTCATTTTCCCCTCAACCCTAACTCTTCCATTAATCTCTTCATCTCTCCTTCCTTCCTTTCTAATTCCTTCATTAATTAAGTAAAAGAAGTATTAATTTTCATTAATTTCTTCCTATAATCAAGATAAGGCTTCCTTGTTGATGAATTTCTTTTAATTCTTCTTTAGAAATTTAGTAAAATTTAGGCATTTTAACTCAAATAAGGGGGATTGAACCTTAACTCTAGAAAACTTCTAAATTTTGGTCAATTAGGGCTAAAAGATAAAAATTCTAACCTTTCAAATGTTCTTCCATTTTAGATGTGTAAATATTTCAGCTTTATCTTAAATAATTTGAGAGTTTTACTTAGTTGAAAATTTTTTTTAAGGTTTCTTATGGTTATATGCAAAATATTTGGATTGGTGTTATGTGGTGATGTTTAACTTGATTTGATGATGAAATTGATGTATATATAGTGTTATTATGGTACATTTACAATGTGATATGGCTTGGTGATGAATTAATGGTTATTAGATGGCATTTATGGTGAGGGAATAGTAAATCTTTTTGCAAAATATGAAGTATTTTTATGTGAAGCACTTTTTTAAGTCTAGAATGCATAGACTAGGAAATGATTTGCAAAGTAATTCTTAGCATTAAGAATGCATCTCAGAAATGCATAATCAATTTGCAAAGTGATCCATTTCTTACTAAAAGTCCCGAATTAATTCGCAAAGTGATTTATTTCTTCTAAAAAGTTTCTAGAAGGCTCGAGTTGATTCTCAAAATGGTTCTCCAAGCCTTGCTTCATGATTTAATGATAGAATCAACTATAATTTCTTATTAACAATTGTTTACTAATGGAATTAATATGTAAGCATTGTTGATGATATTTTATTCTTTTTAACATATATATATGATTGAAGTATTTTAACATGAATTATAACTAAATGCGAATGAAATACATGAAATGCTATGTTATTTGAGGACATATAGTAAAGGAATGGTAGTGTTTTGATACATGAATTGTGATGTATGGTATGTGGTGTGAATAAAATTATTATGCAAATTATAGAATGAATTGGGTTATCTAGCCATGCAAAAGAGGCATGATAATATTATGGAAGGAAAAGGTAATTAATGCTTAAGCTATTTTATGAGAAATAGATCAAATATGACTTTTGTTATGAGAAAATGTCATAAGGGAGATGTGATTGTTGAACATCGGATCCTAGTAATTGCTACTAAAAGATAAGGATGATACAGGAGGCATAAGGATAGGCTTGTGAAAGATAAAATTAACCTAAGAGACCTAAAAAGATTTATTTTCTTTTAGTATTTATTGTTTGTGCTTCATGTGATAAGATTAAGACATAAATGAATTCATTATTCTATAATAGGTGACAATTCACATTGTTCAAGTCAATCCATTTATTAATTTGTTAAAACAGGTTAACCTATGTAACCTATTTAATATTTTTAATTAATAAAATTTATATTTTAAATTTAATTATTAAATTTAATCAATTTTTATTTTTTATAAAAATATTTTTAATTATTAATACAATACTATGTTAAATTTTTTTGGCTATGGATGTGTATGTTGATACTAATTGAATTTTATATTGAGGAATATATGTACTATATGTTAGTTTTACAAAAAGGTAACCAGTTGATAAGTTTAAGATTATTATTTATGCTTGATTACACTAAATTATTTACTTACTAAGCTATGGATTTGCCTCTCTTTGTTTTATTTTGCACATTCATAGATTAATCCACTTCCATAACCACCTTAGAGTTGATTTCTTAAAGGATACTTTAGTAGAGTTAGGTAGCAAAAGATATGTTAATGTAGATGTTATTTTAGGCTTCTCTTGTATAAGTTATGGATAGAGTTTTCAAAAATGATTTCTTTTAAGGTTACTTATGCTGACTTATCCTTTAGATGGGTTAAGCTATAAACAAATTTAACTCTTTTTTTATATTTGAGCTTTAAATGATAAATGAAATTTAGTATTCCCTTCTCATTGCTTGATCTTCCCATATAATAAACTATATATGCTAAATATTATAATAAAAAACAAGATAAGACTGATGAAAATTAGGAAGCAAGTTCCATATCAGTCATAATTAGAGTTAGGTTATGACATATAATCAAGTTTTTATATGTCTTCGGCGACCTTATAATATGATATCATCATATAAATAAAGTTTTTGTCTTTAGCATTAGAAACATGCATATTCTAAGCCACTATAATAACTTTTTTGCTTTGCATAGTTCTCCTCTTACCATGTTTTTTTATATGAAAAGAATATTTATTTATATTATATCCTTGATAAAATATGGCTTTCATGTGAAGCCCATTAAATAACCATCTTATAGTCTTAGAAACAATATCTGATGTTAACTTCATCATTCTCCCCACTTAATTGTAAAACTACATGATAAATGTACAATTATGTTTAGCTTGTACCCATTACTCCTTCCTACCATGATAGAACTTTTTTATGAAAGCAATATGCTCATCCGTGTAAGATTTAACCTTTTCACTATTTTGTAAGATGCAAAGGTGTGCTTGTATCCATATTTCATAGTTTATGATGTAATGTTCACCAATATGCACATACAAATAAATTAAATATCATAATACTATATAATTTTGTAGAAATTAAAATTTTAGGAACTAAATAGTATAATAGAATTCTAGAAAATAGAGAAAAGGGTAACCATGTATTGAATGCTCATAATAGTTGCAAAACATCAATCTATCCTATTTATTGCATAACATTTATAAAGCAAGAAATCATTGGGTGTCTTTTTGTGAGAATTATGTAGTTTTTGATAAATTAGTATAATATAATAAATATAATTTAATATAATATAATGTTAATATAATACCAATTGATGCTAATATTATCTTATTATAAAATTATATTACTATTAATAAAATTATACTAATATGTTTCCTAATAAAAATTGGTCAAAATAACAATGAAAATATGTATAAGCTAATGCACTTATCACATCTTACAGTACCTTATTAATAAAAATCTTTATCTTTTATCCTCTATCAAAATGTAAGTAATGTGAGGAAAGTAGGGATAAAAGTTTTAAACTCTTCACTAACATGCTAGGAATAACACACGTAACCTTAATAACCATTAGATATAATGATTACTTTTTAATATTTCCTAAAGCTTATATATAGCCTTATTCTGTTTCACTTCAGTGCATTGCACTTCAACTCTTTTCATTTACTTTGTATTTACCACTTCCAAAGTTATTTCAATAATATAATGGTTAGTAAACCTTACTTCAAATTCCTCTTTCCTTTTTAATTTATAACAAATGAGAACTAAATTAGTTTAATATAATTTTATGTGTTCAATTTAGAACTCTCTATCTATAAGTACTTCTCTATCTTCTATTTAATGAGTTAGATATTAAAAACTCTTCCTTAAATTTGTATATTTATTATCTATAAATCGGTAAATGAAAGAAAAATATTTTTATTAACTATTGCTTTTAAATTTTGTTATAATGATGTTCTTAACCTATAAAGTGTACTAAAGAACCAATTGTTTTATGGTGTGATTTTATCTATTTTGTTATAATGGTTTATGGTGTGATATATATGTTGCGATTCTTATGATTTATCATGGTATATACTTATTATACGATAGTTACTTTATCTAATGATATGTTCGGAATGCAATAATATTTTAGCATTTAGAGTTTGATTTGCCTTATGGTATAGTTAAGGGTCTATCCTCTTAGAATATTGTAGAAGTTAGGGAAAAAATAGTTGATGATAAAAAAAAGGATTATTATAACAATACGAATAATAACTTTTTTATAAAAGAATTTATTACTTAAAAAATATAATATTTTGGCAGTAAAGATATATTTCCTTAGACTGAGTTTGAATTATTGAACAAGGAAATAAATGGTAGGGGAGAAATATTAGCTTCATGCCATTTGCAAGAAAAGAGCCTATCTTTAAAGATATAGACAAGGTTGAAGGAATAAGGGCTATGGTTAAAAGGAGTAATAAGATGAAAAATCTATATGCTTTACTTCTGTTCTTTTCACACACTTTAAAGATGATATATTTAAATATTGAGCAATTTAATAAGAAATTTATTAATATGATGTTTATATTTACGAATATAATGATAAATTATAGATTCATAAATATATTATTTATAAAGAATTTGTTTAAATATATAATTCATCAAAAAGTGAGTTAGATATTTACTTATTGAGTATATATACTCACTTTTATTGTTAAATTTATATTTAAATACTATTGAAAAATTAGTTGATCCACATAAAGCTTGAAATATATTCAAATGGATGGTATTGGGATTTCTTCACAGCATACAATCATTATAGACTCCAATTTCAATACATTATGATAATTGATATTCATGGTACATAACTAATTCACTATGTTAAGTCATCTATGTACCACCACAACCATTTCAATTTATAAATTTTTATAATCTAAGGCACCATATTTTCCATCTCCATATTTGTGAGATGTAAGAAATTGGATTGTATGTATAACATACATACACATAAGTGTGAGAGGATATCTTTTTGTTATATTTGTAACAACCCCTAAAACTGAGAACGGCTAGGTGATTTCTTTTGCTTGTAAAATAATATAATATGTTATGGTTTTTGTAATGTATGCAACTTGAAAAAAAAAGTAAACTCCTAACTTTTGTTATATAAAAACAGAAAAGTATTGTCTCTTGTATAGGTCTTATATATTTAAAGAAAGGTATCTACATGCGTCTTTATATAAAAGTTAACCTATAACCTATATGACATATATATAGTTTTATCCCTCCTCCATTTCTTTTGTTTATCTTGCTATAAAATTGAACAATTAATGACATATATAAATTACCTATTTCATAATGATATTATTTATTTCCTTAAAACCATGATAAAGATTAACTTGAGCTTTATAAAGGTTCCATTTTTATTGTTATGGCCAAATAATTTCACAAGGTGCCTTATATATAATGGATTTACAAGGGAAAAAGGTAATAGAATAAATAACTTAGTCATTGTATATACCAATTCATATCATGACATTAAAAATCATCATATATGGCCTACAACTTATATATTAATTTAAAAATTTGTTACCTCTTTTTCATACATACATACATACATACATATATATATATATATAGGTTTTAATGTGTAAACTAATGAAATAGTGGGATAAATATATATATTAAATATTCCAATAAGCTTTCTTTTACTTATAAATATTTTTTTGAACATTGCCTTCCTTAAATCATTATTAGCTTTATTACTCCTAATTTTAGTCTATAATTTTGCAAAATATCTTTCCTCATTATTATATAGAATATTTGTTATGTTCACTAATAATAATAACAATAATAATAATATTTACAAAAACCAAAAACTCAATTAAAGTTTTTCAAACTTAATTCCACATATTTAAATTTTGAATAGAAAAAGACTTGCAAAGAAAGTCTAGAAAACAATCTTCGTATCGATCATGATTAAGGATTATTTGGGTTGTGCTAATGTTTTCCACTTTGGTCTTTAATGTACACTTCCTTAAAATTTTTCTCTCATGTTGTGGCTAGGAAAGTTTAATATAATTTGCATTTGACAAGTGTTTAGTATAAAACTCTAAAGTTCCTTAGAAGTATACCCTATAACAATGTACTCCTTAACAATATATCCTTTAGGCTTATTCCATTGTGCATATACTTTTTTAAGATCTTCTTGTGTTACTTAGATAAGTACATCCACATCAAGTAAATCAATCTACAAAGTTTTATCTTCCTCACCTAATAGATAGCTAAATACACCATAAAGTTAAAAAATAAAAATGGAAAATATATGTCAAGTTGATGCAATATGACAATAACATCTATTAACAACTCATCTAAATCCTTTTGGTTAATAACTTTAACACATTGTATTAAAGAAAAAATAAGGTTTCGTAATAGTTTGTCTTATATGTTTAGGCAATATTCCTTAAATAGTTATTGGTGGAAGTTGCTACATTAAAGTATAATAATCTTGAAATTTCAAACTAACTAATTTCAAATCTTTCATAAAAATAAGGTTTTTGATATTGGAAAAATAGTCTTAAAACACTTTAACCCATGCAAAAACTTACAAAAAAAACTTGAATTTTCCTTTTTAAGCAAGGTATGACAAGTAAGAGGAAAATACGTACATTTACCCCTTCTTTCTGGTGGTAGTTCCTTTCATATGGCCATGTCTTACAAATTTAGTCTAGCTTTAACTTATCTTATTTGGTATGTTCAAGAGTGTTTCAACCAGAGTATCACATATATTATTCTTCACATGTATAATCCTTTTAATATGAAAGATTAAAGAATATGAACCTTTTCTTTCACATAATATCACCACTTGTAGATGTATTTAGTTTTCTAAAAATGACATCAATATTTTTTATCCTTTCATAAACCTTATTTCCAATTAAGGATTTTAAAGTCATTATTTCCTCCAATAAATTGTTGAAAGCCTTTGTTAGCTTATGATAATTATGAAAATAAGGTAGAAATTTCTTTTAACTAAGATGCACTATTTTCTTCTAATACTTAAATTAATAAGAGCACGAGCTATTTTTACAAATAAAGCATACTCTATGTCCATTACTGTTATACCTAAACAAGTTTCTATTAGTTAAGAAGTCATTAATTGTATAAAAGAGAATATTATGCAACTTGAAAGACTATTGACAATTTACGTCAAATATTGACACACATTCATTCCACATAAGCTAATTCAACGAATAATTTTAAGAATATATTTATGTCATTTTTCAATTACTTAGGCTTTGATATTAATAACATTAATATTATGTACCTCCACTTCATGTATAACAAAGGAGGGAGATTGTCATAGGCTAAGTGATATGTTTACTAGTCATGGTGTTATTAAGTATATAATGCAAGTTTGAGGTTTTTTATTTCTTTATCGAATTCATTGAACAATAAGTTAATCATTTTCAATTGAGAGAAATTTGTGGGATGATAAATCTTGCTATTGAAAATGACTTGCTTTACATGCTACACTGAATTCTTTGCCATTTCCCACATTTACAAACATGTATTTAAATCTTAGTATTATGGGAAGATAACATAATATCTTAATTGGAGCTCCTTCTTTAGTGCTACCATTATGCTTTTTCAATTTGTAATAATATATCTCACATTTTGGATACCTATGCAATGTTTATAAAATCTTTTAGTATAATATGTAGTTATTATGACATGCACAAATCTTTTTATATTCAATTACCTATTGGGTATATGATTTTTTTTGTGTCATAAGCATAAGCCAACAATATATTACCTTCAAGAAATATGTTTTTCAACAATTATAGTAATACCATGGAGCTCTTGTCACTTTATTCATTTTTTGCTTTCAAGTTGAACAATCTAAATAAAGCATAAACATGTGAATTTGGTGTTACTTGGATACAATAGCCTTTCTATATCACTTAACAAGTTATTAAGGACTTATAGATGCTCAGTAAAATTATCCATAACTTCAAGAATCATATCCTTTAAGTGAGCATTAAAATCCGTTTCTTTATGATTAGTAGACATGTTACCCAATTTACTTTTGCCATGCTATATTCTTCCTATATACTTGGTGTCAATGCTATGAACAAATAGTTATTTTTATAGTTATGCGACCATCACCCTTTAGACATAATAACATTTAGGGTAAAAACACCTTATAAAGTCATCATAAAATTCTTGCTTCCTCTAAGCAATTGCAAATTTGATAAATTTGCTAACCCCATTTTCATATTCAACATTATACTAATTAGTACACATTTATCTTCAATTCATGACTAGTTAATCTAGTGAGAATTATATACATTAGAACATTAAGCAAAGTTTGTATCACCCTAAACTGTATATATTTTTAACTATGTACCTTAAACTCAAACATATTCATACATTTATATACATAAAAAATATAGCCTAATCATCCAAAGCTAAACTTTTTTTAAGCATATTCAAAAATAAAAAAAATTCCATACATTTAAAAGTAATCTTTTGTGTATAATTTATTTTGTTCCTAAGGTTATAGCGCATATTCATGGCCAATAGAGAATCAAAAGCATTTTGGTATGATATCATAACCTCAAACCTAATCACCCTAAGCTAAAAATTTTAAGATAGAGAACAAATAAACAAAATGACATATCTATATGAATGAAAGCCTATGGATATTTAGTCAGTACTTCTTGTTAATATAGAAAAGGAAAAAACCAATTTGCATTTTGCAATTCTATTAGAATTCTAGTATTTAATAAAATAGAGCTTCATGTTAGAAGAATTTTGATTCTTCAAATGCTACCATAATATTTTAGCCTTATATTATGTTCTATTGCTAATGTTTTATATTTTTTATAGCAATATCATTTTACTTTTCATATTAATTGTTAAGAAACACAAACATGTAAAGTGAGATTAGGTAAAAAATGTTTAGTTTTAGACATTTATTTTATTATAATATCCATCTTCCATATAAACTCAATACCATTTTAATAAAAATAATTTAACATTAATTACATATTGGAAACCATTAGTCAAGTTCAAAACTAATATGATAAAGTTTTACATTATCAACATACATGCTTGAAATACCTTTTAAATTATAATTTTGTAAATCATCAAGACATATAAAGTTTTTGCGTATACCAGTAACATCATAAATGTGATCATGTTAGGTGTTGGTTAAGTCTTAAATTAATATCTTAAAAATTGATATTTGCGCACTAGATACTTTTAGAATACCTTTAAATGTCAGTTTTAATAATAACCTACATCTTATTATGCATTCATATTACAAATTTACACAAAAAACTATTTATATTATAATTTCTTCTATTTGGTATATTTTATAAGTCAAATGTTGAATATACAAATTTATGTTAAAATTTAATTTTTATTAAATAATTTATTATAAAAGTATAATCAGATGAGAAATGAGATAAATAATTCTACAAATTAACATTTTTTCCAATTACTACCTCTATACATATTTTATAAAATAAACTATACAAAAAATACAATTAATCATTAATACAAGTTTACAACAAAATTATGATGTAACTAAATTTAGAACCTAATTGTATAAAAAATCTTTATCCTTGTTGTAAATTCTCTTGTATTGAGGAAAATTCTATTTCTTTCATTTGAAACTTAACAATCTCTTAATAATCTCTTGGTCATAAAATTTTACCAATATTAGCCTCGATTATCAACTCTAAAGTAATGGGTGAAATATGAGAACAAGCCACTCATCCTTGCTCCTTACCTAGAACTTCTTTTTAAAATTTTGTGGAAGTATCCCATCTAGGACTTTAATACCTTTTGCTATTTAAGAGTAAAAGGTATTAGAGTCTTAGATGAAATATTTGCTATCAATGTGAAACATTTTTAAGAATGAGTGAGATGTATTTAAATTTCACCTAAACATAAAGAACACAGATAAAATTTATAGGCATTATGAAAAGTAATGGACATCATTTAGTAATCCAAGACTAATGTTCTATTCATTTTCTTTTCAAAGTAAGGTTATCATAACTTTATATGTCAGTTAAGTCGAAAATTAATGCATAAAATTTTTAATTTTCCCAAATTCCACCTAAACATAAGGAGCATAGAAAAAAATTATAAGCATTATGAAAAATAATGGACATCATTTAGCAATACAAGACTAATGTTCTATGCATTTTCTTTTCAAAGTAAGTAGGGTTATCATACCTTTTGATGTAATTAAGTCCAAAATCAATCCACAAAATTTTAATTTTCCTAGCTTGATGCTTCAAATGACTTTTGAATGACAATTATGTAGAAAATCAACGTCCTAAGTTTTTTCTTTTCTCATAACCATAAAAAATTCTAACTTTATGCATCAATTAAATTTAAAACTTATGTTGTAAATTTCTCATTATTTTTAAAAATTTCATCAAGTTGTTATAAATTTCAATCATAATTAATGTATGTCATCTAGTATTTTTATATAATTTCAAAAATACTAGTGCATTAAAATAAACATCGGTTATAATGGTAAATAACATTTATATCATTCCACATCTATTAATAGTTTTGTAGTAGTGTATTAAAGGCTTAAACTATTTCTAAATTGATATGGATATATATTAAATATAAGTTTCAATGAGATTTAAATCAATTCGCAAGCGGATTACAATTTGATTCAAATTTTAGTCTAACAAGTTATGCTCATAAGATAAATGAATAATATATAAACTAAATTATTTCATTTATGTTTTAAATGCACCAAACTGAAGTTGATGAAAATGTAACTCATCTATATATGAACTAACTCAATATACAAATATATATATATATATATATATATATATATATATATATATATATATATAAATAATAAAAAATATATATGTATATATGTATAAACAAATGTTTTAAAAATTGAATTAATTATTAAACCAAAAATATAGGCAACTTAAGGATTAATAGTTTGATGGAGGTTGAACCGATATTGAACCAAAATTATAATATATATAAAAAATTTTAATATATAACAATTAAAATAATTAAATCATTGCTTAACTTATGTATATAAAATATGAAAATATTTCATATATTATCAAATAATTTCATATTTCTATAAGTTCATACTTTAAATTATCATAAAAAATTAATGTTAAACCTAATTTTATTATTTTGTAACTTTCATTTATAAAGATAAGATAATTTTTTTATTACTAAGGACATTGAATATTAAATATGTATCTAATATCAAGTAAAAACAATGTTATATTTTTGTAAATAGTTGTAATTTAAAAAAATTAACTGATTGAATTGTGCAAATTCTAACTGATTTATATGATTTGATTAGTTTGTCATTAGTTTAGTAATTTTTTGAAGGCAAATTTTAAAGGTTAATTGAACAAGTCATACATTTGATTTATAGCTTTTCTGATTGAATTAGCTAATGCGATTTGATTTTTTAAACATTAGTATAAACATGCAAAATTGAATTATAAAATTCTAAATCTAAAATAATATATTCTTTTTTTATTAAGGTATTAAAATCTTTAATACTTTTATGAGTATTTTGAATTTTATTAGGAATGGTTGATAATTTTAAACTTGTAAATCTATAGGAAGAGTAAAAATTAAAGTGTAAAAATTTTATAAAAAATTTATTAATTTTACTTTATAAATCAAATAATTAAGTAAATAATTTTTATTTTAGTTTTTATTCTTTCAAGCAATTTATTAATTTTACTTTTATAAGTTAAATCATTTAAGTGAATAAGTTCAAGTTCAAGTTTCATTTTTTTAAAATAAATTATTAATTTTTTTATAAATTAAATAATTAAATTTATTATTATTTGTAGGTAACTCAGTAAGAAGTAGAAATGGAAGAATTGAAAAACTCAAACTAATTTATCTTTTGGAATTCAATATTATGGCTGTGATGTGATAAATATCTAACTTGTTGACTAAAGAAAACCTAATCAAATCAATAGGTGGATGACCAAAGTCTATCCTCCAAACAAGTTCTTGACAAGAAAATCAATCTTCTTTTAAAACTTAGCTATCTAGTCAGTTAGGATATTGATCCTATCAGCTTGACTCAAGAATTAATACTTGCTAATAGGTACAATCATAAATACTCAAGAATTCATACTTGCTAATAGATACAATCATAAATATAATCAATAGAGAACTAAGATTTTTCTAATCTCCAACACTTTTATAAATACTTTGAGTTTTATAAAAATCCTCAAGTATGTCATGATAATAAAGACACTTTAAGTATTCACTTAAATTGCTCATATATTGATTTAGGTATCGAAACATATTTGGTAGACCCTTTTCTATTTTGTAAGTCTAAACTTTACTTCTTGTACAAGCAACTGTCGACTCGAGTTGATTATTGTCAAAAGATAGAATATTTTTAGAATCATTATAATATAATTTTATATTTAAAGACATATTGTCATTTTTATTAAGTCAATTTTGCTTACAATATATAAGTAATAAGATAATAATACTAAATTTAATTATTTATATTTTATTTATTCATTTATATTTTATTTATTCTAAATTGTTAAGTTGCTAACGATATTCACTTTTATAAGTTTTTTAAATTATTAAATTATTAATAAAATACTTTATTATTATAATTAATTTGAATTGATGAGTCAAGTCAAGCGATTTATAAGTTTAATTCAAATCAAGTATGAGTTGAAAAAATTAATTTGAATCAGTAATGAGCCGAGCTATAAGTTAGATAGTTTAAAAGCAAGTTATTTCGGTTAAACTCAATTCATTGTCAATTCTAATTGAATAATATTATATATATATATATATATATATATATATATATATATATATATATATATAATGTAAAACTGGGCTTTAAATGAAAATTAATGGGTATCAAATATAAAATGATGAAATAAATATATAAAAATTAATTTAATAAATATAAAAACTTACTTTTAGAACCATTTTCGATACCTATAATATATTTTCATTTTAATTAAACACACAATTGAAAAGCCACGCTAAAATACTTTCAATCATATGTGAAATGAATTTTATATTTTATTAAAATTTATTTTATGTTAAAATAAGTTCTCCTGAAAACGGGTTCCGAAAAGTGACCCTATCGCTTCTAATTGACATCCCTTAAATTATTATTTTTTTTGGCCAGACGCTTAAATTATTTGGGTTTCCATTTTCAGAACTTCAAATCTTCCCTGACAAATTCGCATACTGCAAGGCATGTAGTAGCATGTTGCGAAGATAAAATCAATTGTCATTTTTGGTGATGTAAGCCAAATTGATCAAAAAGTATAGAAGTCAGCTCAAAAATAATAAATTGACTTGTATATATATAGGGCATGAGGACATGAATAATTTGTCCTTTTTGTGAGTTCACTTATTAAATAAAATATTAAAATTTCATTTCTACATAAAATAAGAAATATTTCTCCTCTTTTAAGTTTTATTTTATTTTCTTTTCCAATTGATAAAGTTTATTATTATGCAATTCTCTTGTAAAATTTTCCCATTTGTTTGGAAAGATATTAAAGTCCATTTAAAGCGGATCTATATTTCATTTACAGAATAAAAAATTATATTACACTAAACATACTATGTGTGTATTTAATATAATAAATAAATTAATTTATAAATTATTAGCTTAATCAATAAATTAATTTTTAAAATCATTTGGTGCATTAGAAGTTAGTACTTTATAAATTTGACAAACTTTCCAAGATAGCCCTTATTTTATAAATTAATAGCTTTTCAAAATTCTTCCAAATTTAACTCTCTAATTATGTTAAAAAAAAAGTTGACATATTCTTATTAATTCAATATAAATAAATAAAAAATAAGTAAATAAATATGTTATATTATCAAATATAATCAATTAAATTTTGGATTATTATATTACTATTAAAATAAATAAATAATATATAAATAATGATATGTAATATTATAAATATAATTAATTAAATTTTATGTAATTTTATTTTTATTTTAAATATTTTAATTATATTAATATAATTTGATATCAAAATAAATATAAATTAATTTAATTAATATATCTATTTATATTAATATATTATTTTATATTTTTAATTAATTCAACAATTAATTTTATTAAATACTTTTAATATAATCAATCATGAGTTACTTTACTAATTATTACCTAACTTAAGCTAGTTATGCCAAATAGAATTTATATACAGTTACATTTTTATATTTTTCTCATACATATTATCCTATTACTTAGAAATATGAAATATATATAATATTTTGTATGCAATCAGTGTAAATATAATTATCTTGTAGTATTTTTTGGATGCTGTATAATTGAAGAGAGAGGGATAAAGAAGAGGTTTGGCGGCAAATTTACCCAAATGCTGCACCCAGCAAAAAAATTTACCCAAAACCTATACAGTGAAAAGTATTTACCCAAATGCTTAAATTTTTTTTTTAAAAAAATGACTGATCACGGTTTGAAGGACACCGTGATCAGACCTTGATTTCCGTTCTTTCAGTTTTCATTGGATTTTTCGTTTGTTTTCCGTTTTTCTTTTTCTTTTCATTTTACGTTTGTTTTGTTTGTTTTATTTTGTTGCATTGTCTGTGTTTACATTTCGTTTTACTGGCTCAATTACTTTTATATTCCTCCGTTTATATTAATTTGTGTTTTTCATTTGAATTTCTGCTTCTATGTTTATTTTTATTTTCTATTTTTCTATTTTTTTAATTTTTTCTTTTAAAATTCTGATTTTGGTTTTATGTTTCTTTTGGTTTTATCTTTTTTCATTTATTTTACTTTTACCTTATTTTTTTCTTCATCTGTTTTTTTTTGTGATCAAATTCTTTTTACCATTTTTTTTGCCAAAATTTTTTTTATTTTGTTGAGTTTTAATTTTTTACTAATATATTTTTTCCACTTAGAATAATTTTAACTTTTTTTACCCTATGTATTAATTTTGTTCTATTTCGAATGAGATTTAATTTTTTTTTAAAACTTTCCAATAATCTATAATTTATATTTTTTATTAATAATTTTAACCTTACTTTAATTTGAATTAGTTTATTAAAATATTTATTTTATATTAATTAATCAATGTTCTAAATAATAATTAATTATTTTTTAACTCTCATAAAATTGTACAATATATATGATGCAATAAAATAGTATGTGTAATAAGACTGATGAGATAATTATTATCTCAATAAATACAAACAATTAAATTTTTTATTGTAAACTTATTACTTGATAGTTATATTTTCTCAAACCCTATGATCAATTGAATTTATTCTGATTGTTATAACATAGTTAATTTATATTCATATATTAATTATTCGTTAATAGTACTGAAATTATTTTTTAATAAAGGACTATCCTTTTTTTAATATATTGATAAGCTGACATATATATTTTATTACAAGAAGGTCTGATAAATATAATTTCTCTTCTTATGAAATAGATTTTTTTAAAATTAATATTTCTTTAAAAAAAGGTTTGATACCCTAAATTTAAATTTTTTTGCAAATGTATTTTTTGTTAAATGTAATAGTAAGCTAAAATTAATTCTTTCCATAAAATTGCAATGAGTTGGGAAAAAATTCTGTTAAGGGTTCGGGTAAATAAAATTTTAAGTACAGTATCCTGTTATTCAATTATAAGATATATTTTATAATTTTATAAAAATATAATTATAAAAAATTCAAATAATAAAAATTAATTTATATGTTTAATATTAAATATAAAATATTTAATAAAATATATTAAAGAAATTTAAATTTTTTAAAAAATTATCTTCTATTATATCATAAATTTAAATTTTAAATGTTATATTTTTTCAATTTTTTAATCATATATTACAGATATATTTAATACTTAATTATACATTTTTTAAAGAAATAGGTTTGATTATATTATAAGAAATTTTTAATATTAAAAAAGCTATTTTAAATAAAAAACATATAAGAAAATTTTGACATTAATTTTTTTAAAAAATTTTAAAGAATTTAATCATATATTTAGGGTGTAAAAAAAATAAAACTTCATAGTCATAGGAAAAAAATAAAAATATTAAAAAAATACAATCTGATCACGGGGAGAGGCCATGCGTGACTAACTATGATCACGTCAAGCCCCTCCCCGAGATTGCACTTACTTAAAATAAAAAAAATTATTTTAAGTATTTTGGTAAATAAAATTTGCAGTACAGTAGTTCGGTAAAATATATTTCAAAAATCAAGATAATCATAAAAAAGCTTATCCAAATGCTGTTCCCCGGAAAATAACTTTCCATTTCATTACGCTGACATTTTTATTTTCCTTTTTATCAGTTTTTATCTTGTCTTTTTTTTATTTCATTTGTTCTTCATTATTTTTTGCCTTACCCTTTTTTTTCATTTTTCATCAATTTTGTATTAGCCTAACAAATTAATTTTTATTCTTTTTTATATATTCACTAATTTTTTTTCTTTTTTGTTTGTTTAATTCTTTTTTACCTTAATCAATAATTTATTTTGTTCGTTCGTTAGTTTTTCATTTTCTTTTCTATTAATCCATCTTCATATCCATTTAATTTTTTCGAGATAAGTTATTTTATGTGTTTTTTTTAAATTTATTTCTATAAATATTTTTTTTTGGAAATTAAAATATTCTCAAACCCTATTTTTCACCTTATATACATTAAATTTGTTTTGGTACAAATTGCATTTAACACCATATTGGCAGATAAAATTACACAATTCTAAATTTAATAGCGTGATTTATCATAGTGACCTCTAAATGAGTAATTAACACCACTTTGCGTAATTACATATAAGTCTACATTTGAGATTACATCTTGAAGATCGATATTTTAGAATGATCCATTGAATTTCAAATAACAATATTATCAATGGAGTGGGATCAATAGTGTGATGAAGATAAATGATTAGAAAGTGAAATATATATTTGTTCAATTGTACAACTGAGCTTTAAAAGTGGATAATATGGTTAATGTAGCATAAGAAATTATTAAATCTAAGGGAAAAAAGTTACGAAGCAATTTAAAAAAATAAGGCTAAACACTATATTAGAATAATAAAGCCCTCAATCACCAAAATAATGGCTCCCAGTCCCACACCGAGGGCGTCGCCTTACGCGTTGCGGTCGTTGAGCCAGGGGTTATTCATCTCCATCGTCATCTGCATCGTCATCTGCAGAAGTCACATGGGTCTGACCCCTAGAAGGTGGAGAGTTCAAGTCCCAAGGGGATGATTGAAACACTGGAATAGGGTTACTTGGTGTGAAAAACCCTTGGTGCTGCTGCTCCATAGATCCGCCGGTATACTCAGCAGGGAATGCAAATGGATCATCAAACAATCCCATTAGAGAGCCAGGAATTCGCTGAGCTGATTGTGATGGCGATGGTGTGGAAAAAGATTATCGTGGAGCATCATAGGGGTGTTGCGGGGGCAATGCCATGCTATGCGACGGGCCAGCTTCTGCACTTGGGAAGAATTACGGCGGTGGGATATAAGTTGATGGTCCCGCAGCACCGAAATCAGCATGCATCGATCCAGGGATGAAAGGGCTAGGGACACCTGATTGCATCGGTGATGGATGAGAATACGACACACTTTCATCATCGCCCTCTTCATCAGGCAAAATAGGATCCCTGAGGGACATGAAGCTGTGTGCTCTCCTACCACGCCTAGGCTCGGGAATAGGTGGTCTAGGTAATTCATCAGCTGGGTAAGCAGGCTGGTCAGCAGTCACGTCTCAATGCTCTCCCAGTGCACGTAGAATGAGGCGAGATTCTCGACCCACGGTCTCCCTAAATTATTGGCGATATGTCGGAGACAGAATACATGATAACCATTGGGGGCTTGCCACCCAACACGTGGGTTTGCAACAGCACGTAATATTCCAGGATGTCTGTCTGAGATCAGGCAAATATGTTGTCTGTCTTTAACAACACGTCGTCGAACATGGGAGAGGAACCAAGCCCATGTATCGTAAGTTTCTCTTTCCATCACAGCAAATGCAAGTGGGACGACCTTTCTGTCACCGTCCTGTGACGTCGCCGTTAACAGGACCCCTTTGTACCTTCCATACAAAAACGTTCCATCCACTTGGATTATGGGCTTTAAGTGGGAGAATGACTCGATGCAGGGTCTAAAAGTCCAAAACACTCGACGAAATAATGCGATCGGTGCATCTGCAGAACTCGATGGCGGACATTCCTGGGTAACAAGCTCAAAGTAACTCCCAGGATTGAAGAGACGCATTGCTGCCAGCCATCTAGGTAACATCGAGTATGACTTCTCCCAATTCCCAAATGCAAGAGCAATAGCTCTCTATTTTCCCTTCCACGCCTTCCTGTATGACACCCAATACCCAAATATACCATGAATTCGCTCTATCACCTCTCGAATGGATACACTTGGATTTTCCGTCACCATAGCCACGATGTACGATGAAATGACATCTGTGTCTAGTTTTGGATGATCCTGGGAAAGAGATGCAGACACACACGTGTGAGGACCATTATATTTTGTTATCTGCCAATGATCCTCCCTTGGCTTATGGGATGCTCTGACCCTCCAATGATAATGATCATCGTAATGAGGGCACCGATATTCTTCATACTTAGACGATGAGTAATGTACCCAAAATGTGTGGTGAGTCCGCACTGAGTATATTTTCATTGTACGACGAAACGCCTTCTGGTTCATAAATCGTAACTCGATATACGGCTCTTGATTATCATCCATATTTATGTGATGGCCGAACTCGGGGTAATCATAGCTGGCAACAGCATCAACATTTAGTTGTGAGAAAAAGGCAGTGGCCGATTCTATGAGCTGTCCTTCGTGCATTGCTGGCACTGCTCTTGCAACGTCTTCCCCGTCTTCGTCGTCACCGCAATCGTCCTCGTCACCCTCACCATCAAATCCTTCAGGAATGGGGTTACATGCACCTTCCTCTTCGAAGTCATCCATTATGTCCTCTGTTTCCTCTAGGGATGAGAGGGAGTGAGAAGGTACAAACTGTTGCTGAGAGAAACATGGCTGCGGAGTGTAATTATCATCAGGGCTGTGAAACTGCCAACCATAGTCAATTTGTACATTCATTGGTTCAACGTTGCTCACTTCTGGGTTGTAACACGAGGGTCCCCCAGTAGCTTCATTACGTTGACTTGTGGAGGGTAGTAGATATGGGGCACTTGATCCAATTGGCTGACTTGCAACGTTTAAGTCAAATCCCACTGCTTCAATGAGTGCACACACCTCTGGACATGACAATTGAGTAGGAAACATCGCATTCACTTCCCACATTCGCTGAATGTCCTCATTGTCTACCAACTCACACGCCTTATATCGTGTCGGATTTAGCGAGAGCGGATGTCTGTATATCAACTCGGTTACAACTTGATTTTCATTGAGACGCAGCTTCTGCCCAATTATACTCTTCAGAGCATCAAGGGTTATGTCTGAACTGATTGATATTACTTTGACCCTGGAGCACCTAAAGGTATCATCTTCATCCGATTCGTATATTTCTCCGTTCCCGTAAATGCATATATTTTGACGCCTGGAACTCATTCTGATTTGAACCGTAGTCCGGATCAAGGGTCACCCCCGAAAGAAATTGTTCAAAAATTATTCTAATATGTATCATAATTATGGAGACAATTTTATAGCACTATTACTACATATAAACCCGTAATGTTATAATCACTACCAATAATGATTAACATCCTGCAATGCTACATTCAAACACATATGTAAATTTTTTTACTTAGAGGACTTTTGACTTTCGTAAATTTTTTATGCAGTACAAAAAGTACCCCTTTAATTGCTTTAGGAAGAGATAAAATAAGCCTAAACACTATATATATAGTTATGTTCGTTTAGTTTGTGGGGTAGTTAATCTGTATAATCAAATTATTAAATGTTTGTATTTTCTAAAACCCAATGTTCACTTCATATTTTGTGTTTATCAAAATATGATTTTGTGGGGTTGTGATTGTCATAACATGAGTTGATTCTCACTTAATAGTACTATTAACACTTACCCAACAATACATCTAAGCAGTAAAAATTGTTTGAAAAATTAAAATATTTAAAAATTATTTATTTCTATCTTTTTAATATAAAAGAAACACTAAAAATTATGATATTTATTGGAACTATATTTTTATTCTTAAGGCTTTATGATATTTACTAATTTTAATAAAACTAATTGTGGTTTACATAACACTAAATATGTAAAAAAATTAAGTAAAAGGCAGATAAAATAAAATTAAATATAAAAATTATAATACATAAAAAAGAGAATCCTAAACCCTAAATTATAATGGCTAAATTTAAATACAAACTAATTACAATTTTTTTTGATTTAAAGATAGGATAAGTAAATATTATTCTTTTTTAAACTAAAGTCTGTTACATACAGGCTTGCTAAGTTAAAAAATTTTTTAAAGAAATTTAAGCTCAAATTAATCTTCAAAATAAAAAATTCAATTATCTATAAATACATTAATAACATAGAAATTAATCTTTTTTTAAAGAAACTCCAATGAATTAAAAAAACTTCCTAAAAAAGTTTGATAAATTGAAATATATATTTCTTAAAAAAATCCTAAACCCTAAGAATTATTTTACTTATAAAGTAGACTTTTTTAAATAAATATTTCTTTCAAAAAAAAGGTCTAATGAGCTAAATAGAAATTTTTTTAAAAAAATTACTTTTAAATATACTGATAAGCTAAAATATCTTTTTTCCACAAAGGTCTGATAAGTTAAAATCATTATTCTACGAAATTAAATTTCAACAAAATTAAAAAACCTTAAAAAAATTTCAACTAAATAATATTTCTTTAAGAAAATGGGTTGCTAAGTTCAAATTAAATTTTTGTAAAAATTATATTAGTTAAAAATATACTGATAACCTAAAATTATATTAGTGTGATGACTTAAAATTATTTTCTACAAGAATAGATTTTAGGAGTTCGGGGTTAGGATTTTATAGTTTATGGTTTGAGGCTTTGGGGGTTTTAGAGGTTATGATTTAGTATTAATAGATTTAGGATTTATCCTATTAGGTTTTAGAGTTGGTAAGTTGAAATTTTTTTCCAGCTAAAAGATCTACTTTAAACATACTGATAAATTAAAATATGTTTGTTTCACTAAAATCTAATTACTTAAAAAATTTTTCCTAAAAATTTTAATATTTTAAACAAAATAAAATACAAAAATGTTGACAAGCGAAAATTCATTTCTTTCAAAATATATTATTTTTAAATATAATAATAACCTAAAATATTTTTTTTCCAAATAAGTCTGATGATTTAAAACTATTTTTCTGAAGAAATAATTTTTTCCTTATAAGAACTTTAAATAAATTTCATTATCTTTAATATATTGATAAGCTTATATATATTTATTCCAAAGTAGTCTAATGAGTTAAAATTATTTTTCTACAAAATTATATTTTTTGATAAAAAATAAAAAATGACAAAGTTATGCTCAAATTAAAATGTTTAAGAAGATTTACTACTTTTACAAATACTGATAACATTAAAAAAAATTTACAAAAAAATTCTTTGGATTACATTTAATTTTCTATAGAAAAATATTACAAGGATTGGGGTCGAGGTTCAAACATTTTATGAAGTAAATTATGTTTTAAGGTCTAAAATAAAAAAAAATCATAGAGTGTAACACTTTACCCTTGTTTAATATTTTTTTAGCAATATTTCATTATTAATGAATCTTATTATATTTTTCTCACATACGTAAAAGTTTCAATTTTTATTCCCTTATCTCAATAGTGCCCAACCAACAAGCATAGAAATTAAAATCCTAAAAATTTGTGCAAAATCTAATTAGGTCATACATGTACTGCTGCATTCGGATAAAAAAATTAAAAAAATTAACTAACATAAACACATTAAAATAATATACACAAGCAAAGAAGAATATTAAAATAATATAAATTTTTTAGGTATACATACATGATTAAATATACAAATAATTTATTTACAATAATCAATATTAATGAAACATATAATGAGAAAACTGCTCTAAACAGTATAATACTAAATATTTATTATAACTTTACAATAATCCTAAGTACTACTAAAAATAATGACTTTTTAAAAAAAATCTTACTTGTAAATTGAACTCCTCAAAATGTTGCTGAGCTTGCTTGCTGGTGGAGAGAAATCCAACTTCAGAGGGAGATTTGAGAAGTGAAAGTTACATTTCCGAGTTGCTGCCCGGGAGGAGGAGATTTATAGTTGGGCTTCATATTCACGTGCACACAGTGCTGCCACGTGGCAGCGTCCGGTTGTGCTACGTGTCAGCATCATGGCGTCCAGGGCGCGCGCGGGAGTGCAGGTGGGTGACACGTGTCGCGTTGGGGAGCGCAGATGGATCACGGGCCGTGACAGACCGTGATCAAGTCTGATCACGTTGTCAGGCCCACCGTGATCAGACTGATCACGGTGCACGGCCCAACGTGATCAGACTGATCACGGAGGCCCAGTGTCCGTGATCCATGCGCGCCCGCCACATGTAAGCCGGGTCCGCAGCCACCATCGCGCCACGTGTCATTCCCTCTGACACTCCCTCGCTTGCATGTTTGCCATGTGTCGCGGTTGCCTGCCACGCCTACTGTGGCCCACGTCATCCCTAGCCCTTTAAGCATTTTGGTAAAATTTTTTAACGGTGCAGCATCTGGGTAAATTATTTTTCCCGTTGATGCATTTGGGTAATTGTGCCGAGGTTTGGCTTCTGGTGCTGCCTTGAGAGCCCGTGAGAGAGAAGGGAGGTTGGGATGTACCTGGTCCGCCACGGACGTCACGTGGAAATGGGTGTTGTTGGGAGGATCATATGAGGATCTGATGGTTGTTGCCAGATGAGTCCCGGCATGTCTTTTCACCGCAAGAAAACGAGGCCCTTCTGACCCCCTTACATTATTAGGGCAAAATAGCCCCATAAAAAGACGTGGTCTTTAACTAACATGCACCGTAGGGCCAATTCTTCATCATCTTCCTCTGTCTGCAGCTCTCCAAATAAATCCATCTGCCCATTGTTTCATTCTATAGGATTTAAAAAAAATTATGATATAATTATTAATATATTATTATATAATATATTAAAAAAATTATTATTTTAATATATACTAAAATTTAACGTAATAAATTAATATATTATTATATTAATCATATGTCATAACTTTTCTTCATTTTTTCTCTTATACTTACTTCCTTTTCCTTATTGATATTTTCTTACATCGAGATAAGATTTGAAATTTAGAATTTTAGGGTGAATTTGAACATATTTTTTTTATATTTTAAAATTATTTTAATTTTTAAAAATTATTTAAAAATTAAAGAAAAATAAAGAATAAAGAATAAAAATAGTAAGTGTTATAAATAAAAAATATTTTATTTATTTATAAAATTAATATTAAAAATAAAAAATAAATTTTAAAAATATTTAAAAGTTATATCTATTTTTTATTTTTAAAATATATATTTATAATAATAATTTTTAAAAATAAATTCTAAAATATTTTGTTAAACAAGAATTTCTATTTAAGAAAATAAAATTTTATTTTTAAAAATAATAAATAAATAAATAAAGCCCTGGGTACCGATGAAGAAGTATGAGTGAGAAATGTGAGTGCATGAAGTGAAAATACCATTATCAATACATCACTTTTTAAATTGCACATCACGGTACATATTGCAATTGTAATGCATTGAAAAACTTCGCATTTTTTGTTTACCAAAAGAGAAAACCTTGGTAGTTTTTTTCACAAGGAAAACACTGTAAATGTAAAAAATAATATCCAAAATTAAATTTTAAATTTTTTATATTCATTAAATTAAATATTATAAATTTATCTAAACATTCTATATTTAATGATATTCTTTAATTTTTATTCAAAATTTAATTTTAAATTCTATTTTCTACACATATAATATTATTATTTTTATAAGAATTTGAAGGCTTCCCACAAATAAAGTTGGACAACTGGTTATATTGTAAAATAGAATCGGAAATATCACCAAGTATATTACTATATTATAAGTGATGGAAATATGAGTAGAAGTTTATGGTTTTAGAGTTATTATAGTATATAGTTTATAAGTTTGGATATAATATCAGTAGATTTACGCAGTGGATCGAGGGCTGCCTAACCAGCGGTGCCCAATCTGCTAGGCAAAAATTATTAGTCAATCGGGAGGTTAACATCAGTATTTTTATAATTTTATAATTTTACTAATTACAATACATCGACAATTGCTATTATAATTGCAATTTACAATCATGCCCCAATACTGGTATCAGTCCGATCATCTGTTCATTTAATTTCATTTTATTGTATCTGAATCAACTGCTGATTGATAGAAAAATACACTTCCTTCAAATATAAAAGATATTAAATATTTCCTAATTACACATACATATAGTGTTTTTTTGAATTAAATTAACTTTATTTATTTTAAATAAATAAGCGATAATTTGACTCAAATTAGTAGATGTTGTCCTAATAATAGTTGTGAATGATAAGGGTGGAAGTAGCACAAGGTTTGTGTTGAAAGGAGCAGGTAGCTTCATCATTCCTTGACAAAAGGGGCCCCTGGCCATTTCTTTGATAGGAAGCAAAATTTTGAGTGTAGAACAGCGTTGAAGATAGAGACATATGGAGCAGAATAAACATATATTTGGGGTTCAATAATGGACATTCAATTCTCTGCTAAGAACAAACAGAAGAAGACAAGAGTAGGTCTATTCAGTTTCTTACTTAGCTGAATTTGCGGACTGAGCAGGTTCTGCGACCTTGTGGTTGTTGGTCGCTCTGCAAATAAAATCCATCACTATGAGTATAAATAACCACGATTTTTTTTATACATTAAATTTTATTTAATACACAAAATTTAATGATTCATATTAAATTTATATTTTTTAATATTAATCTAATGAATTATAATTTATTAATAAAATCAATTCATGTATGTATCATGTTTTACTCATTATATACGGTCACGACACCTTGTCTCACTGCTCGGCAAACAACCTGTAATATGTAAAATGTTTTCTATTCCCCAGCTCCAGTCAAATCTCTTAATTACCTGACCGTGATATCCCTGGCATATCTGAATGTCTGATCCTGTAACTGTTGAGCAAAAAAAAAATATAATGTACAAGGAGCTGGTAAAATGGAAAACACTGGTAAAAAAAATACATATAGTATACATGCATAAGATTATAGATTCAGACCACACAAATAAAATGGAAAATAAAGTTATTAAAATAATATCAAATATCGCTTGACATTACCAAAGATTAACATTTCGTATTCTTTCCTTTTTTAACTAAAGATTTATGTTGAAATTTTATTTTGACTCTCAAAATATTAGATTTTTATTAATTTTGTGCATTAGATAAGATTTATATTAATTTAATTTTTGAAAAATTTAAGTTTAAATTATATTTTAGTCTTTTTAGCAAATATTAGCGGTCTAGAATAGGGTTAAAATAGGATTTTAGTTAAAGATTTATATACTAAAATGAAATTAATTCAAGAATGTATTTTTAGAATTGTTACTTTAGAGAAGTTTTCCTATTCTCTTACTTCAATCCATCTCCCCGAGAGACGTCCCCGAGAGACGTGAAGGATAAGAATGGTAACAAAGGAACTGCAGAAAGAAAGAATAATTTCAATCCTATTTCATGAGAAATATTTTTAATAGTATGGTAATATTGAAATTTTAAATATTATTAATTTTATATTTTAACAAATAAAAAATTATTTTTTAAATAGTGTAAGAAGTGGGCTTTTAGGCCGGGATTTTCGGTAAAGTGTCAGAGGTCATCCGGCGAAAACAAGATTGCAGAACAAGCATTCTGCAAAGTCATGAGACCCTTACAAAATGCAGAGCACCAAGAGCTGAACAAAGAAGATGACTACGATAATGGCAGCAAAACAGAAACCATACGATCCAGCCGGTGACAAATGCAGGCAAGACTGGTGACAGATAGCGGCCAATTTCACAAAGCCAATACCAATAAAGAAATGTGTCGAGTTCAAATAATTGTTTGGAGCCCATAATTTTTCAAGATTATTAAAAATTGCAACCAAGAAAAACCAACAGTAAGTAGCTTAGAAAATTACATAAAATTGTACAAAATCCTAGGCAAGTATTTCTTGAAGGTCGAGACTAAGATACGTTGAGTAAAAACTCAGGTATGCATGTCTTGGACATGTGGCCCACATATAACCAAGATATTCTTCATCAATTATAAGCAACGGCTGTAAAATCAGAATGACATACTTATATTGCCAGTCATGTCATTCCTTTTAAATCCTGCTTAGGGTCAATTATTAAAGAAATCTATCTAAAATTTTACCAAAACAAAAAGGAAAAAAATCATATAATTAGGTGATATGCGAATTGATATAAGAATATTAGTGTAAATCTTCTTTAATAATATATGTTTACATGATGAATATATACAAATCATAATTTATATGATAAAAAGATAGTATTAAGAGCTTGAAAGTGGATATAATTTTTTTCTTTTTGAAAAATTACGCTCGTATATCTTGATATTCAATTTAATCACACTTACGTTTTTTCTTTTCTCAAAAATATATGCTCATATTCATTATTTCTAAAAAGTATATAGAAGGTAAATGTATGTTTAAAATAAAAGAAAAGAGTAGTAAATATATATATGAAAATGATAGTTAATATATATTCTTAAAAAATAAAAGAAATATAAATATAATTATACTAAATTTCAAGAATGTGAATATAACAGAAAGTAATAATGGCTGGATAAAATAAATCTATGGACGAGGTGTGAAACCAAATTCAGAAATATTCAACACATCGTAATTCAATTATTCTGTGTAAGTTATTTATTTATTTTATAGATGAGCACGCATTGCAACTGGTCTCAAAATGATGGCTGCACATGATAGAAAAAGAAAGACAAAGACAATGGCAGCAAGAAGTTAGCTTCATAAATAAGAAGAGCAATGAATTGTAATGAAAAGTTAACGAAGCTATCAGAATACAACATGAAAAGGGCAACCTATCTAACTAATGATGAGATCAAAGATCATATGATCTAATTGGTTAATAACATAATCATGCAGATTGAACTGATCGCCCTTTGGATTCATGTCCGCCATGCCTCTAAACGACAACATATTTACAGTATCACTTTTCGCAAGTCAATGTTAATCGCTGTTCTTTTTTCACCCCTCGGAAGTTTCTTCACTGAGAATAATTAAATTTATCAACTTGAACATTAACTAACAATAACTGAAGAATTAAATTTCTAGACAATCACCATTTTAGTAACGCAGTTGATGTTTTCTTCGATAGGTGATCGGTCAAATCTGACTTGCACAACGAACTTCAGTCTGCTGCACATAGTAAAAAGTCTACTGTTCTATACATTCCCACGCTCAAATCAGCCTTGGTGATACAGAATACGTAAATGTGAGTCAATAAGATGAAGATTGTGTCTTTTTACCTTTCATAGGCAAGGTTGTGATGTTTGGTGTCATTTTGAGTTAACAATAATAAATACATATGTCATTATCTGATAAATATACAAAAACGGATTTGGATCCACGGACTATATAAGTACTGCTGACCCGAACCTAAAAATTTAGATTCGTATTTTTTATAGACTTACAAAGGTTGGATCCTGTAAGTTAAGATTCGTGCAATGCGGGTTGATACATTTTGGATGATTTTTTTATACCGCACATAATTTACTCTCCCACTTAATCGATGTAATGAATAATAATTATTACATCACTAATGTACTAAAAATCAATTTTTGTGAAAAAGATATTAATAGAGGATCAATATCAAATAATATACAAAAATATTATAATTAGTAAATAAAAATATTCTCATCATTTAACATCAAAGTATTATTACCAAGTTAATTATGTTGTGCAATTGCTTTTACTAAAATATTAAATAAAATAGTCAGTATAACATAAATAATTTTTTTTAGAAATATATGATATAAAAATAAAACAATGTGTTATGAAAATAGATAAAAAGAATTTTGATTAATATATTAAACTAAATTACTTACAATTATAAAAAAATAATCATAAAGATTACAAATCAATATGCTTCTGCACTCTAAAAAATTTTATGATAATAATAAGGCTGAATAAATATACAATAAAATTATTAATACAGATTTAGGATTTTTTATGTTACCTTAACTAGAACCTAATAATTATAATTTTTTAATTTAAATGTAATAATAATATTTTATTTTCAAAACATAATTTAATTATTTTACATAATCCTTTGCTATAAGTCTTTGTCTTTTTTTTTATCAAAATAATGTGATTGCATAAATAATTTAGTAATATTTTTTATTGTTAATATTATAAATATTTATATAATATTTTAATTATAATATACTATGTATGTGTAATCAATATTCTGAAAAAAAGAACTGGAATTTTTATTTAATGGTTATAATATTTTTAATATATTATTTGAATATATATCTTATTTTTTTGGTAATTAATGTAAACCGTATTTAGTATTTTACAGAAATTGATTTTATTACATTAATGATGTGATAATTATTATTTATTACATCAATGATGAGGGAGATATGGATTGTAAAAAATTACTTAAGCTAAATTAATCTTAACCTTCAAATTTTATTGATATTAATGGCATAAATTTATAGACTATAAATTATATAGTTTAGCCCACGACCTAACCATAGGAAGGAACAAACCTACTTTTTTATGTCCATTAAAAATATGGACCTAGCCCGTTTAAGTTACCCCATCCGTTTTGTATTCTTATAGTGACATGATCACTTTGATCAACTTATTTTATTGATGGTTTGATGGTGTTAATATATCATATTTCTTAGCGAGTTATTCGTTAGTTATTTGGATTGTTTGAAAATAGACCGAGCATTGGGTCTTTTAGCATAATTAGATTTCTTGATATGAATTGAATTTTCTGATATTGATCGGATTGGTTGAGGCGAGGGCGATCGTGATATATATCTTAAACAGTATTAATAATAATATTTGATATAGTTTTTAAGAATTTTCAAAACACTGCATATGAGTCCAATGAATTGTAAAAGCCTAAAAGATAAGATTGTCTTAAAGCTAGCTAACGATGATGCCGAGAGTATCATTATTATGCATACCCAACTTGCTTGGAATTATTTAGGACTTTAATGTAAACTCCAAAAGTCTTGCTAGTGACACAACGATTGACGCCTGACTTTGTTTCCCGCAAACCCAACTGAGACATTTGTATTTAGCAATCAATTCCATTTGTTTGTACGCTAAGTCGCCACAACTTGAAGAAAATCACTTATGAGTGTCATCATGCATTAACTTCATAGGCTTATTGCTACCTCGATATAGTGCCATAACTCCAACTGTTTGCGTGGCGCACTTTATCGAATGCTATTAAAATCTGCATGTCTTTTTGTGTCGATTTTCGCATGTCACAGTGAAATTATCATTACTAGGAAGTTTGTCAATATTCACACATCATGTCTCTTTTTGTGTTAATACAAATATGAGGAACATGGGAGGTATATATGGTGCTATATAATATAATTCCATATATGAGATCATTGGCTTACTTGCATTTGCATCCAAGAATGTTTTTCTTATTTGGATCGTATTAAACCTAGCTAGACCATATAAGTTGTGTGTTTACAATGAGCTCTTAGAGAGACTAGGATATTCAAAGGCAATACGAAATCTTTTCCATAGATAAAGTCACAAGAATTATAATAATTAATGCTATTGGTATGTTCATGCACTCATAAACAATTGCATGTATGTTATGATTTGAATATAGCTGACTATACGCATTTTAAAGTAAGTAAAATAAATTTAACTTATATATATATATATATATATATATATATATATATATGAAATAAATTTGATATGAAAGTGAAACTGGCAATTTTTTTCTTATAAATGAAAAGATTTGCATCCCGATTTTGACAATGAAAAGAAATGTTATGATTTAAGAGAAATTGAATCTTCAACGGCATAAACGCTAACTAAGTCCTTTCAACAAATTGTGAAAGGAAGAAGTTGCAAATATATTGCATAAAATAAATCATGTAAAATGGTAAATAACAAAAAGGTATAGGAATCCTTAAGTACCGAAAAAAGAAAAATACTTCTTTGTTGCAGAATGTTTAGTTAGTTGAACCATAATTATTGTATAAAGGATAAGGAATGTCTTCTTTGCTGTAGAATGTTTAGTTGAATCATAATTATTCTATAAAGGATAAAGATGAGCCATTATCACAACTCTACTAAAGTGTTAGGAGTCTCATAAGTCTTTTATTTTTTCACTAGTTACAAATTGATGCTCTCATGTATTAAAACTATGACTTCTGAGATGAAATAATGATCCGGTACCATTAGGCCAATCACTTTGATAATGGAATGGAATTAAAATTTAATTATAAAAGTGACGAATTAAATAATTATATATACTTATGAAGGAGAAAAATTAGAAATAAACTTTCTTAAAATAAAACTCAATGATTAAAACTAAAATTTCAGTAAAAATTAGAGGATAAAGAAATATCATTTTGTCATATAAAAATATGAAAATATAACTTATTTGAGTGAGACATGTGGAAGCATCTCTATTAAAATTTTTAACAATGTTAAATTATTAAATAATATTGCATGTATTTTAAAAGTTAAAAGGTAAATTTAATTTAAATATAATTTAGAGGATAAGGATAGAATTTTAATGGAAATGAACCAACCGAAAATATATTTTTGCCAATTTCCCCCTCATTATTTAGCAATTTTGACAAGTTGCTTAGTTGACCATGTTGGTCAGAATGGGTCAAGACTGAGCATTCCTCGCAGTATGAACTTACATAAACTATGACAGATCCCAGTACGAAAACAAAGTGGAAGCTCCCAAAGGAGACTAAGGGCTAAAATAATTTATATTCATAGATATTGCTGTTTGGGCTTCATTAGCTTAAGAAATTAGGCTTGGGAAATGTGGTTGCCGCCTGACTTCCATCTGTTTAGATTGATGTTTCCATTCCACCAGACGTTTTGTGAAGGGAATATATTCCCACTCTTCATTAAATATACAGCACTTCGTGCTAGAATTTCAACGTGCTTCCAACAAACTTCAAAACTATGATGAATATATAAAATATTCTGTAAAAAAATATTATTTATATGTATATTGATGAATGACTGATATGTCATTTATATTTGCAATTAAAAAAATTTATTTTTTTAAATTTTTTATGTTTAACATTAGGCACGTAAAATATTTTTTTATTTTAATATTTTATAATCATATGTTACGAAAAATATTTTCTATTCAGTAAAGCCACCGTTATCTTTTGTGGGTTTCTGAAGCCCAACTTAAAATTGGGCAAGTTTGAGCAAACACAGTAGCACAAAGCCCAAATGAGCCCAATTTCTGGCCATTCAACAAAGGGAATCATTTGCCTTTCGAATGTTGAATTGGACTTTCATGTGGCTAGCAAAACCATAAGGAACCAACTCATGAGTGGGCTGCAGCTGGGCCACCAAAAGCTGTCTCGTTGCCCACTTTTAATGGCTCTTACAACGGTTCCCTTCGATTGACACTCAAGGGCACGGGCTTCCACGCCATCCAACCGCCTGCCACGTACCCTAGCCGCAACGAGATGTTTTCCGCAACAAAGTACAGTGCTAAGCCACGTGCGCATGAGATGTTGACACGTAGCTGAATGTTTCCGGAAACTTGTATCGGAAAAAGGCGAATGATGAACGTCGTCGTTAAAGTGAAGCTGTTCTCACTAAAACCAGAAGCAGACCGAGACCTCTTTTTGTGTCCAGTGTTGGTCGCAAGCTTTGTTCTTGTTTCTTGCTGTGTTTTGCAGATATGAGTGATCCCAAGTATGCTTATCCCTGCCCTTCTCAAGGTAAATTGAATTACCACTCTTCGATTCTTCTTCCTGCTTCTTCTCACTTTCTCATATATAATCTTGTGTTTATATTTCTCTTATTAAAACCATGTTTTGTGTAACGACTGACAAGAACATTATAGATTAGTGTTTTCTTTTCCATAAATCATAATGTTTATGAAAAATTATGGTCGGTCAGGTTATTACCAAGGTCCGCCCGTGGCGGCGCCTCCACAGTATGCTGCTCCCCCACCAAGAAGGCGGCCTGGTTTCCTTGAAGGATGGTAAGTTAATCTCCATATTAAATTTCGTTCTTTTATTGGTAAATCACAATCTAACCTTTTTGTTTCTCTTCATTTTGAATTCTCTAATGGCAGCCTTGCAGCTTTGTGTTGCTGTTGCCTGTTTGACGAGTGCTGCTGCGATCCCTCCATTATGTTTTTCAGCTAGTAATAATGATATTTGGAGTTACTTCAATAACCAATAATCCTTGTCTTCCCCTATATATGTACAATTCTATGTATCAGTTCTTGAAGGCTCCAGAAGATATATAATTGGAATCTTTTCTAGTCTTTGATTTATGCTTCTGCTTTCTACTTTTCAACTGGGCATTGATCTTAGATTGTGGTATTCCCTTATTTCATTAGATTTGGATTAGCATGGGATATTGGAATATGGCAGAAACTAGGTCCCCTTCTTCCCCTCTTACATCCTTTTTAATACTCATTTTTTAAAACTCAGCCTGCCTTGATGCAGTTATAATCTCAAGTTATTTTTGAAACAAAAAATTCTCACAATATTGATAAATGATTTGTATTTATTAACTTAAAATGAGAATTTGTTATACTGAGAATATATCAGGATTTGTTCACTGATTTCAATGGTTGTGCACCGTACTATTAATATCTTTTTCTTTTTCCCATGTATTTCAAGACCAAGAGTGTGCTTTATCATATTGATTACTCTGTAATTGCGGATTGATCAGAGAAGAAAAGAAGATTGTGAGTACATCATCTCCTAAAGTAGCGTAACATAATTCGTGATATGCCGTCGGTATACATTTGCTCGGTCCACCCCCACCCCAATAAATGATGAGCGAAAGTGAAGAGAGGCCAAGAGGAGAAATATCCTAAAGGTTGTGAGAATTTAATAACTTTTTCCAAAAATGAGAAGTTACATAATTTGACTTAGATCATACCATACCATGATTTAGAGAAAACTCTCTTTTTTATCCGTATGAAATTTAGTTTAATTGTTATTAAATTTTATTAAATTTCGTGTGAAGTTTTAATTTATCCCTGTATGAAAATTAACTTGTTTAACTTTATTCATGAACAAATTAATATTCTCTATTTATGTATAATGTCTGTACATGTTAGAGAATTTCTGTCTCAAATGATCATTCCTTTTCATTTATCCTTTTTCAAACAGAGAAGAAATACAACTTCAGAAGAACCTTATTATTGCCACGACTTGGTTCCAGAAAGCACAACATAATATTATCAGATATTCCGATGAATGTCATAGGCAGCCACCGTTTTATTCACATTAATTTCGTGACGAAGGCAGCACCTATAGATCATACTCTTTTCAGCACTGTCCCTCATTCCATACGCATTGCCGCTATTACAATTTTCATCATCACAACTATCAAAATCGTCATATTTTATGATTCGATGAGAGAAATAAAGAAATAAACTAAATGAATAAAAAGGAATGATGAGGAAGATAATTTCTTTTATTGTATTTGGTTGAAATGAAGATTAAAATGAAAGAAAATAAAAGAGAAATAATTTTTTTTGTTTAATTGAGTACAAAAGTGAAGAGAAAGAAGAATTAATAATTTAGAATGACAATAATGTTTTTCAAGCAAATTCAATGTTAAATTTGTTGCCCAATACATTTTTAATACTAATCATTTAAAATTTCTATTTCAATAGTTTTTAATTGAAATTGAAATTAATAAAAATATGGTGAATAAATTTAACTTAAAACATTTTTATTATTATGAAAGTGAGATCAATAAAAAAAGTTGCATAAATCGAAAAAATAAAAGGTAAAAATCTTTCTTGGTAAAGTTTTTGTTTATTGGTGAGATGCAAAACAACCATAAAAAAATGCTAATTAAACGATTTAAAAAATATATCACTAAAAAATTAGTGATGGATTATACGCTAGAAAATTAGTGATATATTATAGGGTGTTACTAAACTATGTACGATGATAAAAAATAAACAATGAATGAAATTAGCAACAACTTTGTCTTTCATCAAATTTTTGTTGCTAAACTTGAATTTAGAGATAGAAATTTTTGTCACTAATTATTTACCATCGTTACATATTCTAGTAAACTTAAATTTAATCATAGATTATTTCATTGTTAATGTGTGAAATTTCAAAAAATTATTTGCATCATTATTAAAAAATTCATTGTTAATTCTATTACTAATATAAAAAATATTGATGATTTTTTACCTCAGTTCTGAGCAACCCATACAACAAATAGTTTGACAAAAACATAATTTAACTATAGCAACAACAAATTTAATTGACAAATTTTCAAAATTAAATTTTATAATATTGAATATCAATTATCTAGTAGTTTAACATAAAAATTATAATATAAAATAATAAAAACATATATATAAATAAATAATTGAATACAATATTTTTAACTATTGATAAAAACTCTAAATCCTATATTAATAACTATCATTCCTCCCTTAATGATCCTTAATATACACTCAACTTTTGAAAAATCATGTTGAAGTATCGATTATGTCGCTTAATCTCAATTTGTTGAAAATTTAATAACTTCTAACAAATAAAATTAATATTAATTCAATATCATTTGCATCGATTACATAAGATATATATATACATGTAAGTCCTAACCTACATATTCCAAATATAGCTTAATTTAAGATAAAGACTTTTTGTTGTATTGAATTTCATTTTCATCTTGATTGATATCTTCTCCATTGTTTTCCTTTTCTTCATCCTTTTCATTTTTCTTATCCTTTTGAGCTTCTTCTTCATTGTTAAAGTCTTCTAAGTCATTACATATAATTTATTTAGTGCGGCCAACTTCTTTAAAAAATCTCAAATAATCCTTTAGTAAATAGATCTTTTCATTCTCAATGTATCTCTTGAGTCATTCTTCAATAAATTGATTTCTTCATTTTCAGTGTATGTTACCAATTGGTTATGCTGTTAATCTTGGAAGGCATTTATGGCATTATTTATTAATAAAGTATTGAAACATTTTTTGTGATGTTTCTATTATCATGTGTGATTGATGCTCTCTATTTTACAAGTCATCCAATTGAAATTTGCTTTGTTGAAAAATTATCAATGCTATAATTTTCTCTTACTTTTTTTGTTTTAATATTAGTTTTTCTTTGACCACTAATCATACCATAATATAAATATAAATATAAATATAAACATAAACATAAATATAATCATAAAAATTAACATAAATTTAACCATTAACATGAATATACATATTTGTGTAAGAAATAAACTTAATAAATATAATCAAACAAGTATCTTTTAAGTAACCTCAAATTTTTGAACCTACAAAAAAAAGTGAATAAAAGTGTAATGATAAAAATTGGATATCCTAATTTCATAATAAAGAAATCAAATAAGAAATTAAAAATCAATCCATACATAAAATAAAATATGAATAGTTTCTAAGTCAAGACAAAAATTTATTCTAAAAATCAATCCACATGTAAAATATCAAATTTAATAAAAAAAAATTAACACCATCATAACCTAGTTTGATATACAAGTTTAATTACAATAAATAAAAATTTAAATCTTCAACTATTATAATTCTAACTCTATATTTTCAAATAAAATAATGTTGCAATTTATGCATGAAATACATTTTTAAAATATTAAAGTTTCAACTATTATATTACTAATTCTAGAATTAAATATCAACTATTCATCTCCCCATCCAAGACTAAATTAATTATAACACTAGTAAAATTAATGTAAAATCAAAATAAAAAATTAATATAAATATTATAATACCTAGATCAACAATAAATCATCATAATTAAAATGAATCAATCATAGAACAAGCCCTAACTTCCTTTTATCAAATCCTAAATCATCAAATTAAGAAATTCAACCTATATTAAAAGTTCTAAAACATCACAATACATAAACAATACATTAAAATCATAGGATAAACATTAATAATTAGAGAAATAAAAAAATTCCTAAAAAAATAAGCAAATAAACCTTAAGCATTACAACTAATATTTCATAGGAAAATAATTGATTAAAAGAGAGAGAACACAACAAGTAAGCTTTGGAGGTAGTAGATGATAATAAGGAAGCGAAAAGATGGCAATAGAAATGGCAAAAACTTAATGGTAGTGAAAGTAAAAAAAAAATGCAACCTCGTAAAATAGAGAGCATCTCTTGTAAATTGATTATATCTAAAGATTAGTGGTAAACTATTTTGTCACTAATTTGATTTTTTTAATATAGTGCATATAGATTAGTGATATATTATTATTGTTTTATCACTAAATTTGTTTCTATTTTTTTGATAAAAATTTAAATTTTCTATGAAAGAATTTGTAAATTTTTATACAATATTTTGCTAATAAAATATTTTTAAAAAAATTCTATAAGTAAATTTTTTCCATTACCTGGTAATGAAATTAATGATGAGTAAGAAAAAATGTTTTTATTGCTTAAATTAATTCTAATTTCATTTTTAAAACTAGAGATGAAAGTATATTTTGCAACGTTTATTTGGTTGCTAAATATTAAAATTCTTGTAGTGAACATTTATTCTAAAAAATAATATACATAACATTTTGGGTATTACCTTTTATATTTGTTTAAAGTCATGAAATATAATAACTAATGGATGTTTTGTTATTAAAGGCATTTTAGGGCTCAAAGTTGCCAACATGCAACTAATGGCCATGAAGAATTTTCAACCTAAAATGTTCAATGCACGATCCATTTGTCTTAAAGCAAACATGTATAAAAGCTTTTCTGAAATGATGGCTAGTGTTATCTTCATCTTTAATTCTTCATGAGTGATGCATACGAAATGAAATAAACAAATAGAATGTCTTGCGAATGCAAGTAGTGAGATTAGTAATACATAAAGTCTAACATATAACAAAATAAAGATATAAATGGGCTTGTTGATACAACAATAAGATGAGAGCAAAGTTCTAAATTGTGGTTTTGATTTTATTGTGATTAGTAAAGTTATAGGTAAATGTAAGAAAATGCAGTTCTTACGATATAAAATTAAGGAAAATCATAGATATGTTATAGTCCACAATTGCAATATTGTGCATAATATTATAATGGCAATATTGTGATTTCAATTTAAATCCTTAAATGAAAGTCATAGAAAATGTCCAAATACTAATTAGTTCACATTATAACAAAGTTTGATCACATATTAAAGAATACAACAAAAATAAAAACTCCGATTTATATTACTACTCTATTAAAGCAAGTAAAATGAGAGTAATGTTAAGGCTGAAGCTTTAACTCTTATGATCAATTTTGTATATCTTACTATGATCATAATACTATTTAATGACTTTTAAACAATTCTTGCATCATCATTAATTGATATAATATTTCCATGCACATTTGTGGCAGAACATTTAATAATTTTCTCTTTGCTTTCTTATTCTCACATAAGAAGCAATAGCACTTTGAGGCAAAATTCTTATAGTACTATTATATTTTCTAACTTCTTCCATATATTTTCTTTAATATAATGTCAGGGTTTACTATTTTGAAGAATTATGAGATCTTATTCAACTATTTCAATATGCCTTTTAGTTACTTCTCTCATAATATTAGTCAAATTGTTGATTCCCATATTCATCTTTTCATATATCTTTTTAATTACATATCGTTGGTGCTTTACATTTAGAGCCCTTCATTAAAAAAGTGAAAGCACCATCTATTAGATTTCTTTTATGGACCTCCTCAAACAAAATATCTAATAACATAATATTCATTTCAAGAGTCAATTGCAAAGTGTCTTTAGAAGTTTCTATTTTATTTTTTTGAGTTCTTATTCTTTAGCATACTTCATTCTGCAAAGTGTTATATAACCAATTAATATGAAATAATATAGATTAGGCATCAAAAATTAAGATGCATGACTTTTTATTTTATTTCACAAATAATTAATTTACACATATAAATTACATATTATTGGTGCTTTGCATTTAGAGCCCCTCATTAAAAAAGTGAAAGCACTATCTAGTAGATTTCTTTTATGGACCTCATCAAACAAAATATCTAATAACATAATATCTATTTCAAGAGTCAATTGCAAAGTGTCTTTAGAAGAAGTTTCTATTTTATTTTTTTGAGTTCTTATTCTTTGGCATACTTCATTTTACAAAGTGTTATATAACTAATTTATATGAAATAATATAGGTTAGGCATCAAAAATTAAGATGCATGAGTTTATATTTCAATTCATAAATAATTAATTTACACACATAAATTTGACAAAATTTTCAAGAAAATTGAGACATTCTACTAATTTGAAGTTTTGTACAATAATTATAGAACTATAATGTTCACAAGTCACACAGCTTTTACATGACAAACATAAAATTAAGTACACAACCCTATGTATGGCATAAGAATCATAAGCATAAAATAATGAAGTATATAATTTTATTAAGTATATAAGTAAAATTTATGATAAACTTTCTTAATAGTCATTTTATATATGAGTTACTATGCTTTCTTTTAAAATAAATCTTTGCCTATAGTCCTCTTTAGTGTTTTGTACATCACATCCCTAAGATCATCTATGTCATTATCTAGTAGCTTATCATCCATTTCATCAATTAAACTTTAGCCAAGATCAACATTCATAAAAAAGGTTATGCAATATATAACAAATCATAGTAGTATCCATCATGGTATTAAAAGAGCAATATGGTTCAATGTCACAAGTTATTATTGAAAATTTCATTTTTAAGATCTCAAATGCTCTTTCAATAATATTTTTCAATGAAACATGTTAATGATTAAATATTTTTTTTATTTTATGGACTATGCATTGTGTACTCCTTCAAATGATAATACACACCTCTATATGGTGTGAGTAGTCCACTTTTTAGTGGAAAACTTACATCTCCTAGGCAAAGTTCCCTAGGAAATATAAAAATTATATATGTCATGAAACAATCATTTTGAAAAAACCTTATATGAAATATATTTGTGAACGATGAATCACATTTTAGTTTACCTCTTGGAATTCCGTTCTATCTTCCTTTTTATTTAATACGTACTTAAGAACACTAGAGTCAAATGCAGTTTCTTTCTAATCAGATAATACTTAAGTGAATTTTGTATCAAAAGAATATACTACTAACACATTTTATGTTAGTAACATTTTCTTCCTTGAAAGAAAGGGGTATTTTTTTTTGTACTTTAACTCTTATATGTGTCTTGTTCAGAGCTTTAACATAATCTTATATTTTAATTTTTTTTCAAAATTTAATTATATATTATGGAGATTAAACTTATTTATATGACTTAAATATTGTAACCTATATGACTTATTATTTTATCTTAAAATAAGGATAAAATCTATTATTATTAAGTACTTATGAAAGAACCTTTAATCCAAAAGGTTGCATAAGAAACTTATCTTCAAGTGACATAATAGCTTGTAAAATGTTATGAATTAATGATAGAAAAAAAGATATAGTTTTATTTTTTTATTTTGTGTGCTAAAATATGCAAGAATTTAGCAACTTATTTCTTAACTGTAGAATGTATAGAATTTTTCACTCTATATGTTCCTTTCAATGTTACATACTCAAAAGATCATAAGGATTGATTATGAGTACCGCATTATGACATTTACCGACTTCTAGTAGGTTTTAGAGGTGGTTGGTAATCAGCTTATTCAATGGCTTTTGACTAATTTGACCAAAATAGTTGATTGAATTATTCAAATAAGCTAATTTTAGTATTTGACAATTAGTTAATTACCCTTCAATCAACTATCTAAAAAATGCTAGGCTTGGCAACATTTTGAAGAAATTGATTTAAGAAAAAAATAAATTATCTTTAATTAATTTTCGTATTTTCCATTTTATCCTTCTAAGAATACCTAGCCTAATCATTTTTTTTGCCTCTATCACTTGACACCTTATCTACCTAGATACGACATTTGTAGCATCTTTATTGGATTATTCCTTTAGCACTTTCAAGTATAGACCTCCCTTATTTATTTTTTTGTCTCTTTTATTACTTCCTTTTTCATATATAATCTATATGTTACTTCCTCTTCTAATTTCACATGTTAAAATGCTTTATTAATTATCATTTTTGCTGTAGCTTGTTAATATACAATACTAATTTTAGATTTCTAAAGTTCTATTTCATTACTGGGGCTTAAGAGATGCACACAAACTTAATACCATTGTTTCTTATTTAAAATTCATCAAGAATAAGGTCTATTATGAGTTACTTCCTCTTCTAATTTCATATGTTAAAATACTTTATTAGTTATCATTGTTGTTGTAGCTAGTTTATATACAATACTAATTTTAGTTTTCTAAATTTCTATTTCATTACTTGAGCCTAAGACTTGCACACAAGCTTAACACCATTGTTTCTTGTTTAAAATTCATAAAGAATAAGGTCTGTTGTAAGTATACATTTAGGTCTTGTTTCCCTTTATTATTAGGTTCTATGGCAAAGCTTTGATTGGACTAGAGTGTTTATAACTTGAAATGAGCACATAGATAAATTCCAAAGCTTTAGAGTGTTATCCATTTATGAAGAGATAATATTCGTAGACCTCACAAACTTAACATAACTCACAATCTTATTAAGTCTTAGTAATGTACAAAAAGGCATTTTTAGGTTCCTTAAGTCATAGTAATAAATCCAATTATCTACTAAACCAAATGTAAAGATTTTCTAACTAAGTGAGCATACTAGATTGGAAGAATTTAAGAGATTTCCTTGCTTGAGATTAGCCTTAACATTTAGCCCACTGAAAGTTAGATAATTGCACAAACCCTTAAAGAAAAGATTTATCCAACCACTTCTATCTTCCCCGCATTGCCTCTTTGATTGTAAGTTATTGGCAGAATTTCTTTCAGTGGCAACAACAAAGCCTTTACCATTAGTAATTATTATTGAATTTTTAACCATTTATGTCCCTAATGAATAAGTTGCTCTACATCTTGTTAAAAAGTATGCTAACTCAAGTTTCTTAAAATTTTTCATTAGCTGGGACCTTTTGAAAGAAAACTATTATGATTTTTCTAGTCATCACCTATATTATCATCATATTACTTAACACTTTGAATCAATAACCCAAGTCTAATCTATTTTTTGGTCCTCATGCAAGCAAAATCCTTACAATTAACAATCGTCATGATTTAGATATTTGATACTAAATAATCTTCAATCACTAGTTCAAATCTAACCTTTTCTTTACATATTCATTGCTTGTCAACCTCTTCAGTATCCGAACATAGTAAAAAAATAGTATGTTGTAACTTATTAGTGGCTTCTTACTTTCCCTATTAAATGAATAAGAGAAATTCTAGCAATAACTCCTTTTATTCTATTCTTTCTTTAAGCTTTATTGCTAGATAACTATTAAGCTTAGGATGTAGTAACCATAAGTAAAACAAAGCTTCTTTAGGCCACTTCAGGAGTAACTATGGAAGAAGAACTCTATGTCTAAGCCTAGACATGGTTCTGGAGCTAGTTTGAATATCGTATGTAGATTCCATAATCATTGATCATAAGTGAATCACTAACGCTATTATTTTAATTTCCTATCTTTAAAAAAAATGAAACATAAGTCAGTTTATTTCTTAGTGCAATACTTTACATTAATATATTAAATTGCAAAAATGGTTTTATTGATATTACTGTGTATAGTTTTACTAAAGATATGATCTTTCATAATTCTTAATGTTGTCAAATGTCCTGTATGTTTGACATTATGAATCTAATGTGATAAGATTTGGTTGTTATTGTTCATTAATATAAATGTCAAAATCAGATGAAGATGAATTACCATAAGACAAATAAAATGACTTTTTAACTATGTTTCTATAGAAGACTCATAAAGGAGAAGATCATTTATAGGTGTAACAAAGGATTTTCTGACTTATTCTTATTACAAAGTAGGTAAAGCTAAAGAAACTTTGCTTCAAAATTTCATATCAAAACTTTTGAATGTAGGACTGTTTATCTAGATTATTAAAATTATTTGATGAAACTAAGCAAATCGGTACCATATAATAAAGGAAGGCACATATATAACTTTATTTGTAATGTTAACATCATATATTTAGTTTTATCTCATGTCATTTATTAGAGAAAAAAACCTACAAAGGATATTTATGAAGAAAATAATAATTTTCTCTACCCCACTTAATATTAAGAAAGTAAAATTTAACAATGTAGTAGATTTTAACATGTTGGGATGGTTTTAAATGAAAGGACCACCTGTGTTTGCAAGAGCTACATATGATTGAACCTATAAAGGGGCATTCTATGCTTTCTTTTATAGAAATGGTTATAGAGATGAGTGTTAGTGTGTTTAGAATTACAATAGAAATCAGTGATCACTATCTTAATGAATATCTAGTACAATAATCTTCCAATACCTTGTTATATTTTGTCTGAAACCCTATCACTATCTTAATATCCTAAGCCTCTTATATTATAATAAAGTGGTGTGCCAATCATCTTATGACTTATAAGTTTCTTTTGAATCTAGATGCATTTTGAGTTACAAGTTATTGTTCATTTGTCTTTTACTTTGTATGCATTACTTTTTGTATCATCATTCTCCATAATTATGATTGATATGGACTTATAGATATTGGAAAAAGTGTTTTTCTTGGCTTGAATGCATCTGAAACCACTAAATTAGTGTTGAAATAAAGAATATTAGGTTGAAAATTTTGTATTCAGTATAAAGCTAAAAGTGTTATGATGTGCTTAACTTAGTTAAAATATTATTGCTGAATGTGCTCAGCATTGCACTAGCTTCTATAACTTTTTATTTGATAACTATTCCTAACTTCTTATTCCTTTTTAACAAGAAAACTAACACTAGTGTTAGCTTATGATGAAATATGTTGCCTTCCTATTGTTTTCATTTCTTTAGTTTCTTCCTTTTATTTTCTTTAATTTATTATATAAAATAATATATAAGTATAATCAATATATAAAATATTTAATTAATATATAATTTAATTAATAAATTAAAATTATATATATTATAATTATTACATAATATATATTTCTTTATGTAAAATATATTTCATATATTTCTTTTTTATAATACCTTTCTATTATTCCCTATTAATAATTAATATTTCATTTATTGTTAATATTTTATTTGGATTTGAAAGATTTCCTATAAGAATTATTAGGTACCAAATCTTATGTAAATTGCAAACTATACAAGTCATAATATAAGCTTACCATTATCACTTTTTATTTTTCATTAGTTGTATAATTTCATGCAGAGGAATGCTATATTATGTTTGCTTATTATTTCATAAATTGCTTTTCATTGCATATAGTTAAATTTGATGTAAACTGACAAATTGCAAAACCAAGATTGCTACTATGTACTACTAGAGAAACTGATAATTGGATGATTTTAGGTTCATTTTTCTCTACAATTATAACTATCAGACTATAAACAATAGGTTATATCAATATATCATCTACCATTACAGTTTTCACTTCTAGATGGGCTTCAAATTGTTACAATTTCCACAGCTACTATACCTTATTATTAGCTATTTTCTATTGCGAGGCCTTGCAAAAGTTAGTAGTATAATCGATTAACTTGGTGTTGCTAAAATGTTATATTTTAATCTTTAATTCTCTATTGATAATAAGGGAGAAAGTAGTGTTATAATCCTTTAAAGGTTACCATGAAAGAAAGTAGAGATTAAATTCCAAAAAAGAACCAAATAATCATGGAAAAAAGCTAAAACTAAAAGATAAGTATGATTGAATGAGATCTAGATGGAATCTTTGGAAGCTATTAAGAGAGAGAAAGATGGGATTAGAATCAGATCATGACAAAGGAACAATTAGTATTAGTGATGAGTGGTAGAGTTTAAAAATTTAAGTTAATTTTTTTATTATAATTAGTTTTGCTTACTTTGATGTTAAAAAATTAGATATATGAGCTTATTATAATCATCTATATCTTATTTTAAAGGAAAATATCAAATTTGAAATATTTTTAAGATAAAAGGATTAATCCTGAATTTGAGTGTAAAATGGATTAATTTTTTAAATGTTCATTAACGGGAAAGGGTTTAAGTTTACTCCTGTAGATGATCAACCATAAGAGCATAAAATAAAAAGGGCATATGTTTCTTCTCCACTTCATGTTGATAATGCTCATGATACATTATTGGGCTATAAAGATGATATAGATGAGATAAGTGATCTTAATAATTGTCATGTAAAAGGTGCATGGGAAGAGATCTAGAAAGATTCCAATCCTACCTCTAGAGCTAAACAAAATAAAAAAGCATGAAAAAAGAAGAAGAAGTAAAAAGGTCTTGGAGAGTGATGGTTTGGAAAGTAACAAAAATGCAAAGATGACTTTTACTTAAAAAGTAGGAGTTACTACAATAATATATGAAAAGTTTGATACTTTATTTGAAACCAATAAGGAAAGAAATACCACTATGATGAACTTTTTAAATCTTATGATTTATGTTTTTCTTGATTTAGACCTTAGTACCTTTAAATTCAACTTTGCTTGCATGCTAATTGAAGGTCCATAAAAAGGATAATTCTATTTAGTTTGCCAAGCAACATGGCAATAGTTGAACGGATAAAGCTTATGTACAGGGAGCAAAAGGAGCATTAGGACTTTGTTCTAGGCATTTCCATTTTTATTTACTATTCTAGACATTTATAAATATGTACACCTGAACTATTTAAGTTATTGTTCTAAATATTTATGGATACTCAAAATTGCTATTTTAGTTAAGGCTACTTTTGAATTTTTCTTTATTGCTTGAACTTTGTAGTTATCTAGATATTTATAGATAAACTTTGCTATTTTATCAAATTTTTATTATTTAGAATGATAAAATAGTTTTATAATTTTTTATTAAGTTAAATTCTAATTACTTACTTCGATTCAATAGAAGCTCTATTCAAATTTATTAACTTATGTTCTCATGCATATATTTTAAATATTTTAAGTGAGTGCTAGTGCTAGTTTCCTAATTGTTAGATATTTTAAATATTGTAGGAAGGTATGATACTTATTATTAAGTAATACCAATTATAAGGTATTTACTTTATTATCTTTATTCTGTATATCCTGAGTTTGAACCTAATAAGTTGTGAAATTTTTATAACAAGATTAGATTAGTTTATCTAAAAATAATATTTTACTAGGTAATGTGTAGGAATGGATAACCATATTACACAAATTATGCAACTTTTACAAAATAGGGAACTTCTTTTTCAAATTCATCAAAATGACAACGAGTTCTGAGATTTAGTAGTATGTGTAGCAAATGATCTGTGTGTTTGTTATTTAAATCATATCCATAAGAAACCATCTATACTTCTTATTTAATAGGAGAAATATGGATAAATGAGTTATTAACTGGCTATGAAAAATAGTGTTTTAATACATTTAAAATAAACCAAGATACATTTCACTAGTTATGCATGGATTTGGAAAACAAATATAGTTTGAGGTCTTAGGATAAGATATTAATTTTAGGAAAAGTAGGATTGTTTGTATATATCCTTAGTAAAGGTGCCTTAAACCAAGATACACAAGAGCAATTTCAACACTCTAGTGAAATTGTGAATGTTGAAATTAGAATGAACCAAGATGCATTTCACTAATTATGCATGGATTTGGAAAACAAATATAGTTTAAGGTCTTGGGATAAGATATTAATTTTGAGGAAAGTGGGATTGTTTGTATATATCCTTAGTAAGGATGCCTTAAACCAAGATGCAAAAGCGCAATTTCAACACTCTAGTGAAACTGTGAGTAGAGTTTTTAAAGAAGTTTTGGATGTCATGGATGGCTTTTTAAGAGATATAATTAAGCCAAAAGATCTTAAATTCAAGGAAATTCCACTAGAATTGCCTATGATGTTAAATATATGCCACATTTTAAGGTAACTGAGTATACATTTATCCTTTTTTACTTTTTAATAAGAACATATGTTTGTCATCTTATAAACATAATTTCATATCAAGATTGAATTGGAGCTATTGAAAGAACACACAGAGTAGTAATTATTCCTGAGAAAGATTAATTGCGATATAAAGAAAGAAAAGAGATAATAACCACAAATATTTGAGCAGTATGTGATTTTAATTTATTATTTACTTATATTTTAACTGGATAGGAAGGATCAACACATTATGGACATATTTTTCTTAATACAATTAGTAATTCAAGTTTATATTTTCTAAAACTACCATCAGGTAATTTTTTAAATTTTTAATAATTTAATTCTTGTATAACTTACAAATTTAAAAAGCATTTCTTTCTAATTATATGATATTTATGTATACTTAGAAAAATATTACCTAGTAAACAAAGGATAGAAAAGGATATTTGACATCGCACCCAAAGGCAAGGTATCATTAATTAGAATTTTGTGATGCAAATCTAAAAGGATCCTAGGAAGTCTTCAATCGAACTCATTCATTCTCAAAAAGTTGTATTGCAAAAGTTTTTTATGTTTTATAGGCTTGATGGAGGATATTATAAAAAATATCCAAATATTCAATAATGGATGAGAATAAAATTATTTGTACAGCTTTTACATTGCATAATTATATTAAAAGAAACAAACTTAATGAACCAATTTTTAGAATCATATATTAAGATTCTAATTTTATACACCTTCTAAAATATTTCTAGATGTTATAGTTAATTTTTCATAGGAAGGTGTTGAAGAAATGAGAATTGGAAAGATAGTAACTATTCGAGATAAAATTATTCCTAATTTGGTGGCAGATAGACTAATTAGATGAAAACTTCATTTTGATTGATACATTCTAATGTTGTAATATATTTGCTAGGATCATTGTCTAAACTTTATTCATATTAATACTTTTAATGATATAATATATTTTATGATTGATAAATTATTTTTTAATTAATTTATATATAAGAAGTACATTAATTGATCAATTTTTCCATTTCTCCCATTATCAACCTATAAAAAATTATATTTATTTTTATATAAAAATTAAATAATTATAATTATTAATTTTTTATTGGTAAATTTATTAACTATAAAAATTATATTAATTTAATTTTAAAAAATATTTAACATATAATAAATTATAATGTTATATTATATATAAAAAAAATTAATTTACTAATTAATTTATAGAATTAAAAATATTAAAATATTATTAAAATAAAAAAATATTCAAATAATATATAAAATATACTCATATCCTTATATTTTATATACAAATAACTAATCATAAATAGGTAATTTTACTTAATATTCTTAATCAAATAATTAATGCAATCAATGGTCAAATCAGTGAATATAATTAATTATCAGCTAATAGCTAATTAGATTATTAAACCATTAATGTGATTAGTTAATTGTCAAATAAGGCTTTTTATATTAATTGTTGTCGCATTTAATTTTTTCTAGCAATTCTACCATCCAAAGCTTATCACCAATCAAGTAGAACTGGTTTTAAACCAAAACTACCTAAAATTGATACCCATTCCTAAGCAATTAAGGTCTTATATTCGACCTTAACCGTATTGGATGATTTTAGATAGGTTAAACTAATTTGATTTAGTTAAAGATTATAAATATTATAAAGTTATTTGTTATGTTAAAGCCCAACCTAAACAAGTGAAAAGCCCAATCATAAATAAACTTATATAAATAATGAAAAGCCTAATTATAAATAAACTCATAAATACCCTACCAAGTACTAAAAACATAGATTCTCAACACAAAACCTTTCCATTTCTTCACTACCTCTTTCCTTACAAAACATTTTCTTCCATATTAGCTATAACATCATCCTAGTTCTTCATTGATCTATTACAGTCCCACCAATTATATTCATCAACTTTCACATCACAAATAGAATCAAGTATCTCTTATAACCCTATGATCTAATAACTCAACTTCCTTACTATCGGATCAATTTTAAGGGCCAAATTAGGCCTTAATAGCAAGGCCATTAACATCTCATTCATTCTTGACTTCTCGAGATATTAGTGGCAAGCTAACTAGTGGGGCAATGAAGAAGAGGTAGAAAATGTAAAGTAAGCTTTGCTAGGGTTTGTGAAATTTTTTCTAATGAGAAAAGAATAACAGGATTAGGTTTTGAAGAAAAGTACAAAGATAAAATATAGAGGATTGAATAAAATGACAACACTTTTCCTTTATAAATGATTGGTAACGAGTGTCACCAAGTAAAGCCCAATTCACCAATAACTATCCAAAACAATCAGAATTACCAAAAAAATAGAAAAATTTGTAATCGATTAAACTACCTTGTTAACCTACCTTTAACAAATGTTATTCAGATTAACTTAGTTAATTTTATGTGATTTTTTAATTATTGGTTAGCCTTACCATCATTAATAGTTTTATGCACAATATTTACTTGTAATTGCAATAAATACATTGTATAAATAATAAAGCAAACAAATCACATAACAAATATTTGACATAGTCTTTTACATTGTTCTATCATTTCAAGATTAATCAATTTTTTCAATTCTAACTTCTTTTTGTATATATCATCCATGTCATCTTTCATGGTCACTTGTAAAATATTTCTGACATGTAACTATTAAGTAATTAAATGTAATGATTATCATGTTAATCAATATATATCTTCAATAAAAGTGAAGAATAACTATAAAAACATTAATAACTAAAATTTGAAAATTTCAATTAAACAAAATAAATAATTAAGATGTTAGTATAATTCTTTTATAATTATTATATAATAGTATAATAATGCATAATTAGGTACTTCATAATTTAAATGCATAAGTACTTCAAATTTATCAATTGTTATTGGTATATTAGGAATTTCCTTTGTAATTTAAAAATATAACAATGCTAAATTGAAGGAAATATATAATTAAAAAAGGGTCAGCCAAATAAGATAACAAACTTAATTTAACATTAGCTACATAAAACTATAACCAAACTAATAATGCAAACTAATAGTCGAACACAAATTTGGAAATGTTTATAAAGACAATACAGGGAATAAAGCAAAATTACCATAAAAAAATTGGATAACACCTGTAATTAAAGTCAAAACCCATAAGCTTACAAAAAGCATAGAGAAATAACCACTAATGTATTCTTTATGTCAAAATGAAGAATTTAAATTTAGCATGGATTTAGATAATCGTGTTCATTTCTCCCAATTTAACTATTGATTTCATATATTACCTTTTGGCATTAATGATATGTGTTAAATAATATAATATCATAAACTTATACATCTTACATGATAAACAAAATATAGTGTGAATAAAAGAAAATGACTATATTAATAACTTTACTAAAATGTGAACAAAAATAGTTATTTATTGATATTGAGCTTTATAATAGATTACCATATGATACTATATCATTATTTAAACATAAATTATGTTAAAAGAATAAATTAAAGCATTTATAGTTAACACTACTAAGTTCCATTTACATTTTAGAATTAATGCTATAGCATAAACTCCTCTTTGTAATAAAATCTTAATGGCCACAAGAACTATTTAAAAAAAACTAAGATGCAAGAACCCACAGCAAGGAAAGTAAGAGGAATAACAGATTGCTCCCTATCTATCAATATTTAAGGAATAATTATAAAATATAGGAAATTCTATTATATAAATAATAGTTTTTGTTGTATGAGACACATATAATGTCTTTATAGTGAATCTTGATGACTTAAGAAGTTGTAGCCACAAATTTTTTGAATAAGGCAATCGATTGAATAAGTTAATCATTTTGAAAACTAGTAAAGTGACAACAAGAGAGAAAAACATAGGATAGGCTTTAAGGGTAAATGTGACCAATTTAATTTTTATAATGGACTTGGTTTTTGAAACAAAACTAATATAGTAAATCGGGAAAGGATATTAAGTTTTTTCTTCATTAGAAACACCCATTAATAATAGAATTATTGTTTGTTTTGTTCAGTTTTGTATTTTATTTTTCAAAGTTTACTATTTTATAAAAAATAAAAGATTGATAAAAATAATAAATTTTATTACTCCCCAACAAAGTTAGGAGCTAGAAGAAGAAGCTAATGGGAAATGAGTCTAAGAAGCAAATGAATTTGATGAAATAGAATTTGACATATAAATATTAAAATTCTAAATAGACTTTAGAAGAAATTATGTTGGTTAAAATAATTTGAAAGGAATATTCAAAACTTGTGTAGTTGTGGAGAAAATTAGGAAGGAGAAGAAATATTTTTTGAAAACCTAGAGAAAAAAAAGATAAAATAAATAGAATAAAAGGCATCATAAAGAGAGTAATTTTAAATAGTTGAAATTAAAAAATTTATGGATCTCTTTAGTTTGACTCAAAATCAAACAAGGAAAAAAATATCACAAAAAGTCACCATAAAAGTGAGCTATAAATAACATCATAGAAGAAAAATCATCGTATAAATCCTAAATTAAAAAAGGAATAAAGATGAATCACCTAAAGAATCATTATAAATAAAAAAATCTTCAATGAAAAATGCAATTTCAGATGAAGATGCATAAGTAAAAACATATGAATTTTGTAATTTTGATGATTTCTTCTCTTTTCTACAGAGTATGTAAAGTGAAAGGGTGAAAAGGGGAATTAAATTATTTTATATTTTTATACCATATTCACCTACAATTTCTCTTAACAATTAAAGAGAAGAAAAAAAATAATAGGCTCCATATTCGTATTTCTTTTCTATTTTCTATTTTCTTTTTTTTCCTTTATATCCAAATATGAGAAAATTACTTTCCTAACCTAATTTCTCCTTAAAAATTTTTCTCCCTTCCAATTTCTCTTATACTAAACAAGCTGTAATTGTTGTCATTATTATCAAATGCACTAGTCTCCTTTATATATTTTTGCACTTAACTCCATAGTCAACACATTCTGCAATGCTTTTACACCTTTTAGTGTAACTACTACCATTATCACCATGCACTAGTTTCCCCTATGTTTTTGCACTACCACTAAATTCATCACATTTTATAATGCTCTTGCACCTTCCATCACAAGTATTGCCATTATCCCCATATATACCTTCCACCCTTATATTTTTACATCTTCTGCAACAATTACTACCACTTTCATTTTGGATTTATGAAAAAAGTGGGAAGAAAGGTTGTAAAAAGAAAAATGGTTGAAAATAAATATTAATGTTCGAATGTTATGAAAACCTTGATATGAAAACAAAAAAGGTTGAAAAAGCTCTTTAGGAATTAACAAAAATATTTTCCTATCAAATATGTGCAAAAAAGAGGTAGAAAATTTGATAATTACAAAATTATCTTCTTATATAACTTATTAACTAACTTTGTTGACTTGCAATAGGAGCAATTTTGTCTCTTAACAAATTACTTTTTTTTATTGATCACAAGAAAGAATAATTCTTTTATTCTTTTTTTAATTTATAAATAAATCAAATAAAAATTTCATTTTCTTTTTATTTATTTTATATATATCCAAATAATAAGTGAAAAATTACTCTTCCATTTATTTTATTTCTACTTTTTTGTTTAATTTCTTTTTAGACTTTTCTTCATTAAATTCAAATATAGGATAAATGGATCAATTTTCACCATGTTTTAACACCTGGCTTTAAAGTCACTACATTCCCCAATACTCTAACACCTTCCCTATGGTTACGAAAATATTACCTTACTTTGATAATATTGCCTTACTTTGGGAGTAAAGAAGAATTCCTTACTGCATAAGGAGAAAGGTAAGAATAAGAAATATGACCTATGGAACCCACCTTATTATATAGCTGATCCTTTTATTTTTACTTTCTCCTATGGCATAAGGTTTTTGCTTTTTCCTAAAATGAGCTAAAACATTTCCTATAACTTCTATCATTACTAATAAATGTACTAGTTTTCCCTTTATTTTTACATTTGGCACCAATGTTATTATATAATATAATACTCTTGCACCTTCCACTATAATTACTGCCATAACTATTTTGATTCTCCATTATAGATTTATAACCATTAGTTTAGCACATTTTTGCAGCCTTTTGCATTACCAATCATATTTTTGCGCCTTAATGCATAACACCAATGTTAGTTAACACTCTTCAAAAATCTTACAATCATAATTTTTATACAAAAATAAAGGTACCTTTTGTATTTTACATTCTCCATTAATCATGTTGTAGTTAAATCCTTTAGTTGTAGAATTCATATTGAAATTCCTTACTTATCACTAAGAAGCTTTCATATCCTTCCTCTCTTAGTACATATATTTGAAGCAATAAAAGCCAATATGTTTGTAAGTAGCACAATCCACTTTTCCTTTGCCTAATTAATATTTTAAAAAATAAATTAAGTTAAAGAAGATATTTTACAAAAATAAATGTTGAATGAAAAATATTACAAGAATTTTAATTATAAAATCTCAAAGCTAACCTTAAACAAAGCTATTGCTTTGCCATTGGGATTTTTCATGAAGAATTCAACAACTAATAAATAGTCTATTTCATTTATTTGTTTGAAATGTTATTAAAGTTCATAGCCTAGTTTTCTTCCAATGAAAACTTTCACTTGTACCAAATCTCATATTTACATACTAACAAAGAACTAGAGAATAATTCAATAACTTTATCAATAATCAATTGCTTATGGTTTAGTCCCCTTAAACTTAAAGAGATAGCCATCATCTCCATGTTCATTATTTGGATGGAGGAACAACCAAATATTATCCATCAAAGACCACTCATTATTTACAAACATGGCAAGAATGCATGTTTCACCAAACTTCATAAGGCTAATAACTCTTTTCCATGAAAGAATGGATCGTGTTTTATTTTTAGATCCTTGCAATGTAAATTATATGCATTAATAGAGATCATTTTTTAGTATAATTATAAGAAATTGATGTTGATTATTCACACTCTTGGTAAAAAAGTTTGTAATTTAGACATAATGTGCATAAAATATTAAATCTTATTTGAAGGCTAATTATTTAGGCGTTAGTTCCATTTATAACATGAGTCCAAGTCGTAGCATATTGAAGCATCATAAAATAAAAATTCTGGGAAATTAGAGGGAATTGAATCATTTCAAGCATATATGGTGTAGAAGTTAGAACGGTAAATGAGATGACAACTCATAGCATGATTAGTTTTGAGCACATGGTGCCAAAACTGTTGGTGGTGAGTTCTTTTTAAGTAGACTCATAATTCCTTTATATATATTATTTTAAATAAAAAGAAAGAAAAATAAATAAAAGAAAAAAAATTTTGGGCCACTGTAGGAATAAAAGCCATTTTAGCTTTAGAAGATTTGAATGTGAAAAGCCTTATAAAGGATTATACATGTGCCTTGCTTCAAGGGTGGTAATTAGGTTTTTCGTGAATTTGTAATCATAAACCTTATATAACTTGGCATTTCATGTGAAAAGATTTGGAGTAGCCTTATGATTTGGAATATTTATAAGTAGGTAGAAATTATTCTTGCTTCTTAGATGGCACAGAAAGAAAAAGCATTTTTTGTCAAATTGTGCTAGAAAAATTATCATATTCTTCACTTAGATTCATATCAAATTTAGGTACATTATTTACAGTAATTTAGGCTATTCAATAGATATTTTATGCCTTTTTCTTCTCTTTTACTAGTTATATTTTACAATAATTAATGACAATTATTATGTTAATTTTATTAAGAATTCCACCTATTTGAGTGTAGAGTTTTATACTAATTATTTCTTAGAATTCCTATAAAGACATGGTATCTATCATTTTATTAAAGAATTTTTTTACTGAATTAGTTTACGTGATTTTTACTCTTACATTGAGAAGTTTTCCATATTAAAAATAATTGGTTTTGTGATTTATTTTTCTTGTATTATTTTTTGGTGATATACATTATTGTACATGTGAGAAAAGTTAATTCAAGTGAATTATTTAATTTTTCATTAGGCTCCTTAAAAAAAGAAGATAAAAGATTTACTTTACGTGAAAAGCTAATATTTACTTGCATCTACTACTGAAAAAACCTAAAAATACATCAAATTTAGAATGAGATTTATTGTACAGGCAAGTTTGTGAATATATTAAGCAGTGGATAGAAAAGAATATGTGGAATCATATTGAAAAGGAGATACATGTTTGCATATTGTGGATTAAACTAAAAAAGTTGTATGCTAAAAAGATTATGAGTAATAAAATGTGCTTGATAAAGTAAATGATGAGCATAAAATATCAAGAGGGCACTCTGATGACAGATTACTTGAATAAGTATCAAAGGATTATTAATCAGCTTTCTGCTATATATATCAAATCTGAAGATGAATTTTAGAATTTAATGCTTTTTAATTCTTTACTAGATTCATAGAAGACATTTAGAATGTCTATATTTAATTCTAACCTAAATGACATGATCACTATTGAAATCGCTAAAAATAGCATCTTGAATGAAGAGTTAAGAAGAAAATCATAGGGTTCTTCTTTTAAACCAGATGTTATGATTGTTGAGTCTTATGGAAGAAATAAAAGTCTGGGTACAAGAAATGGAGATCAAAGTAAAAGTAAATCTAGGAAAAGATTTGAAAATGTTAAGTGTCATATTGTAGTAAAAAAAAGTAGATAAAAAAATATTACTAGAAGTTGAAAAAGAATAATAAAAATAAAATTCATACAGGAAAAGGGAAAGGTAAAGAAGATAAAAGTGATGAAGACAAGGCTAATACAACTATTGATTAATTTCTTTTAATTCATGAAAATAATTTCATCAAGTTTGTATAGAACAAAACCAATTAGGTAATTGATAATGGTACTTTCACCTATATTATATATAGACGGGACATTTTATTCATCTTACACTCCTAGTAATTTTTGAAATGTAAGGTTAGCTCATGAACATGCAGTAAAGTGTGCTGGTATTAAAAATGTCATTATAAAAACCTCCAATGGAACCAAATTAATCCTCAAGCATGTAAAACATGTTTCGAACATTTAGTTAAACCTATTTCTTATAGGTAAATATTATGATGAAGGCTATAATAATTTCTTCTCACATGACCAGTAAAGGCTTACCAAGGGTTTTATGATTATGGCTAAAGGTTCAAGGTATTCTATATTTTTCTTAATTCAAGTAAAAATTATCAAAGACGTTAATTCTACAAAGTTGAGTGATATGACTAAGTTATAGTATAAAAGGTTATGTCATATGAGTGAAAAAAGGATTGCTATTTTGGCTAAGAGAAATATACTACATGGAGTACAAAGTTCACGTTTTCTTTATCTAGCCAAAAAATAGAACATGATAGCTTTAAAGAGTCATCTACCTTCTAAAAATTAGAAATAGTTAAATTGGTACATTTTGATATTTATACCCCTATAAGTTCAAGGACACTTAGCAATTCTCTTTTTATTTTGTTACTGATAAATGCACAAATGCACCTAAATTCTATGTGTTTCATCACTCATTTACTTAGTATTTTATGCAAATTGATTGAAAAGGATACTTAGATGCTCCATATTTTGTTTTTAGGTCTTGAAATGACACATATGAGCATTAGAAAAGGATCCGGAAGCAAAATCATTCAAATTTTAAAGAATTGAAGCAAATTTATTCACTTAGAAAAGAACACGGGGTATTGGAACCCCGTGTATCTTACTACCATTCGCTTCTAAGGTAAACACGAGGAGTGTCACACCCCGTGTAACTTGCTGATTAGTCTTCGTTGAAGAACACGGGGTACAACATGGGCCGTGTACTACCCCGTGTACATTACTGCTTGGCACTTTGCTGAAGAACACGGGGTGTGTCGCATCACGTGTTTCGTGCTACTCAACTCTCACTGAGAAACACGGGATACAACACGGGCCGTGTTGAACCCCGTGTACATCACAAATATAAGTTTTGCGCGAAATTTTGAAAAAAGGGGGGACGAAGGAGAAGAGGAAAAACTGAGAATTAACAAGGAGAACTGCTGGAAGAAACCCTAGGGGAGATTCAAATCAACCAAGGGCATCATCTAGCGTGGATTCAAGCAAGAAATTGAAGAATCAAGCAAGAAATTTATAGATCTTCATGGACTGTTTGACTTCCCTCTCTGTTTTCTTGTTTTCTTCTGATCTTGTAATGTTTTCACACTAAACCTTTGTGCTTAGCTTGGGTGAACTTGTTCATGGATTTATGGAATTGAATTTTATATAATCTAGCTTGATTTACTGTTGATTTATGATTTGATTATGCTGATTTGACTGGAACAAGCCAATATATCCGGAATATTGGATTTATGTTTTGGATTAATTGATTTTAGGTTGAAATGACCAATTGATTAATCGGATCTTGCATGATCATTGGGAATATCAATTAGACTTAGGAATTAAGCTGATTGAATTCTTTTGCACAGGATGAAATGTCCAAGAATGGATTCTAAGCAAGGTTAATGCAACCTAGATTAGTGATTACTAGAGTAATTCTGGGCACTTAATCTCTTGGTTAGTAGCTAGTAGCCTTGCAATGAGGTATAGCTTAATTTTGGTAATCCAGCAATCATAATTAATAGTAAACCAAGTTAGAGAGTTATATTCATTCCATAATGAAATGTACAAGGGATCCTTAAGCTGAGTACGCTTTTATTCGATTGAATCAAACCTTATTTTGATAGTTAAGCTCTGTTTTACAATTTATTCTTGATTCACTCTATCAATTGATCCGCCTAGATAATTTTACTTGAGATTTAGTTAGTACTCAACCTACAATCCCTGTGGAAAACGATAATCTTTTATACTATAACTCGACTTAACCTGTGCACTTGCAGGTTTCTAAGGTCAGTTACCTTTATTGATGATCACTTAAGAAAGATATAGGTGTACACATTGAAGATAAAAAAACTAAATGTTTAGGGCATTTAAAAAATTTTGTACTTTAGTTCAAAAAGAAATAAGGAAGAAGTAAAAATACATACACACTAATAATAGAGGTGAATATTCATGATGTTTTTATACTTATTGCAAAGAATAAGGTATTAGACATCCAAAAACATCATCAAAGACTCCTCAGTTGAATGGCCTAGTTGACAGGATAAGTAAAACATTGATTGAAAAAGTTAAATGTTTAGTTTTACATGTTAGACTACTAAAAAAATTTTAGGCTGAAGCTTTGAATATAGTTGTGTATGTTTGAATTGTTCACCATGTGTTCCTTTGCAGTTTGAAGTGACAGAAAAGGTTTTGTCAGGTAAAAATAATTCTTATAATTATTTATGAGTCTTAGGATGTGAAGCATTTATATATATTTTTAAAGATGAAAGATCCAAGCTTGATATAAAAAGAAAGCAATGCATATTTTTGGGTTATGGTGAAGATGAATTTGGTTACAAATTATATAATCCTCTTGAAAAAAAATTAATAAAAAAAAAGATATTGTGTATATGAATGATCAAACATTGAAAGACATTAGTAGGGAAGAAATGGTGGTGCCTCAGTATAGTGAACAATCACCTAACTTGGATATAGTTTTATCTAAGAAAGGAGTAGGACAGAGTTGAAACTTAGAATCTTAAGAATGATGTAGTTGATATAGATGACCCTACACAACACGATAATGATAAACAACTAACATTTGAAGCTTATGTTGTTACACTAACAAGATCCATTAGAAAGAAACAAACTTCTACAAGGTATATTAAAGATGAGTTCATTCTTTTAACTAATGAAAAAAAGCCAGAATGTTATGATGAGGCTATAGGAGATGAACATAAAAATGAATGCATTAAAACTATGCAAAATGAAATAAAATCTTTATATGAAAATCACACATATTAGTAAAATTATTAAAAGGTATGAAAGTTTTGAAAAACAAATAGGTATATAAAATAAGGAATGAAGAACAAAACTCTAAGCCTCAATATAAAGTGAGATTGGTTATGAAGGGATTTGATCAGTGAAAAGGAATTGATTTTAGTGAAATTTTTTCTCCTATTACAAAAATGTCTTCTACTCGTATAATGCTTAGCTTAGCAGCTAGTTTTAGTTTAGAAATTGAGCAAACAGATGTAAAGATAACTTTTCTTCATAGTGATTTAGAAGAAGTGATTTACATGAAGCAACTAGAGAGTTTTCAAGTAAAAGGAAAAGAAAATTATATATGCAAATTGAGGAAGAGTCTTTATAAGTTAAAACACGCTCCTAGATAATGGTATAAGAAGTTTAAGTCAGTTATGGGGGAGCAAGGTTATTAGAAGAAAACTTTTAATTATTATATGTTTGTTCAAAAATTTTCTGATAATTATATCATTTTTTTACTCTATGTTGGTGATATTTTGACTGTTGGAAAGAATGTTGTAAGACTTGCTAAATTAAAGAAACAATTAAGTAAGTCTTTTACCATGAAAGATCCTGGTTAAATAAAATAGATTTTGTGTATGATGATTACTTAGGACAAAAATGCAAGAAAGCTTTCTTTGTCATAAAAGAAGTACATCAAAAAGGTACTTTAAAGGTTTGGTATGGAAAATTCTAAAGCTATTTCTAGTCCTTTTGCTACTCACTTTAAATTTAGTATCAAGTAATGTTCAACTATACATAAAGAATAGTAAGATATGGAAAGAATTCCTTATGCCTCAATAGTAGGAAATTTAATGTATTCCCTGATATATGCTAGACCTAACATTGCTAATGTCATTGGTACAGTAAGTTGTTTTCTCTCAAATTTAAATAAAGAGCATTAGAATGCTATAAAATGGATCATAAGATATCTTCAAGGTACAAGTAATTTGAACTTATGTTTTGGAAATGAAAAACTCTTACTAATTAGTTTTATTGATGCAAACCTATCTAGAGATATTGATTCTTATAAGTTTACTTCTAATTATTTGATCAAGTTTGCAAGGAGAACCATGGCACAACAACCTAGATTGTAAAAATTTGTTACTTTTTCAATAATAGAGGTGGAATTCATTGTAGTAATTGAAATGTGTAAAGAATTACTATGGATGAAAAAGTTTTTTAAAGAACTTGGATTTAAGCAAGATTATTATATCTTGTTTTGTGACAATCAGAGTGTAATACACTTTGTTAAGAATTATGCTTTTCATGTAAAGTCGAAACATATTGATGTTTATTACCATTAGATACATGATGTTTTCAGTAATTAAGTACTAGGACTTGAGAAAGTTCATATAGATGACAATAGCATTGATATGGTGATTAAACCTTTACCAAGGGAAAATTTTGAAGCATGTTGCTCAATAACTAAAATGGTAATATTCCCTATTTAGTTGGAAGTAGCAGATTTAATGGTGATAGATTTCTTCTAAGTGGATCTATAATTCTTTATAATAAAGAAGAAAAAAAAATAAAGGAAAAAAAGTTTTAGGCTATCATCAGAATAAAAGCCAATTTGGCTTTAGAAGATCTGAATGAAAAAAGCCTTATAAAGGCTTATACATGTGCCTTGTCAGTGAATTTGTGTGAGAGGATTTGGAGCAACCTTGTCACCTGGAATATTTACAAAAAGGTAGAAATTATTCTTGCTTCTTGGATAACATAAAAAAAGCAAATTTTTGCTAAATTATGCTTGAATAGTTATTACCTTCTATATTTAGATCCATATCAAATTTAGGTATGTTATATTTGGTAATTTGGGCTATTTAGGAGATATATTTTTTGCTATTTTTTCCTCTGCTAGCTGATTTTTTACAATAATTAGTGATAATTATTATATTGATTTTATTGAAAATTTTACTTGTTTTGATAGAGAGTTTTATACTTGTTTCCTAAAATTTCTAATAAGATATTGTATCCATTACTTTATTAATAAATTTTTTTTGCTGAACTAGATCTCATAGTTTTTACTATCACATCAAGAAATTTTTCACATTAAAAATTACTAGTTTCTTGATTTATTTTTTTATATTATTTTCTGATGATATATTTTATTATATGTGTATGAAAAGTCAATAAAAGTGAATTATTTCATTTTTTATTATGTTACTTTGATCTTTTATTTTTCCCAATAGGAACTTAGCACTAACTCCAACCATATTTTGATAAGAAGTTTTAGAACTAGATCAAGATAATCTTTTTGGGAAAGTAAAGCTAAACCTAGTATTTATGATTTTTCCCGTCCTTGAGTTAGAAGAAGTATGGGCTATGAGTTCAAAGCACTAATCTCCTGCTAGTTCATAAAGAAAGATCCAACTTGTTTCTATACAGTTTCTAATGAAATACTTGTAAGAAACTTTAATACAACCAAGTTACATTAGCCCAAGGCCGATAACCAAGAGATGAAGACAAACAATCTATCAAAGATGAATAACCCAAAAGATAAATGATTGAAAATAATGGAGAAAACTCATAATTTGCTAATAAACTTGTTCTTTTATTTGGATTTTTTTGAATACACATCATAAGACACATATTTATAAACTTGATATATGACTCTAGAATTGACTAAATTAAAATAATCTTAAACTTAACATAAAATAATAATTAATAAATGACTCTTGGTAAATACATACATTAAGAATCAAAACTAGATACTTAGTAACTACATTTAATAGCTATGAAATACATGTATTATGAACCTAGATAAAGATAATAAAACTTTTGACTAAATACACTTAATATCATAAATCACTTTGATATAATCAACACTACTCTTCAAAGCAATTTTTTGATACCATTCCAAACTTTTCCTTTAATAGCTCAAATTATCCTTTAGAAAGTGATTTAGTGAATATGGTTGCAATATTTGCTTTAGTTCAAATTTCTACAACCTAAAGAGTGCCATCAAGAACTTTTCACAGATAAAATGATGCTCTTGTTTAATATGTTTAGTTCTTAGATGACACACTGGATCAGCTGTAATTTTTATTACACTTAGATTGTCTCCAAAAGTTATGGTTAACTTGATTGTAGAATATTGAATATCTTAAAAAAATCTTTGAAGCCAAATACATTCTTGAGCTGTAAAAGAGGCAACCTTGTATTCTACCTTTGTAGTTAAAAATGAAATAGTATTTTGCTTTTTCTACACCAAGACACACTTAAACCTCTATAAATAAACATATAACCAAAAGTTAATCTTCTATCATCTAAATCTCTCCAAGATCAACATTAGTATAACCAAGCAAAGAAAAACTAGCTCCTCTCTTATATAGTATTCCTATGTCAAAAGTAAAATTGACATATTTCAGAATTTTCTTTGTTGCCTCTAACTATGGCTTTCTTAGTGCTTACATAAATCCACTAACAACTCTAATTGAAAAAGAAATATCTGGCCTTGTGAGAGTTAAATAAATTGAACTACTAGTAAGTAATCGATAAATTTGAGAATTGGATAATAAAGACCTTTCAGCTTTTTTAAGACTTATATTGACATTAGCAAAGGGGTTCACTTTTTCATTTTATTAATTCCCAATCTTTTGACAAGCTTTTTAGCATAACTCTTTTGAGATAGAAAAATTCCATTTTTCAAGTTTTCCATTTCCAAGCAAAAGAAGTGATTTCATTCTCCTAACCTTTTTGTTTCAAATCAAATAGAAAGCTTTTCTTGTAATTCAACAACTTATTTTTCATTATTACCTATAATAATCATATCATTAACATAGATAAGGACAATAACATGTAAATTTTCATACTTTTTAATAAAAATGCTAGAATTTGAATTGGAAGGAATGTAACTGTAAAATTGTAAGTATTCAATAATCTTAAAATACCAAGGTATTAGAGCCTACTTTAACCTATAAAAGGCTTTTTTAAGCTTGCATACATGATTAGGATGAGTAGAAGAAATGTAATCTAGTGGTTAATCCATATAAATATCTTTATCGATCTCCTTGTAAAAAAATTCATATTAAGTTGTCATAAGTTCCAACGACAACAAGTGGCCAATGCTAAGAAAATAGATAATAGAAAATAATAGAGAAAATTTCTTATTTGCTGATGAACTAATTCTTTTATTTAGATTTTTTTTAATACACATCATAAAACACGTATTTACAGGATCTATAAATGACTCTAAAATTGATTACATTAAAATAATCTTACACTTGACACAAGATATTAATTAATAAATGACCCTTGGCAAATACATGCATCAAGAATCAAGACTATATACTTAGAAACTACACATAATAGCTATGAAATGCATACACCATGAACCTAAACAAAGATGAAAATACTTTTGACTAAATACACTTAATAACATAAACCATTTTCATATAATTAATAGTACTTGGTTTCTTTTTAGCATTGTATAGTTCATTAGGCTTTGATTTGGAAAGTTGAATAGAGATTATTCATTTTTATATTTCAGGTCCCATTAATTAATATAAAAAAAATATGAGACTACAAGAAGCTAGACATTATAAGCTGAGTATTTCTATTGTACTTAATAAAAATATAATGCCATCACCATATCTATTAAAGATTTTGCAACAATTAAAATTCTATTACAAAAAATTATTTCTAGTTATTAAATTATTCTAGTAAAACTCTATCATGATGGACAATAGCATGGATTCATTAGAACAACTTTAGTTATTGCCATGTAACATTGACTTAAATCTACATTTTTTTTGCCCTTAAACATGTAATGAACATATAAGAAGAAATGGTAAACTATATATAGCATAGAAAAGAAGAACTATAAATACCTTAGTAACCTTTTGCTTTTAAAGCTCAATCTTCATTAGACACTGAATAAAACAACCTTATTACAAGCCATGTTATAAGGTGTATAAGGCTTGGTAGTGACAAGAGATGGAGAAATTATTTACCTTTATACAGAACTTTACCCTTTGATACAACATACCATGTATCTTCTCGCTATTTGGTGATTATAAAAAGGATTTGGATTTGTCTAGTATATTTCCTAAGGAATGCACAAAATAAATTTTGAAAAGAGATAAATATAATTTTTTTTGGAAAAAAAGTAATAGATTTCAAAATAAAAACTATGTCTTTATCTTTATGAAAATGAAAGGAAAAATGTTAGAAGAAAAAGAAGAAGGTTTAAATCATCATAAAAAAGCCATCATCCAAATTTTGTCCTTTTGGCCCATTTGGAATTATGTCATCATGTTTAAATATTTTCCTAAGTAATTCATTCGTGTCTTTATAGTAAGATATTGGATGCAAGTGGTGAGAGCACCATATCAAGCCAACGTTATATATTGAATGCAAAAGTGCCTTAAACCCTTCTTGTTCCTCTTTATTAGATTTAGGAACCTTTTATATCTGGCTATAGCTTCCTCAAAGAAAAGATCATTATTCATGTGGGGTCTTGAAACCTTTTGTATGGAACAAGAAGATATTAAATCTTTTTAAAAGGAACTATATTACCTAACATGCATAAAAAGGTAAATTTAACACCAAACAAATATCATTGATTTTATTAATTGTCCAATGTGAAACATAATCATTACTTTCTATTACGTGATAAAAGAATGGACTCTGATAGTTAGCAGTAAAAATCCGATCATATTTGGTGTGTTTTTCAAGTATAGTATGTTATAAATATAATTTACATTGAAGCTAATGAGATATCTAAAATGATTAAATGTATAAGATGAAATTAACCTGTAACCACTATCGTATTATGAACTTTACAAAATTACATTTAACACTTTCTTGTGCTTAGAGTTACTTCCAAGCTCTCCTATCATTTTGTATGATGGTGTCTAAGGCTTACACTATCTTATAATGAGCTTGGGGAACTTTGAATTTATAAGCAAAGTTTCATTGGCATTTTCCTATAAAAAATGCCAGAAAATGTACAATGAAGCATAGTGGAGGGCAACTGAATGTTGGCAATCATATTCCTATGAAATTTAAACCATAATATTGAATGTTAGTAATCATAATCTTGAACATTGCCAATGTTCAATGAGAAACAAGGAAAAATTCTCCCAGTTGGTCCAAATGCCTAAATACAATATGGCTCTATGATGAATATTAATATCCTAGGAAGAGAAAACTAAATGCACGAATCACAATGGTAGGTCCTTTATAAGCAAGTATTACCTTCCATGTATTACAATACGCCTTGTTTCCTTAACCCACCATAACTTAACAAATAAGTCATATGCTTACTCAAGTTCTTCTTAATATTGTTATTCTTAAAACAAGTGTATACACAAAATTGAGAAAACAACTCAAATCAAATAAAAGCTTTATTACAATTATATATATGTATATATATTCATAAAAAATTCAATACAAAACTAAGTCCTATTTTAGATACATGATCTATAAACAATACTAGTGGCATACCTTTCATAAAAGGATTAGCTATCATCAACTCAATGCCAACGTTTTCAATGGTAACTTTATTTTTGTTGACATATTCCCAAATGGCTAAGTACTTGATGTCGATATGCTTGCTTCAATTTCAAGTCTTATTGTTCTTAGCTAGAAAAATAGCAGTTGAGTTATCATAATATATGCTTAGTAGGCTAATGATAGTATCGACAATTCTAAGCCTAAATATAAAGCTCTTACATGAAACATCATATGAAATTGCCTCAAAATAAGATATGAACTCGAGCTCTATGATAGAAGTAGTAGTTAAGGTTTGCTTTGCACTTCTTCAAAATACAGCTCCATCAACAAACATAAAAATATAGCCTAACATTGATTCTTATGAATTAATGCATCTAGTGAAATTTGAATATAAGTAGTCGACTACCTTAAGGTTTTTAGTCGATCTGTACATTAGCTTGTAGTCCTTGGTACCTTTAAGATGCCTCATCACTTTTTTGGTAACTTTTCAATAATCTATCCCTAGATTACTTTGATATCTGCCTAATGTTCCAATTAGAAATACAATGCCATGTCTTGTACAAATTTAAGCATACATAAGGCTTTTGATAACAAAAGCATATAGAATAGTATGCATTTGTTCCTTTTTATAAATTATTCTTTATGCACTAATTCAATCGAACCTACCACCCTTCACTATAGGTGCTATACTTGGCAAACAATCTTTTATCCAAAATCTCTCTAAGACCTTATTGATAAAAGTTTCTTGTGATAAACTAAAAATATGTTAAGTTTTGTCTTTATGGATCTTAATGCTAATGACATAAGATGCCTTACTTATATCCTTTCTATCAAAATTCTTAAAGAGAAATTAATTCACCTCATATAAGAATCCCGTATCATTGATACAAGTAATATATGATCTATATATAGCATAAGGAAGTAGATTTTACTCTTATTGACTTTTTGGTATATGCATTAATACATGACATTCTCTCCACAAATCCAAATGAGAAGATAACATTATGAAACTTTAAGTACCATTAGCAAGAGGCCTATTTCAATCTATATATGGATTTCTTAAGCTTGCACACCAAATAGCCACTGTCACTAAAGGAAAATCCTTAAGTTATTTCATATATATTTCTTCCTTTAGTTCCTTATTGAGGAATGCCATTTTCATATCCATTTGATATAATTTTAAATCAAAATTAACAACCAATGCTATGACCACACAAAGAGAATCTTTCTTAGATACATGAAAGAAAGTCTTCGTGTAATCAATTGCTTCTTTTTGAGTGAATCCCTTAGCCATAGTCTTACTTTATATCTCTAGATGTTACCTAATGAGTCTTTTTTATTCTTGTAGACCTATTTGCATTCTTAGAACTATTAAACAACTTGATGAGATCTGAGACTCTTAGACACCACAGAATTCATTTCTTCCTTCATGGCATTGTGCCATAGTTTAGATTCTTTACAACTAATAGCTTACGAAAACATCTTTAGTTCAACTTTAATATTGTAGTCAAAATCATGTAAGTACACTACATAGTCATTAGGAATTGCTAACCTCTTTATCTTTATTGATCTTCTTATTGTCGAGTCAACATTCTCTTAGGAAGTATATTGCACAACTAGTTACTCAATAGTTTTTAGAAACTTCTTATCAACTGGATTAACTTAGTCATGGTCAACAGTTTATGGATCTGAATAATTAGTTGTTAAATGTGTATTTAAACTTAAGAGGCATGAATTATAACTAATTTATAACTTGATATGGGAGCTTGAGTTCCAAATTGATCATTCTCTAAGTCTAAGTTTTGAGTTCGATCACTTTTACTAATCAAGTTATTTTCAAGAAACTTTGTATTCCTTAATTCCACAATCTTAGTGCTATGAGATGAATAATAAAATCTATATCCCTTAGACCTTTCAACATACCTAATGAGGTATCTACTAATGGTCCTTAGATTAAGCTTTTCCTACTGTGGATTATAGACTTTAACTTTAAATAAGCATCCTCAAATATACATATACTTAAAACTCGATTTCCAACCTTTAAATAATTCTGATGGCATCTTTGCAACAACTTTAGTTGGAACCCATTAAGAATATACACAATTATCTTAAAAGGTTCAGTCCATAAGGATTTAGGAAGCTTAGAGCTGATCAACATGCTTCTCACTATATCTAACAATGTTCAATTCCTTTTTTTAGCTATACCATTTTAGTTTAAAGAAACCATGCAAATAGACTTGATGCCTATTCATCTTCAGTGTATCTACCATAATACTCACTACCGTTATCTAATCTTACTATCTTAATTTACTTACCATATTATTTCTCTACTTCTACTTTAAATACCTTAAAGGTATCTAGTACTTCATTCTTATTGTTAAACAAATGGAGATACATGTATCATTAATGATCATCAATAAAGGTGATGAAGTATTTTTAACCACTAGAATCCAAATTTGAACTACTATGTGAGATTTCTAATATGGTAAAGCTCCTTTTAGCATTTTTTTAGTCTTACTAGTGTACTTTCCCTTAATGCACTCTATACAAGTCTTAAAGCTAGTAAAGTTAAGAGTATTAACCACTTTATCCTTTACCAATCTTTTCACTATCTATTAAGATATGACCAAGTCTAAGATGCCATGACATAGAAGAATCCTCATTAGTAACCTTCTTTTTAATACCTATGCTACTAGAAACTTGCATTAAGTTATAAAATGTATTGTCGCATAATTGAATTTGGAATCAACCATCATAAATTGTACCATTTCCCATAACATTGGATTTATAAAATAACTTGAATATATTATTTGAAAATTCAAAAGAATATCCCAACAATACAAGTTTAGAAATAGAAATCAAGCTCTTATAGAAACTTAGTACATAAAAAATCTTTTCCAAATTCAAAACAAAGCTAAAATCAAGAACTAATATGTATGTTCCTATGGCTTCTATAATTAAGCCCATCTTATTTCATGAGTAGATGTATTGCTCACTGCCTATTAGCTTCCTTTGATTTAGAAAGCTTTACAAAGTATTAGAGATATGAATTATTGAACTAAGATCAATCCACCATGTCTTACTACTAAGACCTACTATATTAGATTCATAACAAAAATAAAAGATTAAGTTATCTTTCTTTTCAAACTAAGCCTTGAATTTGATGCAGTCCTTTTTCATGCATCCCTTCTTCTAGCAGAAGAAACACTTAGACTCCTACTTAATGTCCTTTTGGGTGGGTGCCTTACCTTTTTTTTTATCTTTCTTTTATTTTAATCTCTCCTTATGATATTGAATGTGCATTTTCTCCCATATCTGCTAAGAGCCTTCCTTCTTCTTGAACACACATGATTAGTAGTTAATTTATAGACTATTTCTCCTTTTATGTGTTATAAAAGATCTTAAAAGGCCTATATTAAGGTAGTAGAGAAGCCAAAATGAAGTGCACCAGGAAAGATTTTGACATCTCAACCTCAAATAGTTTTAGTTAAGTCGTTAATTCCTTCACATGCATAATGCACTCTCCCACACCTCTTATGCTAGTAAACTTTATGGATGATAAATTTGCCATTAAGATGCTTACCAAAGCCTTATAAGAGGATTCAAACTGTTCATTAATAGCCTTAAGCAAGCTTTGAATATTTTGATATTCTCCAATAGACCCATAAACACTAACAGATATTTTAGTTTTAATGTACATTGTATTGAGGCGATTTGATCATTCTCAGCATTTATAAAAGGTTGATGGTTGATCCATTGTTAGTGCTTGTGGGTTTAGGAGGTTCATCCTTTCTTACTGCATCATCAACATCTATTCACCCTAATTGGAGAAGAATTTTCTCCTTCCATACTTTATAGTTATCTCTAGTTAATTCAAGAACTTGAAAATAAAATATGTTCAAAGGTTGAAAAACTACACAAGATGCACGCTATGTTTAAAAATTTTAAGATAATTAACTATGCCATATGACATGTTTTCCTAATGCAAAACATGTCTTAAAAACCATAAGCTTAGTAATAAATAAGCTACCTATCGGCTAAGCATTATTTAATTAGGTTCATGTTCAATATGATGAAACTAGCAAATTATATGCCTAGTCTCAATTCCTGTGGGAAAAATAAGAAAAGAAAAAATTTTCTATTCCACCTTGATTAATCATACAAAATATGATAACATTCCTGTGGGATAATGATTATTATATTAAATATAATAATCACCATTAATGTTATTTTTCTTTATGTGATCCTAGATTTAATTCTAATGTATAATTTTAGAATAATTAAAAGTACTATAGCTAAACTTTAATCAAACTAAAATTATATAGATCACTTGACATCTAAATGCAAAATATGCTTGAATATGTCTAGACAAAATCATAAACAAGCATTTTATTATGAGAATATGAATATTTAATTAATTACTCAAATAAAATGTGACTAATTAAATTATACACCTTTTAATTTCATTCCAAATGGGTCATGAATACATTATGTAAAGTTAATATTTAATTATTGGCAAAGAAATCATGTAATATTGTCAAAATTAATTTAATATGCCCAAAATCATCTTATAGAAAATTTAAACAAATTAAGACTATATTTATTTTATTAAAAAGTATTTTTTATAGGAAAATATCATTTGTATATATATTAATGAAGGGATAATATGTTATTTATATTGATGATTAAAAAAATAATATCTAAAAACATAGAAATGGAAGAAAGTAAATTTCTTTTTAAAATAAAGGAAGTTATTTTTTCTAAATTCTTCATATTTTAACAATAAATAAGTAAAATAATTTCTCTTTATTTTAACATTTTATAACTATATTTTGCTGAAAATACTTTTTGATGAAACAAATAAAGCCTAAATAACTCAAAATAATTATAAACAAAACATAGCCAACAATTATGAATAAAAACTCTATGCAAATATTTATTAACATAAATAACACATTTTAGAGTAAAACAAAGGAGAGCCCAGAACTTAAATAGCCAAAAATGACATCCAAAAGCTAAAAGTTATTTAAAAAATAGCAAGATAGAGGCCATTTAAAAGCTCTGATATCAAATTTTATAAATATAATTTACATTGAGCTAATGAGATATCCAAAATGATCAAATACATAAGATGAAACTAACCTCAAACCATTACCATATTATGAACTTCGTGGAATTACATTCAACACTTTCTTATGTTCAAAGTTGCTTCTAAGCTCTCTTATCACTTTGTATGGTGGTATTTGAGGCTTACACTATGTTATAGTAAGCTTGTGGAACCTAAAATTTATAAGCAAGAATTTAATGGCATTTTCCCATAAAAAAATGTTAGAAAACACACAACCAAGCATGGTGAAAGGTAACTAAACATTGGCAACCATATTCCCATGAAATTCAGGCCATAATGTTAAATATTAATAATCATATTCCTGAATGTTATCGATGTTCAATGAGAAGCAAGACAATATAACAATTCTTTTAGATATATTTTTTTAGGAAGCATTTAGTAAATCAAAATTAGGGGGCTCATTTAGATGCAGTTTGTTCCAAAGTTCTTCATTTTGTCTTGTACGAATTCCTTGAATAGTAGAGATAACACCAAAGTTGTCAAAGATTCGACCAAAGAGTTCCTCAATTAAATTTGTATCTTCCCTATATTCTAGAATCATTAAAATAAGCAAACATTGAAATGTTCATTGCAAAGAATATTCTTTAGATCATGAAGCCTACTAGATTGAGCCTGTGATAATGCTAAACCCATTTACAATAAAAAAGAACAACCAAAGGCTTATCAAAACATGTAGACTTAAAATTTTTTGCAAGCTTGGGAAGCCAACAAACCTTATGCCTAGGTATTAATAAGACATATAAATAATGGTAAATCCAAAGTAATAGGTGTTTATTAAAAGAACAACTTCACAAAATGATCACCTATAGATAGCATTTTCAAAAGCAGGGCCATCATATAGATAACGATTCTTTTCAACAGCTGTAAGGAACTAAAGTTATTATTTTGTAGCAACTACAAGGTTTATACTTGTTTCAACATTTTGAGCTTTATTCCATTCAAACTCCCAAGAAACTAATCACATTTTTCAGTAAACATTTTGGTGTAAAGTGTAAACAATGCTTTTAATTTCTTAGATCAAACATCATTATTAGGATTATGAGATTATCCATGAAATACCAATTATAGGAATTAAAAAAATAAATACAATGCTTCTAAGATTTTTTTAGTAAAAAGGCTGGTTAATTAGAACATAGTTGATCACTTGAGAAAGAGGCCTTTTTCTAAGTTGAAAATTGGAATTACATTTTTTATTAGGTATTTATAGCGAAGACCTTCTTTTAGGTTCAGATAAAGGTCTAAACTAAAGCTGTCGACATTACTATCATGCCCAGAAAGATTGAAAAAGCACCATTTAATGTAAATGATGAATAAGGATGGAAAAAATATCTATACTTAATGGACCTTACCCAAACCGATGAATGTTTACCTAATTATTCTTACCTAAATTAGACCTGTTCCTTAATGGTTTGAGTTTGGCTCTATCCATTAAATATTCAATGGATTTTGAGTCCGTTTTGGATATCGTATTAAACCTATTATAATATTAATTTATATAGCACATGAATTTATCTTTTGTAAACATTCAATGAATCCAACATCCTTATTAGGTATCACATTAAATTTATTTAAATAATATATTTTATAATTAACTTATTCTTATATGAAAATTAATGTTATTTCATATATATAAAGATATTGTTATAGTTTATTTAAGATAAATAATATTAAAATACTTTATTTATCATGAAATAATATTAAATTTTTTCAATTTATATTAAATTATAAAGATATTTCAAAATAATATTTATTATTTTATAATATTAATTTATGCAATATAAGAATATATCATAAAATATAAATTAATAAATAATTATTCATAAATTAATCCAATACAATCTTTATTTGATAAAGTCAATAATGATACTATCCATATTTACCTTAAAACTAATATGGATAGCATAGATAAATCAAAATAAAAATACATGTAAATGAGAAATAAACATGATCATTCATAATTGTCAAATATAATTATTATTAATAAAAAAATAAATTTTATTAATTTATATAATTGTTATGCATTATAATTATTATCATTTATACAATTAGAAAATCACAATAAGAAATGTAAAGATATACATATATGTAAATATATATTTTATTCTCTTTCTCTAAATTTTCTATAAAAATCTTATATTTTACAAAAAAATTGGATGTGAGGTATTAAAATCAATAATTAAATAAAAAAATTAAATTTTAAAAAATTAAATATCCAATCTTGTCAAATTTATATATTTTAAAATTAATTTAAAAATATAATTATAACTTTTTCGAGTCCAAGTGGGTCCTATCAAGTCTTACTTACTAAAGTCCTATCAAATCTTTCCAGGTCTTGGATCCAAAGTGGGTTTAATATTTCAGGTCTTTGGCAGATTCAGTTCTTGTTGGATTCAAGTGGGGTTTACTCAAACCAACCTATTACCATCACTAATTAAAGAGTTAGGTAGCAAAGTTAACGGGATAATAAAATAAAATATTAAAATTAAAAAAATAAGACATATTATTACAATTATTATATAATTTTAAATTATAATGTAGTCTTTTTCACCTTATTGTTTCTTAAGAATAAAATGAAGACTATAAATAAATGGATTTTGATTGTGCTATTGATGGATAGATAACGTGACTTAATTATCTATATGTGAAAGAATAAAATTTTAAATGAGCTATGTGGAAGAGACAATGCTCATGAATATATATATATATATACATATTTAACTCAATCCATTTGAATATTTATTTATCAAATTTTTATTAATTTATATTTTAATATTATTTCTATCATTATCATTATATTAATCATTATTATTTCAAAATAAAATTTTGTTATTAAAATATTGAAATTATGATTTTAATTCACTTTTTAAAATCTAAATTTTCCTTTGTCTTTAATGTTATAAATATTTTTTAATATATTATATTTCTTAAAATCATTTTTACATTAAAGTTAATATAACAAATATTTTACCTTGAACATACATTCAATAAAACTCATTTAATAATTCAAAATTGATATTATAATAAAATAAATCTAAAACAGCAAATTATATAGATCTTTAATGGTGATGATAATAATAACATTTGAGGTTGCTTCTTTAATAAAGTTCTTTCAAGAATTAGTTGGTATTTTTGTTTTAATTTTCTTCTTGATTTGTAAATAAAAGTATAAAAAATTTATTATAAAAATATTTATTTATATATTTATTTTTATCCTAATTACTTATACTTTCTCTACTTGTTAATTTAAAAAAATGTTCTATTTGTACTATTAAAAAATTACTACTATACGTTAGGTATTTAGCAGATTATATATTGATTTTTACTTCATGTCTAAGTGAGCGATACTAGCTATAAGGTTTTTAATGTTGATTATATAAACCAATAAGGAAAAAATTATCACATTGATACTTCACTAAAAAATCAACATCCTTTTTTTTACATTTTTCATCTACCTTTTACAAATTATCTTGGTCTTTGACAAAAAATTAAAATCTTTTCTTTAAAAATATTTTATTTATCTTTGTTTTACAATTCACATAAGCTTTTTACTAAAATTTAACATAAAATATCTACATAACACACTACAAAAATTGGTTCAACTTAGCAATGGAAAGATAAGAGTGGTTGGCTGGAATTGCATCCATTTTATGATATAAGAGTAACTTAATTAATTACTTTTAAATGAGTAATTTCAAAGTGGTTATAGCATAATCGCACTAACAACTTTAAGCTAGGAAGTGATTAAACTACAACCACATCTAGGTTTATATTTTTTTATAATGATTAAATTAAGACTGCATTTATATTGCAATATAAAAAATCATTTTTCGTGATTTTCACATTGTGCACCTTCTTCAATCTCTAAAATTGCTACATAATCTCATTAATCTTTAAAATTTCACCAGTTTGCTCTTCCACTCTCCATTCTCCAATTACCACATTAATCTCTATGTCTAATCAGTTAGGAGTTCAATTTAGAAGGGTTTTTTGCAGCACCAATGCACTTTCTAAATTCCTTGTAGATGATAATAACCTATAATGTTTTATGTATTTTGTATTCTAGGATTTTGGTTTGTTTTATGTTATAGCTTTCTGAATCATGACACAATTTTGAATTGTTTTCCCTAATTCTTAGTTAGCTCATTGATTTTATAAAAGCATGGTCTAATTTATAGTGATTTATCATAATCTCATTCTTATTCGTGATTATTATTTAAGATTATCTCCATCATTCACTCTTTATGACAAACCCTTGCAAGCTTATTCAACACGTATTTGCAAGCTCTTTATTTTTTATTGTGATATTAGTTTATTTTAAGGATTAGATGACTAACTTAGTTGTTTAGTAGCTCAATTAGGTATTTAGTTCTTAATTAGCTATAAAAATGGTTTCCTTGCAATTCCTTTAAAGTTATTTTTTCTCTAAAGCTATGTTTTTAGGGATTAGATTATTAGCTAAGTTAGTCAATAGCTCAATTAGCTATTAAAATGTTTAGTCAAAAGGTTTTAAGCAACTTTCGTAAGCCAGTAAAAAAAAGCTATTCCGACAACCTTGTTAACAGTGACATAACCATAGAACTACTGAAAAAAGACTTAGGTTATCCTTAGAGGCTCAAAACCTTAAAAATGAAACTTGCATGTATAATATATTTAAACAAAATAGTTTATCTTTGTGAAAAAAGAAATATTTTCTCTTGTGTTTGCCCAAAGAACGACTAATAGCGGTGCGAGAAATAAGACAAATTAAAGTAGTCAAGGAAAACAATAACATTGACTAAACTAATTAAAAAAGGTTAAAACATGCATACTTAAAAGTAATACTCATTATAAGATACATTAAATTATAACTTCTTTCTATCTACCACTTATCATGCTTTAATGAACTACTATCTATTTCAAGATGTTAAAGAATTTTTCAAAAATGAAAGCCTAGTCGGTCACGATATGATCAGATGCCCTTTATGGCTGTCCAATATGAATGACCATGTGATAGGATAAAGTACAAACCTAATGAGTTATTTGATATCATTTGTTATTATTATATGTAATTGTAAGTTAGATAAAAACTAGATTGCAAAATATATTTCCATATTTGCATAGCATTTTTTACTTGAAGATCTTAGTTTTTAAATCTAAAAGGTAATGATATGGTGGGAGATTGAATATTGTTTAAAGATCTTAGGCAATAAACAAATTGGTAGGAGATTGTTTTGCTACTCATTGTAACTTTTTCAAATAAAATATTCATAAGTTACTTCATTTTTGCTCGATTGGTGAGTTTCTGGATTCTCTATTATGATTCATCACAATTTTACTATGTTTCTTGTTTCATTGTTTTTGTTACTTGCATAATTAGTTTAGATGCTAAAACTTGAATGTTATCTAGTAATTTTTCTTTAAAGAGCACAAAATTATAAAGTGATGTATAGTGGATATCATTATGTGCATAAAATAGATGTAAAGTACAATTGTATTAATCAGATTGCAAAATTTTACTTAAAACTTAGTTAATTGAAGTTAAATTTAAAAAGTACAACATCTTGAAACTTAAAAGATTTAGAAATTTTGCTTAGTACTTGATTTATTCTTATGAAAACCAAACTTTATTTATGTTGGTTTACCACTGAAGATATACGATGTTTTCTTATGTCATGCCCATATAAGGTTAAGTTATAAACTAATGATGGGAATGATGGTTGCCTTATTTGCAAATTAGAATCTCTTATTTTACTTTCTTACTTATGCTTTTGTTTTTGTCATTTTTTATTCCTTGCCTTTGCTTTTGGCTTATAATATATATGCACTCCACTCTTTATTTTCCTTTCATACCATTATGGATTCCAATAACACATCTATAGTTCCTTGCTGGCATTCTTCCAAAAATGGCAATTGTAGACTATTTGCTACTGGTCTTATATTTTTATTAGCATATATACAAATTAAAATATTGATCTATTTTGTTTTTAAGATTAATTCAAACAAGAGAGTAAAAATTGATTACAAATTTCAAAAGCAAAGTAATTAACAATCATCATTCAGCAATATTGGCTATGCAATTGAAAATCCTTTTTTATTTACTTTACTTTCAAAAGATAGATCCATTTTATGTCCCCACATTGAAAGACTACATCAACTTCAAGGTTAAAATATTATAATTTCTTAGCTAAAATCTTTACAGGCCTTCTCAATATAAATGAAAAAAATGCTTTTTTAACAATAGAATACACAACTATAAATAATAATTATGAATTTAAAAAATAAAAAGCCAAAATAAGTAATAATTCCTTTTAACAATATAATCTTATGCTAAATTAGATATTTAGGGCTTATGAAGTATCATATATGCAATAAGGCATAATCATGAGGTTCTATTATAAAAGTATGCATATCCAGAAAAAATGCCTCATCTTTTGTTCTAAGTATTTAGAAGGTAAGTAAATAAGATTTAATTCTTCTTTACAAGCTAACAATTAACCTAATGAACATAGTTATGAAGAAGTGTTTATTATCTTTTATAAGATAAAAGGACTAATAAGTGGCATGACTTATTTTAATCTAACACCCTTCAAAAAGTTAAAACACATCATTATGTCTTATTTAACTACAATGAGGTCAAGCCATACATAGAGTAAGTATTTATGCAACATTGCTTAATCTTTCATTGATGTCAATATTAACAATATTAAAAAAAATGGTCCTTCCTTTTAGGCAATTTAGATTACAAACAAAAGAGGAGATTTAGAAGGTGAAAATAGTCATCTATTAAGTTGCATAAGTTAGTAAGGACTTTGCTTAATTGTTTTCCAAATGGGTGAGTACATGAATAGTTTATGTTACTCCAATTTTGCATAATACATAATCACAAGTGAATATGTTTTGTTCGAAGTATTCATGGATGATATGGTTGGTATCATGTCAATTGATTTAAAGCTTTTAGCACAATGACTACATGAAACCACTCAAAGGTTTTTGACATTCAATGTCAATGGATTCAAATTTTGAATTGAATTCTAGAATAAAGATAAAAAAAACCCCAAATTTTAGAATTTTCATAACTTGTATAACTCAATGTGTTTTGAGATGCTAAGATATAAATAGGCGAGATGTCAAAATGCTATATGATAGGAAGTTGGTTAATATTATTGAGCTCAATTACTTTGAAAAATATGTTACTCTCTTTAAATGTAACTAAAAATATGTTACTTTCTTTAAATGTAACTAGGCTGACACTAGTAATAATAGAAGGCTTGTCTAAGATCATAGGGCTTTCATCTTATCAACTTTAATAGATTAATTCGCATTAGTAAATGAGAAAAGCATGAGCCTTACATATATGCATATCAAGCTTAGATGGTTTACTACGTACAAGATTAAGAATACCTTGAATGGAGTATTATAGTTCGTATAAAGCTAAGAGACTTATATAACATGATGGTGAATTAAATGGTGAATCTATGACCATGTACCATTATCTGAGCAAAAGTTAAGCAATTTTTTTTTAAAATAATGGCAAAAATATCAAGTTTGCTATAGAAAAGGATTATAGCAAAAGTTAAGCAATTTTTTTTTAAAATAATGGCAAAAATATCAAGTTTGCTATAGAAAAGGATTATAACAATTGCTTCAACATCACAAATGATGACATGAATAATAACAACAATTTGAGTGCATTAAACTAATGACAATTAAAGCAAAAAAAAATGTATACCTTATTTTATACAACAATGATATGTACTAATTAGTTAAAAAAAACTATAAATAATGATTAGTGTATGAAATTAATATGAATTTATTTAGTTTAGGCTTCTTAGGCATTCTAAACTTATTTTATTATGCAGATATTATTATTATTTGGTTTTTAAAATTGATGTGAATTTATTTGATTAAGGTTTCTTAAGCATTCTAAATTTAATTTATTGTAGAAATATTATGATTATTATTTGGTTTATGAAATTAATATGAATTTATTTGGTATGGGTTTTTAAAGCATTCTAAATTTATTTTATTATGCATATATTATGAATATTATTTAGTTTATGAAATTAATACAATTTACTCAATTTAGTTTTCTTAAGCAGTCTAAATTTATTTTATTATACATATATTTTAATGATTATATGCTTTGTAGAAATGCCTAAACATAGGAAATCAAAAGTTAAGGAAGGTATCGAAATATCCATTTTTCAATCTATACCAGTTACAAAATAAACTACTTTAGATTTTATTCAGATTACATGATTAAACTCTACAAAACCTAGTCAAACCATATAACTTACCCATTTGCTTCAGGCTTCCCACACCAATGACCTAGTGGCTTCCCCCACCAATCACCTGGTTTAAACCACATAGCTTATACACTCGTTTCAGGCATCACAAGCTAGACCATTTTTTCCAAGCTTCCTATACCCTTCCTTTATTTGGACTACACAATCCACTTGTCCTTTTAGGCTTCACAATATAGGCATCCTTTCTAACTTTCCCATAATATTCATTTTCCTCATACCATACAACTTACACATCTTTTTTAGATTCCATAGCCCACACATTTCATCTAGGCTACCTATACCACTTATCCTTCCTATAGCACATAATCCACATGCCTTTTTTAGGCTCTACAACCCACGGACCCCATCCAAGCTACCTATACCATTCATTCTCCCCAAACTACACATCTTACATGCTTCATCTAAACTACACATACCATTTACCTTCTCCAAACCACATAACCTACTCACCTTATCTAGCCTCGCCTAGCCATCACCTTATATAGGCCCTACACACCATAACCTGTCTTTAATCCTCACAACCCATAGAACTTAAGTTATCACCACTGAAAGATTCCCAACCTATATACATGATGATCTTAACATAGAGAATTATGATGCTAACATCGATATTAAAGAAACTATTGGTGCTTAGAATGTTAAAAGTTAAACAGCAAAAATGTAGAACATTAATTTTCTATATACTTTTCATCCAAAAGGTATTTGAAATGTCTTGCTGTGAAATGGAAAATGTTTACATATTAGTTTTGATAACATTAACATTTAAAGATATGACAATTGCCATTTTACATTGAAAAAGATGATAGCTAAGATGTTAGTTTTTTTCTTAATAACTTATATTTATTATTTTTCATACAACCTACAAATTTCTCTCTTACTCCATTTTGTGTTTAGGTGGAATAAGAGGGCAACAAACCTATTCTTGCTATACATTTAAAAATGCTTCAAATCTTATAAGAACATCACATCTAACTATAGTAATCCTTTGCACTCAAATCCATATGATTTAAAGCATTTTTAAATGTGTAGTAAGAATAAGTGTATTATCTTTATATTCCACATAATACTCTAGAGCAAGGAATGGATGGTTAATGTTTGCAAAATCTTGTAGAGTATTTCAATATGAGGAAAATAGATTAACTTTCTTTAATATATGAGAATTTGAAAAATCATTTTAATTTTGTGTGAGTTATTTTGTGGGATACATATAAATATAATGATTTGAAAAAAAAATATTAAAATAAATTTGTAAAATTATTTATCTTTTTCCTTATATGATTATACCTTTATAATAAATCAATTATAAGAATCACTCACATCTAAAAGTATGGCATTAAAAATAACTTAGAAAACATGGAAACTTAAGACGTTGATTTTATAAATACTTGACATTTAAAGATATTCCATAAGTCTAAAAGGTATTTCTAGTAACTTGCTATAGAAAATTTATATATTATTTTTGTTAGAATAACCAATGTCAAAGGTTTTACAAATTGTCTATAAATTTTGCTCCTATTCTTCATTTAAGATATCTTTGTAATACTTTTACCTCCATTATCAAAATTAAGAGTTTAGGTGGACGAATGGAATGGATTACCTATTCTTGTGACATATTTTGAAGTGCTATCAATCTATTTCAATCATCCAATCCATTCTCTAATATTAGGGAGTGAATAGGATGGTTGAAATGCACAAATAACATTTGAAAATGTACTACATAAATTGGTGAACTATCTTCAAATTCTACTAAAATCCATAACTAGAAATTGAGCCTAATGTACTATATGTTAGTGTATGCTCTAGAAGCCAATCATAGGATGATTGTATTAGTACACATTGTATTATATTTTTCTTTATAAAGACATTTTAACTATTATATTTAATGTTATATTTGTCTAATATAAGTAAACATAGTAATTGTCACTAAAATAGTTAATATTATTCTTAAATGTCTTTAGTCAAGTATTGTTGTAAATTGAGATGGCAATAATACTTTGATACTAGTATATACATTGACTAATGACCATGACCATGGATATGAAATATCAAGTAAATACATAAAAATATGTTAGAGAACAAATGTACTGAATAAACCTATCATAAGAATGCTACATAGATTATTATATGAGTTTTATAAGCATGTCTTATAGTGATAATGATGTATATGATCTTTTGACCTAAATCACCATAATTTCTTACATGAAAAGTCATATACTTTGATATTATCCAGTGTCACCTATAATAGGGTTATCTTAAAAGGTAACAATTGGGTATATCACAAATCATACAGAAAGATATAAGTGATTTGGATAAGATTTTGTTTCTATTATATTGGAGGAGTGATATTTATGAGCCCTCTAATTAGGTGAGACTATGAAATGTATGGTTGTGTTCAAATAAATTAATATATGATATTGGTTCATTTGTTTTAAATTAGTCTACTCAAAAATCATAAGGATGACACATTCTATGTCTTGAGTTCAATTTGAATATCCAAGCAACAGGGATTAAACTATATGAAACATTAGTCATGGAAAAAAGTTATGTCAAATTATTAACATACTCACTACCTAGGTGACAATGAGGTATTGCTAGATACCACTCACTATCTATAATACTAAAATAGGATTTTAGGATCATTGATTATGTAATGAGAAATAATAAGATTTTAGGATCACTACCAATATAATGAGAACTTATAAGGTTATTAGATTAGCAAAACCCTAAGAATTTAAAGACAATTTGTTTAGAAAAGGAAAGTTTTGTTACACTTTTAAAATTTTAGAATTTGTTTTGTGAAGGGAATAATTAAATGATCTTAATGGAATTAATCAAAATGAAATTCTTATATGGAATTGAAAAATGAAGATAAAAGGATATGAATGAGATACTAGTTAAAGTAAAATTGATTGATTGAATGAAATGTGGGCTGAGAATTTTAAATGAATTAGATTAGGAAAGGTAGATAAGATAAAATGTTTGAAGGTTATGGGTGTTTAAAGGTGAGTAATGAGCATGAAGAAGAATTAGGATATTTTTTCCATTTTACCCCTACACCTATTCCCTATTTTATCCCTCCAAATTAGCCACTTCTTACATAATTCCCCAAAAATCCCCATTCGTTGTTTCCTCTTCACTTCCCTCTCCACTCCTTATCTTTCTTCTTCATCTTCCTCTTCAAATTAAGCCACAATGAAGCCATTCTTCTTTAAATTTCTTGCACAATCAAGGAAAAGACATCTAAACCTCTACTAATCTCAAGCTTTTAGCTCAAAAAGGGAATTTGAACCCTAATCCTAAACTTATTAGTTTTGAATAATTAAGTACAACCAACTCACAATTTCTTCTAGTTAGAGGTTAATGGCAATATACATAGGAATTGAGAAATTAAATAGCATATAATTTTGATTATTGTATCCTAAAAATAACCTATCAATAACTACTCCATTAGTTGACGAGAATCATTAAAGAGTGTGAACTTGTGTTTGGTATGAATTATCTTAAAGAATGTGATAACATAACTTAATTATTCTATATGCATAATCTAATTGTGTCTCTAATTTTATTTTTTATGTATTATTCATCATTAATAAAGCAAATGTTCACAATATTGTTTCTCTTCTATTATGTTTCTCTTTTATAAAAAAATTTATTTTATATCAATCAATTACTATTTTTTTAATTGATGTAACATTTATCTTTTAAGAATGAATTTAACATAGAAATTAGATGTTTATATACTTAAATATAAAATAATGTTTAAAAAAATTGATATAATCTATATCTTTCAAATGGTTCACACTTTTTATAATGTACTTAAGATTAATAGTTGGTTTCATCCCGGAAAATGTGCAGATATTGGTGGAAGAATTATCTGAAAGGGATGATTCTATGGCCTCTTGAATCTTGAAATTGATTGTAATGACTTCTACGTATAGTTAATTTTTAATTTTTTGGCAGCTGGTGTAGTGAAATGTTAGTGTATATGCCCTAAAACCAATCATATCGGTGATTGTAATTTTGAATCATGTTATTTTAATGGCAATTTCAATTATTATATTTATATATATTGTCTGCGTAATATATTCAATTATAATAATAACCTTAGAATAATTGTATTCTTAAATGTCCCTAGTCATATATCATTGTGGATTAGGTTGCTTTGATATGTTAAGACTAGCATGTGTGAAGACTTATATGGGATATTAAGTTTACACATGAATACAAGTTAGAGAACTTGTATAGTGGACCGACCCATATTAAGAACACTATATGGATCATTATATGAGTGTCATAAGTGGTTCTTAGTGATCATTATTAATATGGTCCTTTGACCTGAGATCACTAAGGTTCCCTACATGTGAGTTTCATATTTTGATACTATTCTATGTCACTAATGGTTAAGTGAATGCAAGGGTAGATATTGGATATGTCACATATCATGCGGAGGGGCTTGTGTGATCAAGATGGGATTTATCCCTCCTATATAACAGGAGTAACATTTATGGACCCCTTGATTAAGTAAAGATGAGAAAATGCATGGCCATGCTCAGATAAATTGACATGAGATGTCAATTACATTTCTTTCAGTCAGCTTACTTAGGAATAAAAAAACCTTAAGGTTGGGCTATACGAGAATGACACGGTCCATATCTCGTGCTCAATCTAGATGTATAGGACAAAAGGACATAAGTGATGATCACGTGTAAAGGTTTAGTCAAATCACCGACTTTCTCATTACTTGGGTAATAATGATGTGTTGCTAGACACCAATTATTGTTTATGATTATTAATATGATTAATGGTCATTGCCAACGTAATGAGAGCCTATAGGGTCACACACCTAGAGCCAAGTGAATTTGGAATTAATGGACCAAATTGTTTGGGCTTAATATTTAGGAATTCATGTTATAATTATAAGGCCCAATAATAAGCCTATAATTGTACATGGAATAAAACCCAAATAGGTTACGTTTTTCTATGCACCTATTTAAATAGGTTTGTTGGGTAATAATATTTTTACTATCATTATTCACGCACCAAAAAGACATAGAAAACACTAGCACCTCTCCTTGACCAAAAACCCCTAAAGAGGTGTAGCTAGCACTACGAGGTGTAAGAAGACCAATTCCAACCGGTGTGTATAGTGGACATTCATCGGTGATTCACGGGTTCGTGTGGATACCACAGAGGTGCAGCCACATAAACGTTGTACTGGTGATCTGATCTTCGAGTTTCTATTCCGGTTCATGATTTGGAGAGCAGATCAGATTTGCTGTGCAGCAGACAGAAGATTTTGGCCAAAAGGTATAAACCCTAATCCCTAATCTATGGCGTTCTAAATTCACATGGATCCTTGGTGGAAATCGTGCAAAAATTTTATTCCGCTGTGCATGTATGATGCGCGATTTCCAGCATGAAAATCCATGATTCAATACTAAAACCCTAATTCAACAGATGCAAAAGGTTGAAAAACTGCCCAACAAGCCAGAATCATTATTGTACAAGTTGTAGAATAGGTTCCGTTAATACTTATCTGCACCTCCTTAATTTGTTTGATCATTAAATTAATATATATATATATATAATGTGCTCTCCTAACGATATAAAAGTTATAAATTCTATCCATTGAATTGGTTTTTCACAGCCAATAATTTAAGAAATTAAATAATTTATAAGTATCATTATAAACTCTTAAAAAAACTGTTGACATGCTCTAATCTTAAAGTGAAACAACATATCTTATTCTTGAACTGCAAAAACAAATTAATAGTTATAAATTTATATAATCACAAATTAAAAAGATGAATCTTACCTACTAAAGTTAGTAAGAAGCCATAATTATTTCAAATTGATTTCATAATCTTCGATTTTCCGTTGACATATGATTAAAAAAAATATATTGTGTATGCGAATTATAGATAGACTTATAAATTATCATATGTTCATCGAATTTCAAGTTAGAAAAATGCTCGTATCCAGTTCTAAAATGTCTTGTACTTTTTAGTTATTGTCCTTGTGCCAATTGCCTGGTTGATGACTATATTTTTATTAAAAAACAACATGGATGTCAAGTTTGTCTTATATTCTTATTGTCAGAAAATTATTATATAAATTTTTTTGGCCTTATGTATTGATTTATTATCAGCTGACAAAGATCAATATGGGAATATTCTAATATTTCCATTGGAAGCATCGAATTTGCTTTCTGGTATTATTTGTCAGCCAACTTGACCTTAAATTTCTGATATTATAAGATAATTAATTTTTAACAAAGTGGCCAAATATAATACACAATAGGGAGCCTTTAGGTGTACCTAAAAGGCTAATTAAAATCTCTACCATCGTCACGGGTGACCTAAACGAAAATATTCCAACTTAATTGATATACTATCACAAAATTATTTCAATTTTTTAGCATTGTATATTAATGGGAACATTAGCCTAACTATTTATTAGATTTTATTTCGATGACATTATTTCTTTCATATACCGATAATTAAAAAAAATAAATTTAAGATTTTCAGCAAACTATTTAAACTTATATTATACAAGGTGCCATATGACAGACGCTTCTGGGAAATACATAACCTAATAAATATACCAAAATATATAGAATCACCAAACTACGGTTTAAGGTCAGGCTTGAACTATTTTTTACATTTACTTGATAAGAATCATTTTCCCAAAAATATTTAGAAATTCTTGATGATGTTTCAGTGCACAAGTGAAATAGTTACCTTCCAAATTTATGTTAAACTCATCAATCTATGTAGTTATTCAACTAGTTTGATGATTAGTAGGGAGAAGAGTTAAAATGTATGCCTAGATATAATAAAGCCATGGTTAAATTACTATGTCTCTGCTTATTATTTCACTTAGCTTTTAATTATATTCTAATAAAAGTTTAAATTTGATTTACTATTTGTGTAAAATATTTTACATTATCAATTAATGAGAAAAAGATATGTCATTAAAAAAAATACTAATTAACAATTTTCAACAATAGTAAAAAAGTTTTAATAATTTATTATTGACATAACAATACGTGAATGAATAATAATATAAAATTTTAAATCCATTCTTGTAATTCAAAATTTTAGAATTGAATTCTTATACCTAATTTTCATTTTAATTAAAGGATTTAAATATGATCTATTATCAATATAAATTAATTTTATATAATCATCCATTCATATATTACTATATTAATAAAAAAAATTATTAAAATTCTTTTACTATTGATGAAAATCTTTAATTACAATTATTTTTTTAATTATGTATCATTTTCTTGTTCACTAATAATGTAACATGTTTTACATTGATAATAGATCAACTTTAAACTCTTAATTAGATACTTTTTGTTATATTTTCATTTAATTTCATTAATAACCGGTATATAAATAAAGTTCTGTGGACATACCTTAATTATTTTTAATATAGAGTTGGATTAACAAGAGTTCTTATACTTATTTTTTTGCGTTTGACTGGTTATTTCATTTCATGTTATTTTTTAATTAAATTCTATTAGTAACTGGTACATAATATAAATGAAGTTTTGTCGATTAAATGAGCTCAGTGAATGTTAACATAGAGTTTTTATACGACTTTTATTTGTAATTTAAGTGAAAAAGAACTTAGGATAAATTATGACATTAATTTTACATAATTATTTATTTCAAATGGTATATCATATGCTTTTCAATTCATAAATTATTAACAGTTATCCACATATAGCATACCAATCATTAATAAAACTTAATAAGAAAATCATAGGATGTATCCAATTATAAGAAAGAAAAATTAAAAGCAAGGACCAGTTTAAAAAATTTTCATTATAAAGATTTAAATAAAAATTTACTGAAACTATAAGTAAAGTAATTTAACCTATAATCATTAGAACTTTTAACCTAATAATTTAAATTTTTTAAATAAAATAATATTTGCTAGGATAAAGGAAAAAAGAAACATATGAGGAGAGTATGTTAAGAAATATAATAAAAAAATTATTGTTGCGCTATCCTTGGACAATCTAAATTTTTTGAGGTCAATATTTTCTTCAAAGATGGAAGAGAAAGATCCAATTGTAAAGTCCACATTTTTTTTCACAAGAGAACGCGCTAGCTCAGGTTCAAAAGTGAACGTGGTGTAGCGTCACTCTTGGACAAAATATACACTATAAAGTTTGGTATCTATTATGAGAGCAACCAAGTTCTTCATATATGCATGCGAGGGAACTTGATTTTTCTACTTAAATGAGACTTTATATATAATCCGTAAGTTCTTAACTTCAATTTCTGGGTAAGCAGCTGAAAAAATTATAAAGTAAATTAACAGCTTTCTCGATCATTATTAGAATATATTGTTAGATTTAATTATATCCAACTTTTAATTTAGTAGTTTAATTAAAATATAGAAGGGTTTAACTCAAATTAAAATGATTGTCTAGTTGGGTTCAAATGACAGTCTAATTAATAAATATAATTATAGGTAGTCCTTGATAATGAGTTGATTCATTTTTGCTTACCTTTTATAAATAGGATTTGCTAAGGTTAACATGCAGACACTCCATTTGTGTCAAATAGACATTCTCCTTATTGTAACCATTAGGGTTCATAGGAGAAGTTATTCTTGTTTGCTATCTTTTGAATTGTAGAGTTCATAATCAAATTCAGAATAGATTGTAATCTATTCGTTTTTATTACAACAATGGACATAGGTAAAAGAATCATAAGGTATGTATAGAGTACAAAAGATTATATATTAATTAATAGAAGACCCAGAAATCTCATAATTGCAAATTACTTAAATTAAATTTTGTTGATCGTCTAAATGATTACAAATCAACATTTAGGTACATCTTCAAAATAATAGGTAGAGCTAAATCATGGAAAAGTATCAAGCAGTCCTTAACAACAATCTCCATTATCGAAGCAAAGTATATTGCATGTTATGAAGCCTTTTGTGCTATTGTATGATTAGAGAATTTTATGACTAGTTTCAAAATTATAAAGAGTAACTGAAGACCCTTAACTATATATTGTGATAATGTTATTACTTGAACTTGTCTTGAAATAATAAAAGTTCTACCCATACAAATTACTTTGATGTAAAGTACTAATTTATGGAAGAGAAGGTATGTGAACATACTTCATGTATTGAACATATTTCTATAGATTGTATGGTTGATAATCTACTAACCAAAGACTTAGCAGTGGGCATGTAGCATGATCATGTCATTAGTATGGATTTAGCTAAGTCTTTTAATATTTTGGGTTAGTAAGAATAACATGATGTAAATTGTTTATCTTATGATGTATAGAAATATAATATTCATAATAAAATATTCATATTTTATCATATTTTATGTACATTTTTTGTTATGATATATTGATAAAAATGTTTAGACCTATTCTTAATCTTGTGTTGAGAATAATGATTCTCATTTGACATCTTGAATAGATGCTTTAACTCTATACGTGAAAATTTACATATTATCACATTTTATTATATAAATCTTATTAAGCATAACTTTGTTCATATATCCTCATTGGATATTGTATTTGCTCAATGAGTTTGAGGATATATGTGTATTCTATTGATATTTGTTGTATAAGTCTTATTAAGTATAACTTTGTTTATATATCCTAATTGGATATTGTATTTGCTCTATGAGTGTGACTATATAATGTGTATTCCATTGATATCCTTATCAGATGCTTTGTTATGTGCTATTGGATATTTATGATTTTAAGTTAGATTTACTTTTAGACCTTTTATGATTTTAACTTAGATTTATGGGTATAAAGACGTCATAATTTACTTTTACATCTTATTAAAGTGGCTACTATTATTGAATTATATAGTTCAAGTGGGAGGCCGTTAGACATAATTATTTTGGATCTCTTAATTCAGTAATTTAATTAAAATATAAAAAGATTTATCTTAAATTAAAGTGATTATCCAATTGAGCCCAAATAACAGTTTAACCCATGAATGTGATAATAGATGGTTCTTGATAATAAATTGATCTATTTCTAATTATATCTTACAAACAAGGGTCACTTTTCTTAAATTCTAAAGTTAATGTGTATACATCCTATTTGTGTCAGATAAACATTCTCCCCACTATGATAGCAAGGGCTTATAGGAAGAGTCATTCTACTCATTACTAAATTGTAAAATTTGTGATAATTCAAAATAGATCATGACCTATTTGTTTTTATTACAACAAAGAATGCAACTAATGTCTTAGGTAGATTTCAATATTTATTTTTGCATATAATATCAAACCATTTTTAACATGATTCATTGGAAGCAATTTTCACTAAAATATAACATATACCTCCATTTTACATGATGAAGGATACGAGTAGGAGTCTTGATCCGTAAAAAATTTTAAGGTCCTTATTTATTTATATCTTCAAAACGATTCTCTACAATTTAAAATTTGTTATATATATTTTATCAAAATTTTGATATTTAACCTTTTTGTATTATAACTTGTGGCTCTATACCACACAAGTAAATAATACATAGTTATAGTTGGACAATAATATATATGTCATGTTCTTTTTATACTAAGAAAAATGCTAACTGTACAATTTTAAAGGAGAATAAATGATCATTTTCTTTTACTAAATAGTAAGTTTGACAGAACTGTGAGCACCATAATTTATGACAAAAAAAGAGTAAAAAGTGAATATAGAAGAGTAAAAATAATATTATTCTTAAAACCAAATATTTCGTCATGTGTTGAAGAATTTTACGCAGGTTTCAAAGCATAATTGTAATTGATTTCTAGCTTTTAACTATACACGACATCAATTATTGAAGTATTAACACAATTCACAGGGAATTCTTTGTTAACATATGTCCAATGCATGGTTTATAAAAGGCATCGAGATCTTGAATTATAGCATAAATTTACAAAAGCCTTCTTAATTTCATTTTAAACACAAAGATAATGAAAGTAAATAATATATTGGATCATGGGTTCGGGTCACCTAAAATGGGTCCATAATCCGATCTATATCCCAACCCAATAAATGCTTATAAATAGGCAAATAAAGGAAGTAAAGAGGTTGGTCAAAAATCATTTCCTCAAAATCTCTTAGAAATTCTCTCTCTTTTCTCTCTACACATAAAAGAAGATTTAGTCTGTGAATAAGGCTATCTTTCCAAGGTGATTGACAATTCGACTAGTAAAAGCAAACATAAGATCCTAAAATTTCTGCTGCAAACTTTTGGTATTTAGTATGTATGAATTCGATCCAATATTCTTCTCACATATTTAATCCTACATTGGTATCAAAGCGTTTGATCGCTTGTTTTTCTAGTCTCTTCCAAATTAATATACATGTTCATGGCATTTGTGAAAATGATAATTTTTTGGAAAATTCTATTCTTATTGCAGTATGCCATTTTTTTTATGGTACTTTGTTTGATATAAAACGCATGAATTTCGTCTTTTAATATTTTGCCATTTATTACTAGAAATATTATATTGCTTAATAAATATGAAAAACTTCCTCCATTTGATGATTGGATGATGATTTTTTTATTATTTTATTTCCTCTTACAGTAGAAAAGAGGGTTGTGTATAAAAATTTTTACTGTTTTTTATCCTATCCTATCCTATACCGTTGCAAACAACATGCATGAACATTACGCCTGCCCAACAACAATTGGGTCCTACACTGTGTCATCATATGTGTAGTGGGTAAATTTTTTTTATTTTTCCGGTATGATATATAAAATCAGATGAAGCAAATCCATGAACTGTGTCATCAACTTTGTATTGGCTGCTTAGAATCCCATTTGGACAAACAAATCCATGATCAAACATTTTTTTATTATTATTTTTAGAAGTTCTTGTTTGAAATAAGTTTCATTAGAACAACGAAATTCTTGAAAAATGGACAGAATCAGGAGAGATTCTTGATGGATTGAAGTTAAAAACTTTTCAAAAAAATAATAATAAAAATGGGTGAAAACTATCAAAATTTAATTTTTAATAAACAGTTAAAAAAACTATATAGCAGTTTATAAAAAAAATTTAGTTTATTATTATATTTTTTGTGACTGTTAAAAAAAACTGTATGACAGTTTATAATTTTTTTTTTTGAAAAAGCAATTAAAAGAAAACTATCAAAAAGACAATTAAAAATCAACAAAACTGTTCAAAAAAAACTAGATGGCAGTTTATAATTTTTTTTTGAAAAGATAAAGGTAGTTTATCTTTGAAAAGGCAGTTTAAAAATTTTTTTTGAACAGACAATTAATTTTAAAAAATGTATAAAGGCAATTAGAAAATTAAAAAAAAAACTGTCATGGATGTGATTTGAAACCATGCCCCTTTTAGACAAAGTAACTCTGTCATCTTAATATTCTAAAAGCAATATGCCTAACAAGTTATGCAATACTATGCTAAAACAATAAAAATGAAAAATGTCACATGCGAGATTTGAACCCCGCTTGCCTAGATGAGCAACCTTGTGTCAAACCGCTTGAACAAAGTTCTGCTTGCTATTACGGCCGCCCAATGATATTAATAAAAAATACTTAAACATGGTAGAATTTTATTTTATTTTATTTTTCTCACACTCTTTTTTTTAAATAATTATTGCGTGAATTTCTTATAAACTTTTTACATGATGTACAAAATTATTTTAAATTTTTTTATAATTTTATTAGCATAATTTTTTCTCAAATTATTATCTTAGAGATCTAATTGAGTTCTTTATTTTTTGTATATGTTATAAAAAAAATGGTAAGACTCATACTTACACCAAGAGTCATATGAACTCCAGCACAAAGAGAAGAAGTCAATAGGTTGACTGTCGAACTCAAAAATCTCCAAGCTAATCTAGAAGTTTATAAAGATAATTTTATACATCTTGTATATCATATTATCAAGTTTCATAAAAAAAGTTCAAAACTTGATATGGGCTGGTACTTTAAAGATGAACCAAAATTCGAAGAAATTAAAGACCTTACGAAACACCTTACCTACAGATTACCAAAGGAATATATTAAATTTCCTATTAAGAACAAGTGGATGCAAACAGTATAATACTATTATCCATAAATTTATATTACACTATTTAGAGTGTAAAAATCACCGATATAACCTAATTATTTACAACCCCTGTTAATAAAATAGGAAATCTAGTATCAAAATTAAGTTTCCCCAAGAGCTATATGATAGGTTCATTGGCTCTTTTCCACAAAGAATCAAACATTTGAAAATATAGTAAGATTTAGATAGATGTTTGATATTTGATACTTTATGTAATTTCTTTTATGTATTGTATTGTATTGTTAAAATACATTTCAATTTATGTAATTTTTATTATTATGATTGAAATTGCTATCTATAAGTTCTTTTATTTAATGTGCTTTGCTTAATTAATTATTTTAGCATTAACATCACATTAGGAATTTAGATGATGATTGGAAGTATAGTGACCTTTTAACTCTAAACCCTACATGTGAACTGTCCTAACATAATTAATTAGAGTCAAAATAGATATATATGTATGGCTAGACATTAATTACGTGCAATTTTGTCCACAAATAGAACTTAGTATTTCTACAAACACAATAGCTACTACTTCTAAAAACATTGCCACTGAACTCAACAAGGATGAGAAACTAGATGATGATAATTACGAAATCTAGAGTATAAAAATTTAATATGTGCTAGAAGAGCAAGAGGCTCTAGAAGTACTCAATATTGTTCTAGATGAGCCTCAGGTAGGAAATACGGCCTAGCATAGGTGGGACTGAGAGGCTTATAAAGCCTGGAAAAGGAAGAATTATCTCGCTTGCATTACGTTGCTGAGTAGCATGGAAAATGATATTATGTAAGAATTTAGGAATTATAACTTAGCTAAGGACATATGGTCTGCTCTGAAAAATAAGTTTGGTGGAACATCTGTAACCAAACTAAGATCTCTCACAATCAAATTTGACACTTACAAAAAGAAACCTAAACATTCAATGAAAAAATATTTATGAGAAATGTCAAATATGATTTGTGAATTAAAGGATGCAGGTCATATGTTAACTGAGGAGCAACAAGTCCAAGTTGTAATTCGTTCCTTACCTCATTCTTAGGAGCATATGAAGATATACTTAACCCACAATGAAAATATCCAAACGATGGATAATGTTATGCACCTCCTTGAGCTAAAAGAAGAAAGGCTTGAGGCTACTAAGCTTAATACAGATATGTATATGGCTTCATCAAGCTCAGGAAAAGTTCCTGGGCAAAAGCGCAAATATAAAGGTGGGTCCTAAGAGAAAAGAAAGAAAACAGCTCATTTCAGCAAGAAATCGACAAATAACCAACATAAGAAAGGAAAACGTCCTTTCAAGAATAACATGGCCAAGGTCAAGTGCTTCAATTGCAATAAGAAAGGGCATTTTGCCCATGATTACCCTGAACCTAAGAAAGTATTAAGCTATACTCAAGTTAGTGAACTTTGTGTAGCTAGTTCTGTTTTTCTAATAGATTCTCATCCTTTGAGGATTGTAGACTCAGGGGCAACAGACCATGTAACGAAGGATTGAGACACCTTCGTGGAATTTTGACAAATACCACATGGAGAAAAATGAATCTATATGGGAAACAATGCACAAGTTGCAGTTCAAAGAATTGGCACATGCAAGTTAGTCTTGCGAGGTGGTCGAACTCTACTCTTGCATGATGTTTTATATACACCTCAAATTTATCAAAATTTAATCTCTGTGTTCATTTTGTTAAAACTTAGTTTTAATTTGTATCTTGCTAATGATAATATTGAATTATCTTTAGAAATAACTCATTATGGATCTAGTTACATAAGAAATAATTTTATTATCATGGATACTGATAATTATGAATGTAATCTTAATTATTCCATATTTACATTGTCACATAATTCTGAAATTGATGTTAATGTTTGGCATGCTCAACTTGGCCATATTAGTCAACATCGTATGGATAGGCTACCTAAAAAAAAGTTATTGCTTAATTATGATAAAATAGATCTATCTACTTGTGAGCGTTGCTTAGCTAGCAAAAGTACTAGAAAATGATTTGGAAAAGGAACCAGAGCTGACTTTCCTTTGCAATTAGTGTATTATGACATATGTGGTCCAATGAATGTAAAAGCTAGGCATAGAGCTTTCTATTTCATCACATTTATAAATAATTTTACACGATTTGGTACTGCCTATTTGATAACACAGAAATCTGAAGCATTAAGTTGCTTTCAAAACTATATGAGCTTAGTCAAAAATTAATTAGATAGAAAAATAAAAGCATTATGAACTGATCATGGTCGTGAGTATTTGTCTGATCAGTTCAGACAATTATGTGATGAAAAAGGGATTCAACATCAGTTGACGAATCTACGTACTCCTCAACAAAATAGTGTTACAAAAAGACAAAATCGAACGCTCCTAGAAATGGTTAAATCTATGATGGCATAAGCAAATTTGTCTATTACCTATTGGGGTGATGCACTTTTAACTGCCACATTTATCCTTAATCATATGCCTAGTAAATCAGTTCCTACTACGCCATATGAGTTATGGACAAAACAAAAACCCAACTTAAGTATTTTACAACCTTAGGGATGTACGGCCTATGTTCTGGATACCTTGAACCCATATGGAAAATTAGGTCCTCGAGGAAAGAAATGTATCTTTATTAGATACTCAGAACATTCAAAAGGCTATGTATTTATTAGTGAACATGATAGTGGGAGTCCCACAAAATTTGAATCACAAGATGTCACATTCTTAGAGAATGATTTTCCTAAATAGGGCGACATAAATAAGGACTTATCCTTATACGAGACTACAGATACAAGCGCTTAAAACTCACTTCCTTCAAGTGGGAGAATTTTAGGAAATATGTTTCCAATTTCAAGTGCAAATTATAGTGATCTTGATCAACATAGGAGTAATCTAAATGAGAATACTCAAACGATTAATGATCCTAGTCCCAGTGGGAGCAATTTGAGGATCCCTAAGAATTATGTTTCTCCAAAGCTTCAATTGTGATGAAGTGCCAGAAAAGGCATTCCTCATCGTCATTTCGACATTAAAGGTGGTGAAGCCTTTGTGGCCATTACACAAGATGACAATGAGCTAAGAAATATCATAGAGGCTCTTTCAGACCCTAATAAAGAAGATTAGATAAAAGCAATAGAAAAAGAAATGGAGTTAATGAGATCAAATTAAGTTTGGGAACTTGTTAATCTTTCAAAAACACATAAGGCCATTGGGAACAAATGGGTTCTCAAAATCAAGCGTAAGGCTAATGGCATTGTTGAAAAATATAAGGTTAGACTAGTAGCAAAAGGCTATATACAATACGAATGAATAAATTATGAAGAAACTTTTTCACCTGTTGTTAGATTCACCTCAATTCATTTGTTACTAGCTATAGTTGCGAGTATGAACCTTGAATTACATCAAATGGATGTAAAGACTGCATTTCTCAATAAAGATTTAGAAGAAGAAATCTACATGCAACAACCTATAGGTTTTATCAAAGAAGGCTAAAAAAATAAAGTTTGCAGACTTTTGAAGTCCATATATGGCTTGAAGCAGTCTTCAAGACAATGATATATTCACTTTCACAACGTGATTATATCAAATGATTTTATCATGATTGACGAAGACCATTATGCATATATAAAAAGGTCAAAGGATAAGTTTATAATTTTATCGTTATATGTTGACGATATTCTTATAGCTGAAAATAGCAAGGAGTATGTCAATGAAATTAAAGGATGGTTGTCATCTAATTTTGAAATGAAAGATATAGGTGAAGCTGCATATATTTTTAGAGTTAAGATTTCAAGAAATCATTCAAAGAAATTATTATCTCTGTCACAAGAGCATTATATCAATAAAATTCTTGAACGATTCTAAATGCAGCATTGTAAACCCATAGACACTCCTATTGCTAAAGGTGAAAGTCTAAGCTAAAGGATGTGTCCTAAAACTCTAGAAGAAGAAACATATATGAGAGAAGTTTCCTATACAAGTGCAGTTAGATGTCTGATGTACGCAATGATGTGCACAAGACTAGGTATCTATTTTGTCATTGGTATGGTAAGTTGATATTAATCTAACCCAGGCCCAGCATAAGACTAGATGTACGCAATGATGCTGATTGGGGAGGAGACTTAAACGAAAGAAAGTCTACCTCTGCGTACATCTTCTTACTAAATAATAGCACCATATCTTAGAGTAGTAAGAAGAAATTATACATAGCCTTATCCACAATGGAAGCTGAATTTGTAGCATTTTCAGTAGCAATACAAGAAGCGATGTGGCTCAAAAGATTCTTAGATCATTTGGGTGTAAATGCTAACATTGCTGATCCAGTTTTAGTAAATTGTGATAACCAAGTAGCAATAGCATACACAAAAGATCCCAAATATCATTGCAAGACTAAGCATATAAATACAAAGTATAACTTTGTGAGAGATATGATTGCACATAAAGAAGTAAACATGAAATATATTTCTACGCATGAGATCATGGTAGATCCTATGACTAAGCCTATTCCTCGGGATATATTTATAAAACATGTGAAAACCAAGGATTGCATAGACATTGATATAGTTATTGTAATTTCTTTTAACAATATTCATAGAATATTAATGTTTAATAATAATTGTGTTTATTATAAGCCTACATATATAGATGTAAGAATGTTTCTTAAAACAATCTTAAGTTATTGAAAAGTATGTTGGACAAATAGAAAATTAATGCTCTCACACGAGTAATTGCCTTTGATCAATTTTTTGTAATTGATAAGAGATGAGACAATTTTAAGCTTCTTGTCTAAGTAATAATTGAGAGCTAAGTTTAAAACATGAATATCGCCTTATTAACGAACAAGATAAGGTTATATATATAAGACTATAAGTGAATTAATGGATTCATTTCATCTGTCCAAATTACCAGATATGAGTTCTGATAGAAATGAGAAAGAGTAGATCGGTGAACTCATGTTAGACATTAAGTATGTTTGAACCATTATCTATACGGTATTAAAATATTATGAAAAAATACACGCTCCATAAGAAAAGGAAAGAATACCATAACACGTGTTTCATACTATGTGTGCAAATTATGACTAATAAAGGTGATCAAAGTCAATATCTCAACTTTAATGTATGAGACCTTTGAGGGAATAAAGTCCTCATACTTGTACCCTTATAACTTTATTCTATTTCTTGATATTTAAATTTAATGATTGCTATTTTAGAATATTACTAAAGGACTATGAGAGATATAGTCTAGCGGGACATTACTGGAAAAGTAAATCAAATTAAATCAAGAGATCTGAGAAAAGAAGAAGATCATTAAACGTATCACATTATATTTGTATTCACTGGTATACCAGTCATAGAGTGTCTATAATTGTGAATACAATATTTAATGCATATGATGCATGTGAATGAAATCATTTGAAAAATTCAAATGTGATAAAATGATCTAGGGTATTGCATACTTAAAGTTTACTTAAGATTCATTATTTATCGAGAAGTTATATATTCCTAATAGATATATAGCAAAGAGCTCTCAAAGCATGCTAGTCATACGACCTATTTTCTTATATGATTTGATGCAGAGAATAAGAGATAATGTTCTCTTGTAAAATGCTGAGAGAGCATGGATCCCATTATATGCGAGTGGGAGATGTTGGATCATGAGTTCGATTCACTCAAAATAGGTTCATAATCCGATCCATACCTTAACCTAATAAATGCTTATAAATAGGCAAATGAAAGAAGTAAAGGGGTTGGTCAGAAATCATTTCCTCATAATATCTTAAAAATTCTCTCTCTTTTCTCTCTGCACACAAAAGAAGATTTAATCCGTGAATAAGGCTATCTTTCCAAGATGATTGACAATTCGACTAGTAAAAGCAAATACAAAATCCTAAAATTTTCGCTGCAAACTTCTGGTATTTAGTATGTATGAATTCGTTCTAATATTCTTCTCATATATTTAATCCTACATAATGGAAAAGTCTCCTTCACATCAAAAAATTTCTAGTGCTAAGTTAATATTAAAAATCCAGTATTACGTCCATATAAATATTATTAAGTATATTATTTTATATTACTGAATCGAAAAAAAATAATGCAATTAATAATATTTATATATGAATAACATTAAATTGTTAATGTTAATATAGCACCAAAAAATTTTTCCCTACGACCAGCGATGACAGCATGAAAATAATATTCTAATTCAATAGCACTCAAATTGACAGATATTCATCAACATTTCAGATTCAAATTAAACATATTATTCAATGGTCTCAATTTGACTCCAAGTATTAAATGTTAAATAAATTTGAATTTTTTTAATATCACTTTCAAACTTACTTAAATAACGTATTTTGTACAACTAACCAGTTATTATTGATAAAAAAAATTATATTTCCAATATAAAAAATTTATAATTATGTTTTTCTTAATCAAATTTAGTCAGGTCTTGTCAGACCCTTAATAAAATCAGATCCCTAACAAGTGCAGACTTGTATATACTCAATCCATTGCCATCGCTGCTGGCAAGCAAGGGGAGAGCTGACTTGATATTTTAGCAAAATAATATAAATAAGTAAATAAATAAAATGATAAATTGATCCAGATCATTCCATTAATGTCTGAAACCTGTGGATCAAGTTTCTAGGAGAATGTTTTCCAATTTATTTATCGGTTTAACACTCAGCTTTGAAAGCATCGGCAATGAGATTTGCTGTGAAACTTAATAATAAGCAAATTGATTATATTTTGTAGAACAACTCAACGGGATGGAGTATGCTAAGGGATTGACTAAGTAAAAATTTTATAAATATCAACATCCTTCTCACCTGTATTTACGATGTCTTCCCATTAAGTTGTGGTTTGGAACAACTCACCTTAGCCTCTTTTCCGCACTTACGGTTTAGATGTGACTGGTGCTCCAATCATCATTTTCAATTTATTTCTCTGATGAGATTTTTTTTTTTTTTTGGGGGGGGGGGGGGTTAAAGAGATAAAATTAGTTTAGTGAAAAATATATGACTTATTGGATTAGCTTGGAATCTTCCTCCTTGACTCCTGCTAAGGAAGAATCAGGGAAGCTAGACTCTTGGTGTAGAATCGGTAAAAGAATTAAGCTCGTATCTTTTTTTAATTTTTTTTAAAAAAATTATTTTTATTATGTATATATATTTTTTATTAAGAAAAATAATATCCAAAGTTTTAATAAGGAAAAAAACTCTCTTTAAATGAAAAGAAAATCATTTTTTACTAATTTTTTTATATTAATATTCAATATATAAATTATTTAAATATTTTATAAGAAAATCAAAATCAATTTATTTATAATTATTTATGTATAAATTTATAAAGAATAGTACTACTTGTACTCTTCAATATTTACTTCTTTCCCACTCTCTTTACTGTATTTGAAAGTCTAGTGTGATTTAGCCCCCCCCCCCCCCCCCTTTTTTTTTTTTTCTTTCAAAGTTCAAAAGACCTTTTCAGCTGGATGAGGAAAGTAGAGTTAGAGAGGAGAGGAAGACAGGGTAAGGAGTGCAAAGAGTTTTAGGATTTCTTTGTTTTCTATTTTTAAAAATAGAAGAATTTATTTAATAATTATTTTCAAAAATTATTTTTAAACATGTAATTTAAAAATAAGAAAATAGAAATAATTTTTAATTATTTTTTAAACTTATTTTCTTATTCTAAATGTTAATTTTATAATTAAATGAAATATTTTCTTATTTACAATATTAATCATTCCCTAATCTTAATTTTTCTTCGATTCAAAAACTATTTTCCCATTCTAAAAAACTGTTTGGTTATGAGAACAAATACAAAATACAAAAACAGTTTTTAAAAATAGCTTTTGAAAAAAAAATTTAAAAATATAAAAATAAAAATATATCCAAACACACTCTTACTTTTTCTTTTCAAAAAAATAAAAAAAAAATTATGGATTATATTTAAAGCAGTAATCCTTGATTCATTCCCGCCCTCCTTCCTTAAAAAAACTTTCATAAATTGGATTAAGTATAGTAGGAGGTGGGGTCCAAGCTATGAGAACAAAGCTGTAAAACTTACGTAAATATTTGCATGGCCCACAAACGTAACTTTCACCCTATTCTTGCACAACGGTTCGGCTAATCTTATTCATAGGATGAGGATGCCAAGGGTTTCTGGCCCTTTAAGGATCTCCTTCAGCCACTGAGGATGCCAAGGGTTTCTGGCCCTTTAAGGATCTCCTTCAGCCACTTTTATCCCCAGTTTCAAATTTCCACTCTTTGAGGTACAATGTAAAAACAAATAAATATCACAAAAATTGGCGAATTATAATCTCATTTTTCTATGTTTGCAAGGAGTAGGAGTAAACTCTTACTCTGAGTACCAAGTCAGATGTTTCAGTTTTACTATCATAGTTTCAAAACGTACACTGCAATAATTGTTACAGTGGTAATATTACGATTGGGTGCCCTTCATAATTTATAAATTTTTACAATTTTTTTCTTTTCATTTTGTGATATTAAAGGATGTTAAATTACTAAATTCAAATTTTTGAACGTTAGAGATCAAATTTTGAATATAAAAAAAGTATAAAATTTTTCAAAAATATTAGATATCACTTAAATTATAAGCTATTCGCATAATTTTTTACAATTTTGTTTAACAATAACCATGCTTTATAAATAAATATATATAAAAGCAATTTTACTAGTTGCAACATAATAAACAGCTCAGTTTACCACTCATGGTAACCACACACCACCACTCTTGTATATATCCTCCCTACACCATCTCTGCTTTTGTTAAATATTAATTTCTTTCTTTTATTTAGAAATTTATTATCTATATTTGGGGTCAAATCAGACACTTCTGCCTCTTTACAAGCTCACAACCAATTGGAATAATTTAAAGGTCAATATCAATAAGAAATCGAAAATACAAGAGAAATATGAGTATATTTCCACAGAAATAAGTTTTCCATAACAATATGTTGCTACATGATTAATTGGAGAGTAGAGACTATCCTATGATCGCGCTTGCATCAATGGTTATAAAAAATGAGATAGACAAAGGAGTGCAAGAAGACGAAGTATTGGTCTGCCCCCATTAATTTAAAACATACGAATATAATTAAATACTCATAATCAAGCAAGCACCAACCAATCAACAACAATTGATTATACTAAACATCAATAATCAAAACTTTTAAAATATAATCAACCATCTGGGTTTATTCTAATTCTAGCTCTAACTCATCTTCCACCTCCTTCCTAGCTCCTCTGCAATTCCACATTATTTTCAAGTCAAACCCACATTTTTTGCTTGAATCTCCTTCCTTCTAGCCCTGTTAAGAAATCTGTAAACTATTTTCATTTTCCAGGTCAAAGAATCATAGAATTGATCAAGGTTACTTCTATTTTATCTGAATCATTAGGAATCTAAGAGTTGTGACGGTGAAGGTGGAAGAAGGTTGACTTAAATGGAGTTCAGAAGAAATTGTATGGTCGTTGATGGAAAATGAAAAGTTAGTTAACATGGATTCAAGTTTGACAACTCCATGGGGTGACTTTTCTTTAACATAATGATGGGGAAATTGGACAATTGGATACTCAGACTTGTTCCTGTGTATGTCCTTTGGCTTTTTGTATTTCTGAAATCAGCTTCTGCCAGTGAAGGTTAGTGGCTACATATAACTTCTTTTTGATGATTATGCATCAATGATTTACTTTCTTAGGAAAGTTTTTTATAATTTCTAGTAGCATTCTTTGTATTAAGTTGATGTAGTCAATTTCACCCACCTAATGTTGCCCTAGACAATTTTATAAGGAGCAACTTAGTGTAGACATATGATCTCAAGGTCTTGCAAATGATATCTTAACCACTAATTAAGGAAAATCTTCTACTACACATCGTGGAAATACAACTGATAGTTGCAGATTTTAGTATCTAGATATTCTTAAGCCAGTCGACACTATTCTTCGCCTGATGTTACTAACATTGACTTGAAAGGCAATTAAGCCGGTGAAAGATGCATGATCTGTTGAAATACTGTGCAGATTTTGTGAGCATAGCGTGCTGTGCGGATTCAAATTATACAGATCCAGTGACAAAGATAAATTATACATCAGATTACAGTTGGTTCCCAGACAGGATAAGTTGCAGAAACATAAGTAATCCTGAGGTAAACCATATAGAATATCACAAAGCTCGTGAGCTTGAAATAGACGAGGGTAAGAGATGCTACAGTTTGCCAACAATTAAGGATAAAGCATATCTGTTAAGAGGCATATTTCCAGTTGACAATACCCTGAGAGAACCTGCATATTCTCTCTTTGGTGTTTTAATTGGTGTTTCAAAAGTAGGATCACTAAGATCATTTCAGGATGGGGAAATTGAAGTTGTTTTCAGAGCCACTAAGAACTATATAGACTTCTGCTTAGTGAAAGAGGAGGGAAATCCTTTTGTTTCGCAGATTGAATCAAGGTCATTGGATGAAGAATACCTACAAGGTTTGAATTCTAGTATCTTGAAGCTTATCAGCCGAATTAACCTGGGGAGCACTGAAGATGATATCAGGTATGTAATGTAACTTTCTTCTGATGCAAATTCTATTTTTGGCTGGGGAAGTTATATCTTAAGGATCATTTACAAGGCCTGGATTCTTTTACTGTAAGTGCATGACACCCATATAACGTTGTTTCCCTACTCGAATTCTCAGTCTAAGCATATTAATACATGCAGAAGACAACTACAATTCGATTTCTATTTTGTTAGATAAATTATAATTACAGCTTAGATTACGAATGCTTCTTATGACATTTGGAATGATGGTTTGGAATGGTGGTTTATGAAAGCATCCGATTTGTAGTGGAAGGACTCTAACCCATTTCTGAAACATTCAGAATATTCACAATAGAATCACACTTCATATTACAACCTAAACTGTTAAAGGGTCACACATCCTTATAGCATCACTGCATTCAATATTTTCTAGGCACTGCAATGTAAAATAAAATTTGCCTCAACAAGGACAAAAACAAAAGTTAGGAGTGGGGAGATGGGGTTAGAAACCTTGAGCTGAATCCATGATCACATTATGTTAACATAATATTGGGGTATTTTACATTTTCAGGTACCCTGATGATCAAAGTGACAGAATCTGGAAAGCAAAATCAGGTGCATCAGCTGTTCCCATACCATTGAGTGTCAACATTTCTGATCATAATGCCAATATGATACCTCCTATAGAAGTCTTACAAACAGCTCTTACCAATCCTGATCGGTTGGAATTCATCAACAATGACCTAGACAAGGGGAGAGCCACGTACCTTGTTTTCCTCTACTTCCTTGAATTAAATGTTACTTTCAGATCAGGCCAAAGGGTGTTTGACATATATATTAACGGCGAAATTAAAGAGAAGAGCTTTGATATATTGGCCGGTGGTTCCAACTACAGATACACTGTTATGAACACTACAGCAAATGGATCTGTCAATATAACATTGACCAAGACATCTAGTTCTGAGTTTGGACCACTCTGTAATGCTTATGAAATTTTGCAGCTCCGGCCATGGATGGAAGAGACCAACCAAACAGACTGTAAGTTAAAATGCAAGTTATAGCGGGAAAAAAGCATTCTTTTTTCTTATTCAATTCTCTTCAAGTCTTTCATATAGCTTTTCTTCATTTTAATCCTCAATTGTCCGTGCACACTCTTTTTCTCTCACACAAGCAAAACTTCTTCTTTCTTCAGTGGAAGTGATTTTGAAGGTGAAAGAAGAATTGTTGGTGCAAAACCTAGGCAATAAAGCGTTGGAGAGTTGGAGTGGAGATCCATGTCTTCCATCCCCCTGGCAAGGTGTAGGATGTGACTATCCTTTAAGCAGTGCTCCTATCATCTCCAACCTGTAAGTTCTTCAATTTTTCTTTTGAAAATGCTGCAAGTTTACTAATTGCCGAGCAAGTCATATTTTTATATATTTTTATGTGATAATGAGCTGGATCGTACTCTTTTTCATAATGCTGTAAATTTAATGTCTATGTTTCTCCAGGAATCTTTCCTCAAGTGATCTCAAAGGACCAATTCCGCCAAGTGTGACTCAGTTGGCCAACTTAAAAATACTGTATTGCTAACAATATCATTCTGCGAAGTACCTACTCTTTTTCATTTTTAGCATCTTCGGATCTTGTATTTGATGGATTGCTGCAAATATTTGGCTGTGCAGGAATCTGAGCCACAATAAATTCGATGGCAACATACCCTCATTTCCCTCTTCCTCTTCGCTAACATCAATGTAATCTTCTCAAGTTAAATTACGATCTATGATTGATACTGTAAAAAAGCAGCGATGTATGCACTCATTAAAATGAGTACATAGCTCTCACACCTCAAAGAAGATCATTGAACCCTGCAAATGGACCCCACATGCCCCACTTTGAGGTGTGAGAACTTTATACAAACAAAATTCTCTGGAAGAGAGAGAGAGAGAGTTCATGTTTTCACTCCATTTAAGTATGTCTTGTGGCAACAACATCATGTAAATCAAATAGGATGTATTAAAATGGCTTGCAAACTTAACTCCCTTTTTTTCCTTTTTCCTTCTTACCTAATGCTTTGGATGTGAGTGGGTGCGGACACACCTTCACACACAATATTATTTCAAATGGTGGTTATATGCTAGAGATTTTTCATGTTCTTTCTTCATATGTTGATTGTTTTACATGCATTGATCAGAGACTTGAGCAACAATGAGCTCATGGGTTCGCTTTCAGGGTCAATTACCTTTCCGTCACATCTAAAATCATTGTAAGTTTATTTTTGGCATTCTGCTATACATAAACAAGTAAGGTCCGTAGGGTCAATCTATATTCTTTCAAAAATAAATATGCCACACATTTAGCCTTTTTATTTTATTTCCTTCCAGGTATTTTGGCTGCAATAAGGATGTCAGCGAGACAGCTCCATCTAACTTGAATGGTTCAATCAATACAGAGTATGAAATATTCACTAAAACAATGAAAATTTTAAAATATGAAAGGAAAGAGAACAAAATTTGATTGCTTTATGTTGATATTTCAGTTATGGAAGATGCAAATGTAAACAATCAAGAATTCAACAACATATAATCATTGGCACAGTTACAGGTGGATCAATCTTGATTGCTTTGGCTGTAGGAATTCTTGTTTATTGCCATTATAGAGGAAAATTAATTCCCTGGGGAAGATTTAGTGAAAACAAATATCCAATGGCAACAAGTAAGTATAATATCTTCTCTAATCTCTAATTTCCTGAATTTCTCCATAATTTGGGTAAAGATAGGTTCAAGTCACAACAACTGACTTGTTGAATCTTGATGTAACAGGGAGAGGTTTCACAAAGAAAATCCTAAAAAATGTGTTAAAAAAAGCATTAATATAAATCATCCCTAACCCTAAGATCATCATGTCAGTTGTCTAGACCTCATTCTGCACAAGGCAGATGCTCATTTTAACATTTCTTGAAAAAAATGTAGATCTGATTTACTCCTTGCCAAGCAAAGATGATTTCTTCATAAAGTCAGTATCTATTCAAGCATTCACTCTGGAATATATAGAGACAGCCACCGACAGGTACAAAACATTGATAGGTGAAGGAGGTTTTGGGTCTGTTTTTAGGGGAATTCTTGATGATGGTCAAGGAGTGGCGGTAAAAGTCCGCTCAGCCACATCAACTCAAGGAACTCGAGAATTTGAAAATGAGGTATTAAAGACCTATTTTCTTGCTATATTTATCAAAATCTCTGTGCCAGCTTTGACAATAACACAAGTTATGGTTGCTTATGATACTGCTTAAGCAGACATTTGCATCACCTAGCAAATGCAAACAGCATAATCTCTTTCGTTTTTGTTTCTACTTCCTCAGCTTTTACCTTTAGGAATGATTAAAGAATGTTCTAAATTTTTATCTTTACCCTGATCATGTCTATGATTCATCTTGCAGCTAAACCTGCTTACTGCAATAAGGCATGAGAACTTAGTGCCTCTTCTTGGTTACTGCAGTGAAAATGACCAGCAAATTCTTGTTTATCCTTTTATGTCCAATGGGTCATTGCAAGATAGACTCTATGGTAAATATCTCAATGTTCTTTCAGATGATATTTTATTGATACCCAGTATTTTCTTAAGAGTTAACTTGACATCAGGGGACGCAGCTAAGAAAAAGGTATTAGACTGGCCAACCAGACTTTCTATTGCTCTTGGAGCAGCTCAAGGCAAGTAAATTACAAATGCTATTGTTACTAAGAAACGTTTTTAAATTATAGCCACACAAAATTATAGGAAAGGAAATCATTCATGGAAGCATGATAAAAGATCAAATCATGCAAAAGGCTCACGCAGATTCAACTAATTCACACCAACAGAGAATATGGAACAATAGCAAAGTTAGCTGAAATCATAGGCACTGGGACATGATTTGATTGAAAGCAGACGAAGTCATAAAATATGGGTAAAGTATAAAATCACTAGAAGTTATAGGTGAAATATAAAACATCAAATAAACTTCTTAGAGCTGAGGCTTTCTCAAATTGTTTCAAAGGCAAAAATTCATTTGCTGACCTAAATGACTTGATAATTTTTGCCTATAAGATATTAGAGACTTTGTGATGTTTACAAGTTTTCTGATTGAGCAGGATTGCTATATCTTCACACATTTGATGGACGCTCGGTTATACACAGGGATGTAAAGTCAAGCAATATACTTCTGGATCATAGCATGTGTGCTAAAGTAGCAGATTTTGGTTTCTCTAAATATGCTCCTCAAGAGGGAGACAGTAATGCTTCTCTGGAAGTAAGAGGAACAGCAGGATACCTGGACCCTGAGTAAGAATATTCGCTTTAAGGATCTTGTCTTTATCTTATTACAATAACTCCTTTTCTTACTGTCACTTTAAGCAAAAACATCATTAACCTGCTACACATCTTTGGTCATAAATATTAGTGTAAAGGTTGTCTGGAATCCTATGAAGATATGACAGCTGCCTGAAACTAATAATATTGCATACTGTCCTGCATTTGTTTCATGTACTAAATAATGCAACGATAACCTCAACCACTTTTTGACAAAAAGTGACTATTATCCATTTGCAGGTACTATACAACACAGCAGTTATCTTCAAAGAGTGATGTTTTTAGCTTTGGCGTGGTTCTACTTGAAATTGTCAGTGGTCGGGAACCACTCAACATCCATAGACCACGGAATGAGTGGAGCTTGGTTGAATGGGTATGGTTTCCGTCCTAACTTTCCTATACTTTGTGTTGCTGCTCTAGAAGCACAACAGTTTTGTCCAATTGTACCACATATTAAATACTAAAATTAATTTTACATATGCATTTTCTATCAACTCTAACATAAGCATCCTCAAAATCATTCTTGTATCACCATATTTTGTCTGGTACCTAGTCACACATCTTATACCCGGTGGTCACTAGAAAACAAACTCTGCGTGCAGGCTAAACCCTATGTTAGGGCGTCAAAGATAGATGAAATTGTGGATCCAGGCATCAAGGGAGGATACCATGCAGAGGCAATGTGGCGAGTGGTAGAATCAGCTTTGTCATGCGTGGAGCCTATCTCAGCTCAGAGACCAAGTATGGCTGATATTGTGCGAGAGTTGGAGGATGCTCTAATCATAGAGAACAATGCATCTGAATACATGAAATCTATAGAAAGCCAAGGATCGAATCGCTACTCCATTGTCTTAGATAAACCCATCTCATTGCCAACAGAATCAACCATTACAACCCAAAGCGTGTCTCTCCCACAGCCGAGATAGTAAAAAATGGATGAATGGAATTCTTTTGATTTGTTACTGATAATTACTTTAGTTGTACCAAATTCTAAATGAGAAAAGGAGAAAAATGGTGATAACTTCTTCTCGTTGCACTTTCTTGAGACTCTATGAACTTTGCAACTGAGGTCGCTCTCTAAATGCCCCTTTCTATTTGGTAAAATGAATAAATTTGGATCCTAAGACACAAATGAACAACATATGAACTGGATGGCAAACTAACTCATACACTATGTCTAAACTGATTTGGTTCAAGTCCATCACTTAAATCTCAACAGTTGGTGTTCATTTGTTTTGAGACAGATGGGGAATGGTTATAACAACCATAAAATTGTGATTCAATTGACCTTAACCAGAAAAATTAGCGAGAACTAGGAACAAAAAAATTTAGCGATTGTTTGGTTTCTAATTCATGGACACAGTCTACCATGAAAAAGCAACCCAATTATTGCATACATTACACCAGTCAACATATGATAGAAAACCAAAAAAGCTCTTAATGGTGAATATATAATTAAAAGCAAAGCAACTCTCACATGTGTAGTTTACTATACTTATACAATTTATATGAAAGCCAAGAGGGTTTAAATTATTAATTATTTTTCTTTCAACAAAAGAAAATCCTTTTTATTATAATTATTGTTGACTTATATTAAGGCTGGGAGGACTTGAAGCATGTATACTTTTTGTAGTGCACTGATGATAGAGTTAGTTTTGGTGCTTGACAAAGCTATTTCAATAGCTTATGTTTTTCATTTTGGTGAATGATGGCTTGAAAGAAAGTGTAGACTCTTTTTTTATAGTAAAAGATAAGTTAATGTTGATATAGTGTAGACTCTATTTTTATAGTAAAAGATCAGTTAATGTTGATATCTGTCATCTTTAGCAGGAGGAAAACGGGGAGTTTACAAAATAATTCAAATCAGAATGGGCTGCATTATTGAAACTTCCGCAGGTTTAGGAGAATTGCTAACACAGATCAAGTTTTCTTTTCCTCCATCAAAACATGGCCGATGCAATCAATGAATTACTGATCATTGAGAATTTTCTTAATATTCCCCTGTATGATTGATTGTGATGTAGTATGCTTTCAAATTTGACAGTTTGATGCCAAGTTAGTCTGTTATGCAATACATTAGAAGATGCTACTTCTATGATGATTTACATTTTTTAGCAAGCATCATTAGAAAGTCAAATAGGACATATAAAAACAAAATCAGAGGATGGAAGGAAAATTTACAAACAGTTTTTCTCAAAGCTCTTTAGCAATACAAAAACCACCAAGTTTATGACAGACCAGGTTATTGAAACAGAGAGGAGGATTAGCTGCCTGTATCCAGACAAAACCTAGAAACATAACTGCCTTTAATTTTGAGCTTAAGGAATATCCACAATGTTATCAACTACTGCTATTTACAGACAAAAGAAATCCAGACCCTATTCAAATTGAGACCTTCCTCTTTCCACTCTGCTCCAGTTCTTGTCTTATTAGACCCAAGTACACAGAAGTCCTCAGAATGCTACAACCAAGATGAAAAATTTAGTTAGGCCCAAAGAAAGATGTGAGGATCAAATCCTTTATAGATACGGCACTGGCAACAAGACATAATAAACATAAGAAAACCAATGGCATTCTAAGATTCTACGTAGAGAAAGCTTACAGGAAAGTTGTATTGGAACAACACAATCCGGGTAAAACATCATGTAGAAAAAAGAGAAGGGTTGGCTGATGCAGTGGCCACTTGAACTTCAAGAAGTTCTAATTTGCGCTCCAATACATCAAGCTTCTCATTCAACGTTGCCAACTTGCTCTTTGTTGTGGCCTCTGAATGATCAAAAGTTCAAAACTCAAGTAAATAAGGGAATGAAATTATAAACATGATCCAGAAATGAAAACAATTGATATAAAACCGACCATCCAAAAAAAAAATCAGATTTTTTAAATGTTTACTGACGCAAGATTAATTAAATAGGTATGCTCCACATCGACCAATGTTTAATCAGATTTTCAGATTCCACTGAATTAATGCTTGATATATAGCAGTACTTTCCGCTGAGATCATGCCAGTGCCTACCAGGAAATAATTATACTAAAAATCCATTATTTAACCAACGAAGTACAGCTATTTTTTACTGAAGCAAAGGACTGTAGCTCCCAAATAATCCCATTAACAAACAAGAGACTCCCGCAAACGCAGATCTTTGGAGGACAACGTTTAACTAAACTTATAAAATTAATTGAGTAAAAACGAACACATGCTTCAAAAGATTAATGTGAATCGCCATAGCAGCTAGCAAGTAGTTAAAGTAATGGAATTATAAAGACCCAGAAACTCGATGTTGTGATAAACAAAAAGTGAGAAAGGAAGGAAATTGCATACCAAATTGAACGAGGAATTCGAAGAGACGACGAACATTGAGGGAAATGTGAGAGATGAATTCGCGATTCTCCCAATCAGCTTGCACTGCTATTCCCACATTTACTGCGTTGGTGATTCCTCCTGCGCGAGCCATCTCCTCCAAACAGACAGACAGGTGGAAATTCACCAATGGGTTTGAGATCTAACAACACCAAGTTGCTGGATTGCAGAGCAGGGAGGGAAGACGTGATAGTTAATGGGTCTTGGCCCTTTGGCTTACGATGCTCCCAGAGGAGGTTGAGATATTTGTTTTTCTGGGCTTTTCTCTTTATCCACAGTTAATATTATATTTCTTAAAAAATTAAATTTGTTTAGAAAATTATTAATATAGTGGTCATTTCTTATTATTTATTCATTTTAAATATATTTTTATTTTATTTGGAATTTAAGAATATAATTTCTTAAATCTTAAAACATATTTATTGTTTTATACATAAAAATAAGTAGTTATTTTCAGATGTTATACTTTTATCTTCTAAATTTAAGATAAATTAATTACACATGCTTCTTAAAATTTAGTGCAATTACATTTGGATTTTATTTAATTTTAAAAATATACTCTAATTTTTCTTATATATGATCGCATCTCTTTATTTTTATTTTAAATATAAATTCACCTTTTTTATTTTTGAAAAATAGAAGAAATATAAATATATATTTAAAAAAATATAAATATAATTAAATTAAATCTTAAAAAATGTAAACATAATTTATCCTTAAATATAATAGTCGTATGAGTCTCCCAAAATAATAATCTTAATTACATATCACAAAATCCACAAAAATTTCTTATTTTTATATGAGGAAGAATGAAAGAAAGAAGTTATGATATATTAGGATGTATTTATATACTATCAAATTTTATTATACATTAAACTTAATATATTATATAAAAATAAATTAATAATTAAATTTAATAATATATGAAAATATCATTCATCACTTAAGAAATTGATCTAAGATTAAATTAAGGTCAACAATGGGAAGTGCGTGCTTGCCCCACCACCTGAAAGGAAAGGGAAAATGGAGGATGGTAAGGTGGAAGGATTAACATGCGGGGTTGAGTTGATAATTTTAATATAAGGGCTAATCAATTTCAATTATAAGAAAAATGATGCCACATGTACATGATAAAATATCTCCATCGCCCTTTGGAGTTGTTTATTCTCTTATCGAGGCAAATGACAAAAGACATGATCAAGGTTTGTTTTTAAAAGATAATTTTTATAAGGAAATTTTATTTTTTATATACATAAAAAATATTTACTTTTTATATATTATAATTAAAAAATAATCTTTTGACTCTTAATAGTAAAAAAATATTTTAAAAAAATTATCTTCTACTAAATTTATTATATTTAATATTAAATATATTATTTTCTATTATTTTGATAATTTATAATTATAAAAATATTTTTCATTAAAATAAATAGTTAGAAGCAAAAGAAAGAAATGGTAAGGGTTTGTTTCGCTTCTTAAGGACAAAAATTTATTACTGAACTTCTACCATGATTTGCTAATTAGCAAATCAAACAATCTTTTGGTTTTGGCATATTATATTTTATTAAAATAAGAATGAAATCCAGCTCAACACATTTTAATTAATTGTACTGATTATTTTAGACGATTTCCATTTAATTAGGGGATTCCTACCCAACCTCAACTAATCAGGTATCCACCTCTTGAGCAAGACGTGAAGGCACAGTATCCAAGTTGTTAGAACATAGTTTTCACAACAAAATACCGACTATTTTTATGCAAGAGGGTCTATTGGAGAAAGAAAACCAACGAAATAGTTTTCATAACATAATGTTATTGTAGCACTAAGGTAGCAGTAAAAACCAGTGATACTTCCATCAACAATTCTAAGTTCGTCTGTATCGTCTATAGAATCCTCAATACTTGGCTTGGATGAGACATGGAGCTGAAAACCTAGTCTGTTTTGAAACCCTCGCATAGCCTTGACGACACAAATCTTGAACTCATCTGTCCGCCAAATCCCACAAACTGATGAGCAGCTCTATGCAGAAGCTGAAACTTGTAATAGGCCATTGTGCCTGAGCAATGCATCTGGTGTTGGCTCTCGCCCGCGGAATGCCACAAACACCTGCATACAGCAGTGTTTCCCAGATATTAGCTAATCATCAAGAAGCTTCCTCGGCAGAGGATTGTCGTAGATTCATCATGTTTTCAGATATTATTATATGAATAAATTGTACAAAGCCAAGAAAGTAATTAAGCAGAGTTTTGGATGTAATTTCTAACCTCTAATGGTGCCTTGCCGCCTCCAAGAGCAAGAACAGTCTCCCGGAACTTGTTTCCTGTCTCTTTAACAGCCTGCATACAGACATTACGATAATAATCAAACATGTGAGAAGCTGTAAAGGAATAAGAAATTCTAACACAACTAGTGTCAGAATTGAAGTAAACAAAGGCAGAGACAGAATACAATCAGGTATTGTGAAAGGTAGCGACTAATTCAGGAGACAGTTACCGAATTTGCAAACCCACCAATTGAAGTAAGGAAAAGGAGAAGAGAAAAAATTAAAATAGGTGGGAAAGCTGATTATAGACTCATTCTTTCACATCAATGCCAAAAAGGCTCACTTTTCAGGGAGAAAATTAACACCCTTTCTTCTACCAGCATAGGAAAATAAGGAAGCTCTACTCTTGAGAGAGAGTGCCAATTACCAGTTACCAGTTTCGTAACTGAGTAAATATACATATGGTTGGGCAAGAAATTTACTTTTTATTGTTGCCAATATTTAAATGAAAACTTCAGGTTTACCAACTGTAATTTCATTAAAAGCTGTGATGGCCCTTTTCTAAGACAGAATGGAGCATTATGACATTTGGGCAAAACTAAATCTTAATAGATGTTCCGACCATAACTTCAATTAAAAAATCGATGGTGATAAAAGCATACCCCATCTCTCTCTCTCTCTCTCTCTCTCTCTCTCTCTATATATATATATATATAAGGTTTAGAATATTCAACAAAATCTTAAGCTTGTAAAACAATAAAGCCAGTTTTATCAATAATACCTTGCCGTCATCTAATCCAGCATCCTCAAATGCAGAGAAAGCATCAGCAGACAACACCTCAGCCCACTGCATATCAACAAATCCATAGTAAGATTTTTATTTTTTTGGGGCTGTATGCATGGTCTTCTTTTATGTGTCAGCATATGTGCACAGGCGTGCGTGTGTGTGAGGCAGGGGCTCTATAAAGGGGAAGAGGAAAAGTAGAAGAGGAGAATTGCACTATACAAGTATATATCCTAGCCTAAAAAACACTCACAATCTTTGAAATGTGCATCGATGATAAATCATAATGAAATATACCTTGTAACTGTAGTACCCAGCTGCGTATCCCCCTAAAAATTGTGAAACCCAAAACAAATTTTTGGTTAGGTCTTGGCAAGATAATCAAGGAAAAAACATAGCAAGTTCACAAAGTAATAACACGAGCAAACCTGCAAATATATGGCTAAAACTACAAAGAAACCTATCCTCTGGAAAGGCAGGAAGAACTTGAGTTTTCTCACAAACTCTCCGATCAACATCATATATAGATTCTGGTCCACTTGGTGAATATTTTGTATGAAGCTCCAAATCTACAGTTGCAAATCTTATCTGCAAATTATATTATTGTGGAAGGTCAGAATCTACAAAGAATTAGGTGCACTTTGATACAACAGAAACAGACACAACTTTCAAGTAACAATACAGAGAGAAATACCCAACCAATACATGCACTAACCTGTCTAAGACTAGAAGAGCCAGCACGGAAGGTTCTTGCAGCAACAAGCTTCTTATATACATCTTCTGGAAGACTCTCCCCAGTTTCAAAGTGCTTTGCAATGCCCATTAAAGTCTCTCTAAAATAAACAGTAACACAAATATGAATAGACCAGGTGCTCGAAGTAATTAATATAAAATGGAGAAACAATAGTAGGTTAAACTTAATATATATGTGCTACAAATGGCTTCATGTATAAATAAAGAGCTAAAATTGATCAGGTCACTACCAACTAAACAAGCCCACTGACTTTCCATCCCTGAAAAAGGCAGAAGAGGAAAGGTGAATACAGAAGCAAGAACATGCACTTCATATCCCTGAACTCAAAAAATATTTGGCAAGCAAAACCATTTTTCCAAGAGGTGTTGAAAGATCATCAGTAAGATTCACTTCAATCATAACAAGCATGAGCAAATAGTTACATTTAGGATGGCACACAAAGATCACTCTTTATTTTGGTCAAAAGAAGAAACAGTTATAGGAACATCTATGTGAGACAGATACAATAAGAAAAATCATAAGAATCTATATGGTTAATTACCTATGGTAACACCAGTTTTCCATGAATTGAGAAGGCAATTCAACAGCATCCCACTCTATCCCTCGAATACCAGCAACCAAACCTTCTTCTTGCTTGGTAAGCATATGTTGAAGTGCATGTCCAAACTCATGGAAGACAGTCTCAACCTGAGAAAAACGGGGAAAATAGAAAAACTATTGTGGAATGCATAACAATACATAAAAAATGCAGCTCATTCTACATAATAGAATTCCCAGAACTTTACTGTATCCTGCATATATATCATGTGTTAATGACCAATGAATTTAATAGTCAGTGGTGACTGTATGCATGCATTAGTAGTTTAACTTTAACCACCGGCAGAAAAATAAGAGAAGCAATGGCAATGTAATGGTATGACTTGTTTGCTACAGGCAATTATCTGGTTCTGGAAGTCCTGGACTAGCAAACTATATGATTTTCTAGAACTTCCAAGTAAAACCTGTAAGGATAACTGTTTTCACTTATAACCAAAAAACAGGAGCTTTCTAAGTCAGGCTGTTCAGTAGTGAGATTAAAGCACGATGTTTTGAACTCCAACCCATCCTAAAAAGGGCATTTGATTTCAAATATGAGCAAAGTTAATTGGAAAATATTTAGCAGTTTTAAACTAAATATGGGACTCCAGAAATCTCTTTAAGAAAAAATATATGCTCACATGACACAAGCTTCATTCTAGTCAACCCTTCAATTCAGTCTAAAACCTAGAAACTACATAAATACTATCCATTATGGGTGTAAATTAGAGTTTACTTTAAAAAACTCTAATTTACAACAATGAAATTAGAGTTTACAACAATGAAATTGAACAATTAAAACTGATAAATACCTCCCGGAATGTCATTAGACTTGGCTTGTTCCCAACTGGCGGTGTTTGATTGCACACCATGTGAGCAACAGGCAGCCTCGCAGAGGTACCATTACGTGATAATACATGACTACGACCAACCACTTCATCCATCCAAGCACCTTGTCTTTTTTCAGAAGGACGGCTATAAGGGTCAAAGTAAAAATATGCAATAGGGCTACCCGATGAATCCTTAACACGAAAGAATCTAACATCATTATTCCAAACCTGAACAACAATAGCCAAGTGCCAGTAAGTTTAAAATAGATGTTGCCCAGTGCAAGGACAACAGCTGAAGTCAACTGAATTTAGTGCACAATTATAATACCGGGGCTAGACCATCAGCTGCCTCAATGTCAATGCCAAACAGTGTCTTTGCAAGGTTAAAGAGTCCATCCATAACCTTTGGCAGGGAGAAATATGGGCGTAGCTCTTCCTATTTAACACAACAGCCAAAGAAAACAATATATCAGAAGGGAGAAGGAGAGATACCTAAAAATATGGCTGACATATATAATTAATAAAGATTCTATTTCTTCTTAAGCTGATAACTTTCACAATTTTTGTCTATCATTTATTAACACTTCCTTATCATTATTTAAAACTTGGTTTTACCAGACTACCAGTTATTGGTCAAAATCAAAACATTATGCCTTCGAAGAATAACCTTGAGTGAGAGAAAAAGGAAAGGAGGGGAGGGGGGACCTCATTGATGTCAAATTTTGACTCACGGAGCCTCTCACTCCAAAAGCTAATGTCCCAATGTGTCAAATCATCAGCTTCCACAGCACCTTGACTTTTGGAGAATTTCTTAAGGTCTTCCATATCTGCTAGGAAAACAGATATTACAGTGGGTCTATCATGATCAGGTCAATGGAAGATACTAAAATAACAAGATGGATAGGAGAGGCAAAATTTTTAAAAGACTATCATGCACCAAGTCCACAAAATTTCTAGAATTAAGAGTTGTTTGGTTGGCATAGGAAATAACTTCCTATAAAAAGTTGAACTTCTAGAGAAATAACTTCCTATATAAATTTCTAAGAAATACTCAAAATTATTTAGTTAACATATAGGAAGTAATATTTCCTAAGAAATAACTTTTTATATTTTATTTGATTCAACTTTAAATATCTTAAGAAGTATTAATAAAATGATTATTATATCTTCAATATTATTATAATACAAATTAATAAATTCTAGTTATCATTAATTAAATTTAATAAGGATAATTTTATCATTATATTCATAAATAACACAAGAAATAAAACTTATTTAAGAAGAAGTAGGTAAGTTATTTCTCACGTTTTGTGGGAAAGAAGACTTCTTAGGAAGTTCTATTTATTCCAATTTGCTAGATAATAGTCAATCAAACAACTCACCTCTTTTCTATTTCACAAAAAATAGAATTTCTCATATTATTGAAGCGAACAAATGACCTCTTATAGAGTTTCAAGAATTATTCCATAAACACATTTTTTCCTGCTATTTTGGAATATGCACAACTTTCTTGTCCACATATATACTTAAAGAAAATGGAAATAGAAAGGCTTGATATCAACACATAGAATATATAAAAACATGCAAGATGGGAAAAAAGTAAAAAAAACTACATGCAAAATAGACTATGGTGCAAACATTAAATCAGAAATCAGACTGTGATACAATACCTTGAACAGCAGCATCCCAGGAAGCTCTACGGAGCTTTTCTAGAAGTTCCTCTGCTTTATCAACAGTAGCCATTTTGGTTGCCATGCTTACCTGACAAATTGTATGTCAGCAACCTACCATAAGACTGTAGCTTAGTACGTTAAAATCATACCTCAGCATAGTTACTGTAGTTCAGAAGCTTGGCCTTCTCCTGCCTAAGTTTTAGAATTTGATCTATGATTCCTGTGTTATCCATATCTCCACTAGATGCACGTGTCACATGGGCACAATAGACTTCCTCACGCAAAGAACGGTTACAAGCATGTTGCATAACAGCAATATAACTTGGAGCATCCAATGTAATTATCCAGGGCCCATTCTCAGCAGTAGCATTTTCATGTCCCTGAATGCACAAGTGAAGTGATCAAGCCTCAATGAAACAACTGATCATACTACTTGAAGAAGGAATTATAAATGACTGAATAAAAAAGTTGAAGGAAATATTTCTACTTTAAATACCTTGGACACTGCAGTTTGTGCAGCCAATCCAAGAGCAGTAGCGGGTAATCCTTCAATCTCCTTTTTATCAGTGATTAACTTTTCAAACTTCTTTGTTGCATCAAGAACATTCTCCTCAAATTTTTGTGATAACCTTTCCAGCTCCTGTGGATAAAATATTAATGCAAATCAACAAGAAAAGACCACTACACAAGTAATACAGAAAGCATCAGCTCTTAAACCATCTAGGCAATCATTTTATTTCTAGAATGCACTCTGTATTATAAAATGCACACCTGCTGAATTTTGTTGAACTCTTCTTTTTTGTCACCTTCAAGTGATACACCATTAAGTACCGCCTCCTTAATTTGGGCTGCAAAGCCACCAGTAAATTTCCCATTAGTAAAGGTGAGATGACATAAGTTCAATAAAACATACATTTTTTAAGATAAAGTAAAACGGAAATGGAACACTTCTTATTTCAATTCAGCTCCGAAGTTCCTTATTCAATAGATATATGAGTTACTAACCTTCAACTATACGTTTGCGAGCGTCACTTAGTGTCTGCCAGTCAGGGGATTCTTGAATGGCTCTGAATGCATTATAGATAGATTTGCTTTGCCGTAATCTAAGCTCAAACCTAACTTTCTCTGCCTGCAGACCACAAGTAAGAATTTTAAGCACAACAGCACTAGACTAGTACACTCATTGCGCTTAATCGAAATACACAACATAGCTATTAGAATAATAAAATCCTAAAAGAAATAACTGGTGTTGACCAAAAAAACAAAAGAGTAGAAGTATTTAGGCGCTCACATGATAAACCCGTAGAATAGAATATAAGACAACAGAACAGCATCTTGTCATATAGATAGCACTTGAACTTTATGAGTGCAGCAAATGAAACAATTTTCATAAAGCATTGCATTCTTGCAAGATACAAGGAACCAATTATACAATAATTTGGCACCTGCACCATATATTTCGCATGTCTGAGAAACCATATGCACTTACGCCTAACAAACAAACAAAATACCTGAACATCTTCAATGGCAGCACGGAGATCAGCATTATCCTTAACGGATTTCAGATGATTCACAATCCCCCAAACAACAGACAACCTGTCAACAATCTTCTCCAATGGTTCCACCAAATTTGGCCATGAGGGCTCCACCGTACGCTCCAATTCCACCAAATCATCTTCCTACAAACCCGATTAATACATATCATAAATTCATCCCAAAACCAATAAAAAACTTAAATAAAAATAAAAAAGACCTCAACTTTTATTTCATCATCCCAAACCCAAAAAGCAATCAATGTAACAGATCCAACAGAAAGAGGAAACTAAACAATGAAATTTAAAGTTTTCTAACCAGCTTCTTCAGAAGGGAACGAATACCAGGCCGGACATGCTTGGCTTCAACGGCATCAAATGGAGGAAAGTCAAAGTCTTGGAGAAGTGGGTTTCCTTCAATATTCTCATCCATTGCAGTGGCGGCCATAGCAGAGAGTGAAGAGCAAGTGAAAGCCTGAGGGTAAGAGAATGGAAGAGGTGTAGTGGACTTATGAAGCGGGTCGAGGCAGAAAGTGAAGGAAGAAGACCACAAGGGACAAACACGGGATTTGGGAAATTGACTGGGGTGAAAATTGGAACGAGGAGTGCGTTTTAGAGCAGTAGGAATGGAACGAGAGAGAGTAAAGCGAGTAGCCATGAGGATGTTGAGTATAAGAAGGACACTTACGAGAGGCCTGTTCCCCATTTTGATTTTTGAAACGGGTCGAGATTCACTATGATTCCACGTCCTCGTGGGTTGAGGATATTCGAGCCGTAAGCACTCCGACAACCTCGGCATCATAGTCATCTTTTTTTTTTTGGGGTAATAGCTCCGGTACCACTGTTTGATGTTTGAAATAGTGGGAAATTCTATGGTGCCCCCGGGGGTTTCAAATCCGGGGTGATGTGGCGCGTTCTAAGCCGTCGGATGAGATTACACAATCTCATCCGACGGCTTTTGAGGGCGTCACGTCACCCCGAGTTTGAAACTCCCGAGGTACCGTAGTGTTGCCCTGAAATAATTCATTGTGTGATATAAACATTATCTATTAAGGTACAATTTTGCACATGATTTTAATACTGTTGACACCCATTTTTTTCATATAATAATATAACTCAGATGAAAATATTAAAATAATAATAATAATAAAATTCAAGAAAAATAGAAGAGTTATCGGGACCCTCCACCACTCTTATATCAAATTATGCATAATAAGTAAATTTTTTTTAAAAAAAAATAGTTAATGAAGAACTCATTTTTTCCTTTAACATACATAATGCTAAAATTTTCAATCATTCTAATCAACTTAATATGTATGGTAGATAATGATTCTCTGATTTTTTTTCACAAATTAATTAAAAAATTTAGTGCAAATTTTATTGCCTAAATCTTTCTTATAAAAAAAGGAGTGAAACTAATTGAGTGGCATTCAAAAAAAAATCAAGAAAGAGAAGAATAAGTAGAAGAAATAAAAAATTTTCATTCTCAAATACACATTTTTTATCCTCTTTTTCAAAAATCTCACATTTAATATTGTTAAAATTCTTTTCACTCTAAAGTTTCAAATACCATTTCAAAAATAAAAGGTAAATTTTTATTTTTTATCTATAAAGTTCATATCACAATATTTTATTTACACTCAAATAAATTATAATTTTTATTTATTTTTAAAAAATGGTGTGAAAATAAATATAAAAAAGAATAAAAATTTAAATAAATCAATGAAGTGGAATAATAAAAAATAAGAGTAGAAGGGACAAGCCATCCATGTTGTGTAGGGGTATAAATGGGTTAGGTTGGGTTAAGTTTTGCTTTAAATAAGTCAAACTTGTATTACAAAATATTGACCCGAACCTGACCTATTAACTTATATAAAACTTTATTTCAGGCCCGAGTTTGACCTATTTTAAAAATCTGATCTGACCTGTTAGCCTGTTTAAAAATTTATTTTTAAATACAAGCTTTTAAATAGGTCAAACTTAAAACTTAAAAGGCTTATTATAAAAAGGTATTAAATAAGTTAATAATTTATATAAGTTTGTATTAATATATTCTTAAGATGCCTTTAATAATACTAAAATTAATATAAAATTTTATATAAGAATTAATTAATAAAAAAATAAATTCATATACTCATAACATAAAGTTATTAATTTAAATATTTAATATTTAATTAAAAATAAAATAATATCAAGTTACTATAATATCAAAGGTTAACAATAAAGGTAAATTAGTTCACCATAAATTATATAACAAACATTTAAAATATTTAATCTATATAATGGGCTTGGAGAAAAAAAAACATATATGTCATTACCTTTATAGTAAATAAATTTAAATAAAAAAATATTAAATAGGCCAGTCTAATAAGCTTATAGGTTAGGCTTAAAATAAAAAAGCTTAACCTATTTAATTAAAAAGATTTTCATATTGACTTTAACCTAACTCATTTAACTAAATAGATTGAGTTATAGGCCGCTCGGCCCATTTGCAATCTTAGTGCTGTTGCAAGTATGAATCTGATTCTACAGAATAAGAGAGAAGAAAGAAATAAGAAAGGCAAAAAATAGCTTAAAAAAAGGGGAAAATCAAAATAAAAGAGAGAGAAAGAGAAATGACTTCTTTTAAGGGACAGCATTGTGTCGTCCCAAATCGCACCCCACATACTTTATTTTATTTATTTATTTAATATTTTAAATTAGAATAAAAAAAGGAAAAAGCAAGATTCCTTTTAATAAAATTGAAAACAATGGACGGGACAGCATCATCTAACCTCACATATTTTTTATTTTATTTTATTTTTTTAATTTTATTATTCTTTACTTAAACATTTTTTATATTTTGGTAATATTATTAGGATATTATTTTTGTAGAATTTTGTTATGAAATAAATTAAAATATTTTAAAAGTTCAGTCTATTTTGATATTTTTTAAATAAAAGATATTTTAAAATAAATTAAGTGAGATGATTAAAAAAAATAATATTATTATACTAAAAATTATCTTATATTCATTTTTATAATGTGTTTTAATTTATTTCACTCTATTATATTTTTATGTATTGTTTCTCCATATTTAAAAAATATATCATTTATTTGTTGATGAGAGATAAAAATTGAAAGATCTATAATAAATATAATTTCAATAATTCAAAGGCAATTCTCTTCTTTAAAATTTGTTTATGAAGTCCATCTCTTAGCCAATTATACATGATAAGTAAATTTTTTTGAAAACAGTAATTAATGAGGAATTCATTTTTCTCCTTTAATTTACAAAATATAAAGTTTTTCATTCATTCTAACCAACTTAACATGTACGTTAGGTAGCGATTCTTTTATTTTTTTTGAAAAATTAATTAAAAATTTTTTAATATAAATTTTATTGTCTAATTGTTTCTTTGTAAGAAGGGAAGTGAAACCAATTGAGTGGTATTTAAAAAAATGCAAGAAAGAGAAGAATAAATAGAAAAAATAAAAATTTTCCATTCTTAAATACACATTTTAACCTTTTTTTCTCCAAAAATCTCACACTTAATAAGGAACTCATTTTTCTCCTTTAATCAATAAAAATTCAAAAAAATAAGAAAAATTATTGATACTCTCCACCTTTTTTATGCCAAATTATACATAATAAGTCAAAATTTTCCAAAAAAGTAATTAATGAGGAATTCATTTTTTTCCTTTCAATCTATAAAACATCAAAATTCTCAATCATTCTAACCAACTTAACATATATGATAGGTAGTAATTCTCCTTTTTTATATAAATCAATTAAAAAGAAATCTTCAATATAGATTTTATTGTTTAATTTTTTCCCTATAAAAAGGAAAGTGAAACCAATTAAGTGGCATCCAAAAAATTTCAAGAAAGAGAAGAATAATAGAAGAAAAAAATTCACTCTCAAATACTCATTTTTTATCTTTTTTTTCTGGAAATCTCACACTTAATATTATTAAAACTTTTTTACATACTATTTCAAGAATAAAAAATAAATTTTTATTTTCATTTATAAAGCTCATATCACAATATTTTATCTACACTTAAAAAAATTATAACTCTCATTTATTTTAAAAAAATAGTATGAAAAAAGTATAAAAAAATAAAAATTTAAATAAATTAATAAAATGAAATAAAAAAGAAATAAGGGTAGAATAGATAAGCCATCCATATTATGGCGAGTATGATTCTAATTCTTCAAGATAAGAGAGGAGAAAGAAATAAGAAGGGCAAAGAAATAGTTAAAAAAAGGAAAGAGAGTTAGAATGAAAAAGTGAGAAAGAAAGATTTCTTTTAGAAAAATGAAAAGAATGGATGGGATGGTTTCCTCTCTTTTTTTACAATTATCCCATAATCCTTTTATTATTCTATTAAATTGAATTCCTTCTTAATTGTAAAATACTTGCACCAATAACTATATTAAATAAGAATAGTCTTTATATGATTTTATTCATGTCAACAAATAATTCAAAACACTTTGACTTTTTTAGAACAAGTCCGAATCAAATTGCAATGATTTGAATTCAATATAAATAGAATATATATATATATTCTATGAATGAAAAAAAGGAAAGAAAGATTCCTTTTGAAAAAATGAAAATAATGGATGGGATGGCATTAGCATTATGCTGTCCCACTCCACTATTATTTTATTATTTTAATTATTCTTCACTCAAAAATATTTTTTTATGTTTTAATAATATTATTAGGATATTATTTTTATATAATTATTGTGATAAAATAAATTAAAATATTTTAAAACTATAATCTATTATGATACTTTTGAAATAAAAGATATTTTAAAAGAAATTAGATAAGCTAATTAAAAAAATTTAATATTATTATACATAAAATTTATTTTATATTAATTTTATGATGTATTTTAATTCATTCCATTCTATTATATTTTTTATGTTGTATCTCAATATTTAAAAAATATATCATTTACTAATGACAAATAAAAATTGAAAGATCTAGCTACAAGTATAATAAATATAATTTTAATATTTCAAAGGCAATCCTCTTGTTTAAAATTCATTTATAAAGTTAAACAAATTTAAAATATTAAACTCATATAATAAAAAAGATAATTTGTAACATTTAAGAAGAAAAATTGAAAAACAGTTAGCAGAAGTGTAGTAGAAAGGAGCAATAGGAATTTTAGAGACATGATAGACAGCACGGACTTATAGCTGTCCCAACTTGAATCGTCTTCTTAAGATATTTTCAACAATATTATTAACTTATAGTTCAACTTTCTATCAATTTAAATGCCTTCCTTCCGAAATATCATTTTCTTTATGGCAATAATTCGTTTATTTCTAATGATAAACAATATAATGAGCAAGGCTTATACTTTTACAATATATTTTCGTCGTGCAACTTTGAAGCCGGAAGTCTGACTCTTTTCTTTACAATGGAAAGGTACATTCTTGGAAAAATCAAATGACAAAACTCATTAAAATTTCATTTCATTACTTATAAAATTATTGATTTTTTTAGAATTTTATTCCAATAACACATTTTCAATTTTTTTCAAAATATTTTTCAATGCAAAATTTTGTGATGATGAAATAATATTAAAATTAATTATAAGTATAATAATATGATTTTAATTTTTATAATAATTTCTTTATTTAGATTTATCATGAAATTGAATAAATTTTATACTTTAAAAATTATAAAATAAAATTAAAATTGTTTACAAGTAAAATAAATATAATTTTAAATTTTTTTAACAATTTTTGTATTTAAATTTGATCATAAAGTTAGATGAATTAGATGCTCTAAAAGAATAATATTAAAATTAATTGTAAATACTATAACTAAGATTTCTTCTTGAATAATTTTTTATTTTAAATTTGATCATGAAATTAGATAAATTTTATATTTTAAATAAAAATTATAATTTTATACTTTAAAATAAATGAATAAATAAATAAAATTACTTAAAATAATTTTCCTTTATCTTGTTATTTTTAAAAATTATATTACAATTATTTTAATAAAAATATATTAAAATTAATAAAATAAAAATATTTCAAAATAATAAAATTTATACCTATTATATATCAAAATTAAATAAGCTAGTTGTAAGTACAATTACGATAATACTTAGTCTAATTGAGGCATTTTATTTTATTTAAGTCATAACATAAAATTGAATGAATTTGACCCTAAGTTAATTAAAATTAAAATAATTATATTAACATTTTTATAAAATCTTAAAAATAAAATTAATTAAAATACGTAAATATAGTTGCAGTTTTACAAAAGCAATGTCTAAATTTTTTTTCATTATTTTCATTTAAAAAATATATTTTGATAAACATTACTTTGTAGAAATTGATGTGAGCATATATATTATTTCAAAAAGCAATAGCTCTATGATACTCACTCTTGTAAGTATCATGTATCATTTATTATACTAATAAATCAAACCCGTGCCATGCACAAGCTAATATTTAATTAAAAATAATAAAATTAATAAAATTTTAAAAAATATTATAATTTATTTACATATTAAAACATATTATTTACTTTATAAAAAATAATAAAATATAAAAAATATAAATTATGTGTTTTTATTATTTTAAATGTTATTCTACATAATTTATATAATTATATAATAATAAAAAATAATGATAAAAAGAAATAATATTTATGTCATATTTAATATGATGAAATAGGAAAAAAAATGATGATAGGAAGAAATTTTCTATAACTATGCTTGATATATGAAAATAATATAGAAATGAAATGAAAAATGAGTATTTAATGACAAAGTTATTTATAAAAAAAATATAAATTTTACTCTAAAATATAATTGTAATACCTAATAAATGACATCATATATTTTTTAACTCAATATCAATTAAGTATTTTAGATATAGTATAATATTTTTTATTACAAAATAAGTATTGAAATATGAACATTACTCTATTTTCATATTAATGAATAAAATTAATGTCGTTAGGTTTAAATTACATTCACTATTTTTTTAATATTTTTTCTGAAAAAAAAAAGATTACATGCACTTTTTTTTCTAACTGTACATGCATTGCATAATTCATAAATATTATTTAAAATGTGTCATAATTATTAGTTCATTTTATATATTCAAAAGACATTAAGTTTTACAATCACTTTGTCTCTTTGATCATGTCCTGTGTTTTCACTTGTGATATGTGGATATATAAAATGGTGAGGTTACTCAAAACTTCTTCCGTCCAAGGGGCATACGAGAAGAAGATCCACTCTTCCCCCTATCTCTTTGTTCTATGTATTGAGAGACTTACCCATGTTATTAAAGTGGCCATCAATGCCAAACTATGGAAGCCAATCAAGCTAAAAAGGAATGGAACTCCTATATCCCAACTATTCTTTATTGATGACCTGATTCTTTTTGCTGAAACTTCTGTCAACCAAAGAGGAATCATTAATCAATGTCTTGATCTATTTATTGCAGTTCAAGGGAACGAGATAATAAGGAAAAATCTCGTATTTTTTTTTCAAAGAATGTCAATCATTACCAAGACTAGGAAATTGGAGGGGTGCTTGGCTTTACGCTAACTTCAGACCTCGGCAAGTACCTAGGCATTCCCCTGCATCATAAAAAAGTGTCCACGGAATCTTTTAGCTTTATAATCGAAAAAATCTCCCAAAGACTAAATGTGCGGAAAGCGAAAACCTTGGCCCTTGTAGGGCCAATAACATTAGCCAAGTTTGTACTCACGTCAATACCTCAAAAACCAACAGACTTCCAATATTTGGAACTTCACATAGGATGACACTGAGGAGAAAAAAAAGCTCCATTTGATGGCCTGGGATGACATCTGTCAATAGAAAAAATATGGAGGATTGGGAGTACGAAAACTTAGGGAGTGCAACGAGTATCTTATGAAAATTGCATGGGGCATGATAGAAAATCCAGAAGCACTATAGGTCTAGGTTTTACACTTTAAATACAACTGTGGAAGCCAAAAAATCCCTATTGTGGTTAAAAGAAACGGATGCTCAAATTTATGGCAGGGCATTTGTAATATTTGGCATTATATACTGGACGAAATTCAATGGATTATGTGCAATAGATTGGAGGTCTAGTTTTGGAAGGACGCTTGGATACCGAATATTGATGCTTGTAACTCAAATGCTGAAATTGCTGTACCTGCTTCAGAAGACCTTGCCCCTATTAATTATTACATTATCGAGATTGGACTGGTGCTTGGGATATAAACAAATTAAGCCCACTTTTCCCCCGTGAGTTTTTACTCCGCCTTTTAAGTGTAGTTCCTCCTCACACTTCCTTAGGAGAAGATAAGGTTACTTGGGCTGGATCCAGGGATGGGAAGTTCACTGTAAAATTAGCATATGAGAAAATTACATCCACCCCAAACTATGATGCACCTACTCCTTGGCGGAGGATATGGTAATGGAAGGGCCCTGAAAGGGTCCGCACATTTCTCTGGTTGTTGGGGAAGGGCAAGCTTATGAGCAACAGTCAACATCAACTTAAAAAACTCACAAACTCAGCAGTTTGTCCTCAATGCAAACAGGACAGTGAATCTGTTATCCACCTCATCCGGGACTCTGAGGAAATCAGTAACCTATGGTTATTAGCTATCAAATCGAGGCATTAGCGGTCTTTCTTTGAATATAATCTCCAGGACTGGATTGAATGGAATCTCACAAATAGTTTGGGAAGAGACCACAACATCAACTGGAGTCTATTGTTTGGCTTCTTGTGCCGGTTAATTTGGAATAATAGAAACATGCTGGTATTTGAGGGTAATGCGGTGCATCCTCATAGTCTTATATTTACAACCACTTTGAAAACCAAGGAGATGACAATAGCTCTCCTGGACACACAACAACGACAACAATGGCAGTTACCCCCTGCAACATGGGTACAATGCAATGTAGATGGGTCCTTTTGCAATACAGACTCAGCTGGATGTGGAGGTGTGCTTTGAGATCCAACAGGTGCCCGGTTGACTAGTTTTTGCCACAACATTAGTAGTACATTTGTGGTGATGTCTGAACTATGGAGCTTATATTTTGGAATGAAAATGGCATGGAACAGTAGTTGATGTTCGGTCCTCTTTGAATTGGATTCCAAAACAGCAATAGAACTAGTCAAGAACGAGTGTGCCGTCAGCCATCCCTACGCGATTCTTGTGGAGCTTATTCATCGGTTTCAACTCCTGGACTGGCAAACAGAGGTGTCTCATTGCTATCATGAAGCGAATCAGGTTACGGATTGGCTGGCAAACATGGCTCATGACATCTGCAATCCAAAAGCTAGCATGCTACTTTTTTATGTCTCTTCTAATTGCTGCTATCAAGAATTCTTGGTAGATTTGAGGGGAGTCTCGGTTCCTCGCAAGGTTGTAGTTTTAAGTTTTTTCTGTTGTATTGTGTTTGTCTTATTTCCTTTCTTACCAAAAAAATTTATTATTTACCTTTATAACTTTATTTAAGTTATAAAATTAATTGAATATAAATATATAAATAGATTTTATACCACTACTTACTCATATTATTACGTGTAAGAAAATTTTTTATTTTTTTCACTTTTTGTCAAAATTTTAATTGCGTTTATTTTTTAATTACAAAACATCTTTATATTTACTAATAATACAAATAATTTTTATTTCACAATAAATCAAATTAACTTAGATATATATGACATCATTTAATTAATTAAATCAATATTAATTCTTATGTATTTTTATATTAATGTATTTCAATATATATTACTTTTTGAAATTCTGCATCCAAAAAAAAGTTAAACTCAAAATTAGCAAATTATATAAAATATTTTAATAAATATTTTTATTAGTTTATTTTATAATTTCTTATCACTTTTGTATTAATGAATCCACCTATCTTCCTAATAAAAACAAAATAATAAAATAATTTTGACTTATAAAAAATATTTTTATAATAAAAATACATTTGAAGAAAAATTTGATTTAAAGAAAATTTTTCCAACAAATGTAGAAAGACAACATATAAATCAAGAAAATATTAAAAAATTTAAAAATAATTTAATTTTTATATATTTTTATTTAAAATAGAGAATCTAATTAATTCATTCAATTTTTATATTAAAATTTTAACTTATTTAAGATATTTTTAATAAAAATACTTACAAATCATATTTAAAGAAGAATTTGATTTAAAAAGACTTTTTCTAATAAGTGTAAATAACTTATTCATTGATAGTATAAAGAATAGTACACATTTAGTGGAGTCCATATAAACTATAATCTTAATAAATAACTAATATTTTATAATTTTATTTATCATTGTTTAAATTATATATTTTAATAAATAAATTTCATCTAAAATAAAAATCATTGGATATTATCATATTATTAAAAAAATTATACACAAATCACTCCAAATTAGATATATATACAATACAATAGATAAAAGGAAGAGAAATAGCATGCAAATTGTAAAGTATAAACAAAATTTTATTAATGTGTATTTAATTTCAAATATAATACTTGAAATTTGATATCAAAAAATATTAATAAAATTTAAATAAATAAAACTAATTTTTAATAAATATTTCCATTAAAAATAAGATGTGTAAATAATTAATTTAATTAATACTTTTTTTAACCTTAACTTATTTAAAATATCTAAAATGGAAACAATATAAGTGAACATAAAAAAAGAAAAAAAGTAACAAAATAAATTAAAGCAAGAGAAATAATGTGTGAACTAACAAGTAAAAAAGAATTAAAAATGGAATATATAATAAATTAATTTAAATAAATAAAATATATAACTTAATAAAAATAATTTTATAATAATAAGAAAATAAATTATATTATATATATTATTCAATATATTACATTTGAACTTTAAATAGTAGGAGTAAATATGAAAAAAATATATTTTTATAAATACTACTTTGTAAAAATTGTTGTAGGCATATATATTGTTTTAAAAAGTAATAGCTCTATGATACCTATCATCTATCATTTTTTATATTATGAAATGTAAGATGGAACATACCAATCACATTTAATATATATATATATATATATATATATATATATATATATATATATATATATATATATATATTGTAATATAAATCATTATAATTCAATAAAAAATATAATTAAAATAAATAAATAATCATTTTTTGAACCAATGTTGTAGGTGTTACTATTTTTCCTACATGAAACCAACTCTTGAATTTGAACTCTAAATATTCCAATTATACCATTAAAAAAGATCAATGAAAGCTTCATTTTCTTTTTATTTATATTTTAATATTTGAGGAGGTATGAAACTATTCACCTCCCATCATTTTACCATGAAGCACATTGCGACAGATACATTTCATAGTTGTTATATAGCACTAAATAACTATTCAATCAAATAATTTTCATTTAATCAACAATACATAATCTTAATGTTACATCCAACATATTTGACTTAATTTAAGTAATATTTATTGATATTTTAGTGATATAATAACATTCAATATTACTTTATGTTTGAAATTTGAACCTAAAATTTTATTTGCATTAAGGGATTATCACTCTTACAATTAAATAAAGAAAAGACAAATGCTATTTGTAACCTAAGGGCTATGCTTAAAAATTAATAAATATCCCTTATTATTATTATTTGTAATTTTCAAGAGAATATTATGAATAATATTAATTAATTAGTGAATCAGCTTTTAAATATATTATAAATATATTAATTATTCTTAATTAATATTAATATTATCCCATAACATTTTCTTAAAAACTGAAAATAACAATAAATGAGATATATTTACTAATTTTTATGCATAACCTTTAGGATTACAGGTAGTGAAACGCTAAAAAAATTAAGTAATATTTAATATTTTAATTTTTTTTACATTCTAAATTTGATTTTAATGTTTGTGTCTGTCTTTTCAAAGAATTAATCATTCTTACCATAAAAAAATGATGACATTGTTGCCGCAGTTGTAATTTTAAGTAACAATTATGTATAATTACGTTATGTAACGACTGTTTACGTAATAAGAATCATTAACATTGAGCAAGCTGCACGAAATTTTGTGGATTAAAAATTATCCACTAAAATACTTAAATTGGGTTGACCCTTCCGTCCCAAGGCATGCTAATGAGAGTCAAATTTCCACTTTTTTTAAATCTCACAGCAGTCAATATTGTCCGTTATGTCGGATCAGTTTTTGATAACAAATGATTGTCAAACACTAGTTTATGTAGTTATTCTATTTGTACTTATCTAAGAATTTAAATACATATCAAACAATAATTTTGGATAATTACCTATTAATAGTACTTTTCTAAAATTTCAAAATGCAAAATTATCAGTCTATCCAGTACTTCAAAATTAATTTCCCATGTCAAAATATAGCACAAATATTAAAATATAATATAATAGGGTCCATAGTACTGATACAATTTCTACGATTTTTAATAATATATAGTTTCTTATATATAAGAAATTCTTATATACTTCAACTATATTACATACCATTAACTATAATTAATAAATGAAGGATATTTATCAACTTTTATAATTATCAATGCATGAAGATTAAAAAATTATATCATATTTTTAATATATATAGAGCCAACCAAACTGATATGTGAAAGAATAGATTCTAAGCACATGATTAAGTTTTAGCATATAAGGATTTCTCCTCATACCATCAATCAAAGTGACTAATTGCCATTCGCCTCTGTATTTTCTATCTATTTGAGAGTTTATATGTACAAGAAAGTCGCCCGTTTGCTTTCTTACTACTTTGAAAATTTTCATTTGGTCTTCTTCAGTTCCTTCATCGGTTAAGGACCTGTGGCAATTCGGTGTTTTCTTACAACTTTTGTCACGTACCTTATATCCTAGGTTATTTTTATACTAGGTTTTTCTTTCTTTGTGTTGTGGTTTTCAGCCTCTTCACTGTCAGTTTGTTAAGTGGTTGTCTGTTTGTCATGTGGTGTAGCACCTGTGGCAAATTCTGCCGAAGTCCTCCAGATGATATTAACAATTCAGCGTGCAAGCAATTGGCCAATACTCTCCTGTTCTACGGACCGATTAAGGTTACAAACTCAGCATTTACTATAATTTATATTTCTGTTTCCACTATGTAATTGCTTTCTTTTTAAAATAATTTAATATTTTCTTTGCAGATAGTGCTTCTGAAAAGGCCTCTGGTGATAATATTAATTTTGGGGTCACTCCTTTGTGCTACTGTGCAAGTCACACGAACCAGACTAACAAGAACCTGTATCCGGTTTTTGTATTTGAAGCCTCAATAATTAGTTACATATGTATTTTACATTTCATGAAGATATGCTTTATCAAGTTTACTAAGATTCATACAGATCAACGGTCTGAGGCAATATCCTTGATGCATTAACCCCCTCTCCTGGCAAACAGGAGAACTGATTTTCTTGAACTGTTTACTTACAATAATACGATGATGCCGCCTGCCACATTTGCAAACTAAATTTGTGATAAAACGCCAGACCAAGATTCTGTTTTTTCTGGGCAAGGAAGTAAAATAATGCCAAGGCTAAATTCATACCTCACAGGATTTTTGTTTTCCTTTCTTAATTCTTGTACTTCATGGTTGCTTTATCAAAACCAATGGTTGGAAATTGTTTGGCATACTCCTCAACATCATGGCGGAGCTTTGCAAGTGCTGTTTGGAGGTGAGATGATGACTGCATTGTTGCCAAGAAGTCCTTCAATTTTGTTCCTGATAAATAAAATTTAACACCACCAACATGTTAGTTGATTCAAGCACCTAGGAAACACACAGCCACAAAATTTGTAGTAGTTTCCAAATAATACAAACACAAGTTCAGTAAATTTAGTTAAGATATAGGAACCTTTGCTCTCTTCTTTAATCTTTAGTGCCAAATTCACTGCTGCATCAAAGAACTCTGCTACCTTAACAAAATCCTCCTCAACGAATCCCCTAGAAGTAAGGGCAGGTGTTCCTGAAATCGACAACAGTCAATAAGTAAATGAAGAACGAAAAATTCCACTTATACTTCTATCCAATCACAACTCTACTCACAATTGCACACATAGCATAGTTTGAGATGACTTTATCTCATTATGTGTCGTCTAAGAAATTGTGAGGTGGATTGTGAATGGAGAAAGCGCAAGCAATGTGTGTTTTAAAAGTACAGTACTAGCAGTGAAGAGCCTTTACCCATCCTGATGCCACCAGGAACCATAGCAGACACATCCCCAGGAACAGTGTTTTTGTTAGCTGCAATATGAACTGCTTCCAACACCTTCTCAACTCTAGATCCATCAATACCCTGCATAGAGGATATAGAAAGACCAAAAATATTACCTTTTAGGGGGGGAAAAAAAAAACAGCTTTCATCTGTGGTCCTAGAATTAGATGCCTTCTATCAATGAGGATATAAAATTTTTGTTTTATAAGATTTCAGCAGCAATTAGAACTTCCGAGTCAACCTTATGACATAACACAATAACAAAATAGATTGAATAAGATTGTATGAAAGTTCAGAGTGGTTGTCCATTACCTTGTTCTTCAGATTCACCAAAACTAGATGATTCTCAGTTCCACCAGAGACAAGCTCATAGCCCTTCCCAGTCAGGGCCTGCAATATTATTAAGATTTTCAGAAAGCGAATCTATTTGGTCAATTAAAACAATCAGGATTCAGAATATGTATTAGAATCCTGTAAAGTTGAAGAGATTTAACTCTCCCATCTCATCTCTCAATTACCCGTGCAAATTTTGAGCAATTGCTTAGAACTTGCCCTTGATAGGCCCTGTACTCAGGAGTTGTGCACTGCATCCACAGATTTCACACAAGAGAAAGAAACATTATGTGTTACATCTTAAATGAAAATTTTCAGAACATAAATCAGACTAATTAATACAAATTTATGAATCAAGAAATGAAACAGTTATGGCTCCACAGAATCTGGTCCCCAAGATTGTTATTCTTTAGAGTTCTTTTGGCTAAAAACCCATGCCTACAAGATTCGAGACTTCTCCCCATCAATATGGCTCCTGAGGTGTGTGCAGATCTCAAAACATAACCGAAGTTTTAAGCATGGTCCAAGGTGTACCATTAAAACTATGTCATCCTCAAATTGTAAATCTTTCTACTAAACTAAGAATTAGAAAAAGTTACTTCAAAATCATTTTATTGTTTTCTGCAGTTGCAATTGGACACAGAAACTATGGATTAAATTGATAGGCAAAGACATAGATCTGGAGCCACTTCATCACTGAATGAACAATTTTTACAAAATGAAGCTTGGAATTATCTCCTGCAATTGTGTACCTGCTTCAATGCAACAGCTAAACCAGTAATAGTGTGGTTGTGTGGGCCACCTTGCAGTCCAGGGAAGACAGCCTGATTGATTTTGTCCTCATAGTCGTACAACACCTAAAAATAAGTAAGAAGATTAGTGCTTATTTCAGATCGACATAAAATCAATTTAAGTAGGAAGTAATGCAAATTGGCCTAAAAAAAGTACACAGAAAAAATCAGATCAATTGCACGCATGTGCAAGTGAGTTTTCGTAGGGTATTTACCTCTTTTCCTTGTTTGTTAATCTCCTTCACTCCCTTCCTGAAGAAAATCATAGCTCCACGTGGTCCACGCAGTGACTTGTGAGTCGTGGTAGTCACTACATCAGCGTAATCAAAAGGTGAAGGGATAACACCAGCTGCAACCAATCCACTGATGTGTGCCATATCTGCCAACAATATAGCTTTTTGTTTATCACACACCTGCCATATCACAAATTTAAACTTAGGCCCACAAGGAATTTATATACAGAGAAAACCACAATTTTAACATGAAACAATCTATTTCAAAAATATCTATGTACCATATTACCTTGCGTATACGGGCATAATCATAAAGACGCGCATAAGCACTAGCACCAGCAACTATTAATTTTGGCCTGAAGAGTGTAGCCATTTGTTCCAGCTGCATGTCACAATTTTTGACAACATGAAAAATTAAAAAGCTTGTGCTAATACAAAAAGGATGATATGAATCTGTGTAAATCTAATCCTATTGAGCGAGAGTGAAAATTCTATTGAGCCAAGCTCAGAACGAGCTGACACCAGGTAGGAATCTGAGCAACTTATCTCATAGGAGTCAACTAGAAAAAAGGATACTCAGAGTGGGGACCATGTTAAGAAACTGCAATCGTACCTGGTCATAGTCAATGTACCCTGTGCTTTCATTCAATCTGTATGGCAAAGTCTCAAAAAATATGGAGACTGCTGATATCTTTTTGGTGTCAGTCTGCATAGTAAATATTCAGCTAGATAAATTAAACAGAAGACGTGGTAGTAGTAGTATTAATGTTGGATTATCGGTTGCATCATAAGAGGAACTGCATGATGGATAAGTTGAAAGCACCTGGTAACCGTGGGAAAGATGTCCACCGTGAGGAAGATCAAGTGCCATGATTCTATCATGGGGTTTCAGCAATGCAGTATAAACATGAAAGTTTGCAGGAGAACCAGATAGAGGCTGCACATTCACTACAATTTAGAGAACCAGATTAGCAAGCTTACCCCTAGCTAATATTTTTAAGAACCATTGAGCTTGAAAAATTCATATGAAAAATCTATTCCGTGATTAAAATCCACTGGGAAGCCAGGATTCTTGGTTCAAATGCCACTCACAGAATGTGTAGCGGTAAATCAGAATTATCAATTATGTGAAATATGGTTCTTTTTTTTTTATAGAAAATTTGGTTCAAAAGGAATAAGTGACACACGAGAGATAGAGATGTACCATTTCATGTTTAAACCAACTAAGAAACTACCAAAAAAGAAAAGAAACATATACTTACCTCCCCATTTAGCTGGATCCAACCGAAATGCTTCAAGGGCACGTTTCTGGCATAGTGTTTCAGCCATATCAATATACCTGAAATATGAAAGGTCCACTATCATTGATTTGGATTCAGTGGGGATGCTCAAAATAAAATATAAAACGCTAACCACTATTCCTTTGTCATCAATGAAATTTAAAGACAAGCAAGCACACATAGAAGGTGAGAGACTAACATACTCGTTTCCACCATAATATCTTGCACCAGGATATCCTTCACTGTATTTATTAGTCATCACAGAGCCAACAGCTTGCATTACAGAAACAGAAGTGAAATTCTCCGAGGGTATGAGTTCTAGCCCCTTCCAGAAGCAAAGGAGATCGAGTAATGTCAATCTATAAGCTCTAATCAATGGAAGCAGAATTGCAAATTTGTCAAATACTTCGCTAAACTCTTTCACATGAACTCAAACAGGTGAGGAACACCAGTTTAAGTTTGATGTCTGGTTTTTTCTCACAAAGATGCAGCCAACTTGTTAGTTAAACACTAAAGAGTATACCTTCCATTGTCTTGCCTTCTCAAGCTCAATTATATCTGCAATCTCTGGGTCAACAACCTCAAGTGGAGCATTCAATTGCTTTGGCCACTGAAAGTTAGATAGTTTCAAATCAAACATAAAAATAAGTACTAGGAATCATTTTGGCACAACCTAAAACAGATGCTAAAGCATTAAATCCCATGAGAAGAAAAATATTAGCTAACTAGGTAGAAGAAAACAGCTTACAGTAACACCGGGTTTCTCTTTGTCGTAGACAGCCTCATCAGGCAAAGACGACTGCAGAAATGAAAAGAAATACAAGGTTATCGATCAGTTCGTAAGAAATAAGGAAATAGAAGAGAATATGAATGGGAAAAGTACGAGAAGCAGGTACCATACCTTGTAGTAAACAGAGCCAGCAGTGGTGAAGAGAGGACGTAGAGGCTTATCGATCGAAGATGAGAGCCGACGAAGCGCCATTGCCATTGCCATCTGTGCTAGCCTCAGAGATGTCGCGCAGAATAAGAAAAATTAAATTTCAGTTTTTCTGGTTTTGTCGTTTGTCATAGGTTGGTGGCTGATGATGATCCATCCGTTATCCCACTGCTCAATTTTTCTTGGTCGGAACATTAACCTTAATATTATTTAAAAAAATTGTAAAATATTCCGCAAATTGTGAAGTGGTTGAATTTTATTTTTTTAATTTTAGAAATATGAAAATTATTCTTTTAAATTTCATAATGAAATTAATACTTATTATTAATTTGACTAATTATTTTATTAAATTATATAAATTTTTTCTAAACTTCTTAAATAAAAATTACAATGTTATGATATATTGATTTATTTCATCATCTCTTTCACTTATTTTTTATTATTTAGTTAGAATTATATATATCTAATTAAATTTCTATTAATTGTTTATAAAAATAAAAAAAATAAATTAATATATTATGATATCATATCTTTTGTTTAAAAAATTCTAAAAAATTCGTATAATTTAATGAAATAATAAATTAAATCAATGATGAATGTTAATCCTAAGCTTTACATAATTTAAGAAAATAATTTTTAAAATTTTAAAATTAAAGAAATTAAAATTGGACCACTCCAAAATTAAAGAAAATATTTTATATTTTTCTAGTTTTAATTGTGATTAAGTTAATTTTAATTTAATGTGTATATTAATTAAGATTAGTTTCTTTTAGGCTTTCCTTTTCGTTGTATTCAAGTTTGATCACCAATTTTTTGCATGCGTAAGTCCAATAAATGAATCACTTCTATTATATGTAAAGGTTCAATAAATTAATCATCCTGCCAGTAAAAAAAATGATTTCTTTTCCAAATGATTCTAAAAGATGTAAACTTTGACCTTAGTCCGGCTTACCTATAAATTAATTCAATTACTTATATATATATATATATAAAGAGAGAGAGAGAATTATTGCTAGACATATAAAGCTTCAACTGAGGCAGTGTCCCAAAGTGCATGCCAAAATGAAAGGCAATTTTGTGTGGAATCGAATGAATTGAGAGTAAGATATATATTGGGAATAAAGGCAGGCCACGAATGATCTATCCACACAAGCATTGTTGGGCCACACAGAGATCTTCACGCTTATAAGCTGATAGGTATGTTACCAAAAAGCTTGAAATAGAAGTTGCCTTTCCACTATTTTCTCTTACAAAATACGTTTTTTTAGCTGTAGAAATTACAAATATATTTAATACAAGATTTTCAATTTAAATTTAGAGAATGAAGAACCAAAAAATTTCAAAAATAATATCAAATGTGATCATATTATTAAAAATATCATCTTGTAAATATCTTTCACTTTTCTCATTTAAATATGAAGCCTATATTTGCTTTTAGAAAGAAAAGAATAAGGATCGAAAAGTTTAAATTTTAAATTTCCTCTTACTTAGATTGAAAGAAAAGGAAGAGAAAAGAAAATGCCTTTGCAATGCTTTTATAGATTGCAATTTTAAAATCTTTCCTTTTTCTTATTTTCTTCTCTAGCCAAAGTTTAAATTTTTCATTTTTTTTCCTTTCATTTTCAACCCTCCCAAATATTGCTGAAGATAAAGTAAAATTGTTGAGGGGCTAAACTTTATTAAGAACATACTTAAAAATGTTTTATTTTTAGAGATAAATATAAATTAATTAAAAAATAAAACTAAATATAAAGCAGATCCTTATTTCTAGAGGTAGCTAACCTTAAAACTTTATCATAATTTATGGATTTAGTGGTTTTGTTTCCTGACTGATCTGTTGGGTTTTTCTTTTATTTTGTTTTTTGGGTTTTTTTGTGTTAATTGTTATAATGGTTTTTTTTCTTGATGGATTTCTCAACAAAAATTCGACTTAAAAAAAGTTGATGCTCATGTAAATCAGTTGAAAGTAACATCTTCTTGTCTCAATTCGTCATGGACCCATGGCAATCGGAGGAAGTTTTAACAGTTGGACCAATTGGTCCGTTTAAAATTTTAGGAGAACTAAAATGAATAGGAAGAACCAAAATTAAATAATTTCTATTTCAGAGGGATTCAGATTATATTTAAATTTGAATATAATTTTGTTTCTATAGTATTTTAAAGAATTACACTTGACCCATTTAAATAAAATATTCTATTTTAATTCCTCTAATATATAAATTAAATTACATTTCATCTTTATTAATAACTTTAAAGATTGAAAATTTTACTTAGCATGCAAAACTTTACAAGGCTCTAAATTTATAATCAACGAAAGGAAAATTGATCAATTTTATGATGTTAATGACTAAATTAAAATGTTTCACATATTAAATGAGTCACATAATTTTATATTTTTTAAAATAATGAGGTTAATATCATTTATATTTTTTAATAACTATTAACTTAAAATCCTATTAAAAATTTAAATATTAATTCAGAAAATTTGTCTTAAAATTGATAAAAGTTAACAATGTGGACTTACTTTAGTCTAATCTATACTTTAAGGGGCTCAAAATAAAATATTTTATTTAAAGAAACCACTTTAAATATTAGAAGTATGAAATTTGTATTCAAAAGAATTACATTTTGAATAAGGAGAACCAAAATTAAATAGTTTTTATTTTAGAGGGATTCAAATTATATTTAGATTTAAATATAGTTTTGGTCCCATAATATTTAAAGAAATTAGATTTGACCCTTTAAATAAAAATTTCTATTTTAATTCCTCTAATATATAAATTGAATCATATTTTATTTTTATTAATAAATTGAATCAAATTAAAGACTGAAAATTCTAATTAACATATGAAACTTTAACAAAGCTTTGAATTTATAACCATCAAAAGGAAAATTAATCAATTTTGTCATGTTAATGATTAAATTAAGATATTTTTGCACATTAAATGAATCACATAATTTCATATTTTTTAAAATAATGAAGTTAGTTTCATCTATATTTTTTTCTTAGTAACTATTAAATTAGAGACCTATTGAAAAGTTGAATATTAATTCAGAATTTTTATCTTAAAATTGATAAAAGTTAATAATGTAGACTTACTTTAGTCTAATTTTTATTTTAAGGGGCTCAAAATAAGATATTTTATTTAAATAAATTACTATTAGGAGGATCAAATTTGTACGTAAGCTTTAAACACTAAAAATTAAAATAATCACATAAAAATGAATTCTGCAAAAAAAAAATGGTATGCATGGATAAATATTCAGTTAGATAATTGAATATTAAATATTCAGTTAGATAATTGAATATTTATTGTAGGAACAAAGTTGATTCAATTAAAATTTAACTCAGATCAAGATTTCCAAATTAGGAGAGTAAAATCAATTATTTACTAGTCTAGGGGAAGAGAATTGTGTTTAGGCCAAAATTTCGTTGCCCGATAATGTTATTTGCAGCTATAATGGACTTTTATGATGTAAAGCCCAATGAAAAGAATAATCGTAGTTGGCAACAAGGAGTCGTTAGAAGATTTTGAAGCGAAGTGAAAATTGGGTTGGATTGGCCCAACAGAGATGGAGAAGGCAATTTTGCCAAATAATTAGAATTAAAAACCGCTAGAAGGAGGGCTTGAACCTCCGACCTTGTGGTTAACAGCCACACGCTCTAACCAACTGAGCTATTCCAGCCAGTTGATACAATTTTCGCATATTTGAAAGTGTATATTTTTTTGTCAATCATATAAAAAATATCATTTAACACCTGAAATATGGTTTATTTCTTCATTAAACAATCATAATTTTATTCCAAAATTTTCTCGGATCTTCATTTTTTTTTTGGGAAAATTTTCAATATTTAATCGTGCCTATAGAGAAAAGGTCTTGTAATGAATACTCTTTATTTTCGGTTTTTGGTTTATAAATACTATGACATGTATTCTTTTCTCTTATATATTACCACATTATATGGGAGTTGGGACGAATATTCGGGACTTGTTATGCTGAGATTTGTAGCATTTTCCAATTCAAACTTCTTTTTGTACTCATAATTGATTAGAAAATCCCATAACTGGAATATGAAATTTTTCTGCGAAATTCCAGATATATCCTCGATTGATTGAGTTTGGCCCAGCTAGTTTGAATCGTTTCAAACTCTAGAGGGCAAAATCCATCGCCACCGATCAATCACTGAGGGGGATTTGTCAGCATAAGATAACAAAAACCTGCTAAGACAACAGGGAAGGAGCAAGAAGACGCATGGAAAAAAATGACCTTGGCTGGGCGCCGTGCATGCATGTGGCCAAACACCCATTTCTGTGCGCTTCGACATGTGCATCAGATTCTTGGTCCCATCTTAGGTTTGTCGACATTGTTCATGACAAGATAATGTTAGCTCCAAATTGGATTGATAGCATCAACTAATATGGCAACGGCATTATTAATTGTTCCTAATCCTTCAAAGTATTAATTCATTCATACGGTGAAACTGCAACAACCGAATCAATCCAATATACTAAACACACTTTTTTTTTGGGATACACCATTAAAATGGTTGACCGAGCATAGGCAACTAACGAATAAGTGCTAACAAAGAGCTCAAATTGAAACGGCACCTTCAGCATGTGAGTGATCTAGTGGGATTTAATTTTATAATAATTTTTTAATCATGTCTTACATTTGAATTTAGTATTTTACCTATATAATATTAAAGAACTTGTCACTTTTGATATTGGAAAAAAAAAAACAACTTTTATCCAATTAGGAGTGATAATTTATATTAATATTTTAAAAATATTATCTAAAATATAATTAATAATTAAATTATAAAGAATTATATATAATAAAAATATAAAATTTATTATTTAATGAAATAACAGTAAAAATTAACAAATTATTTTCAATAATTAAATATATTTTTTTTAAAAATAAGTAATTAAATTTAATAAATAAGTTTCTAATATAAATTTTATTAATTAAAATTATTAAATAAATTAAATTGATTTATATTAATATATTTAATAAATTAATTAATTTAATATAACACAATCATTATTTGATTATATTCAAATTGAATTTGTTTAAATTATTATTAATTTTTAATATAATATAAATTTAATGCGGGAAGTCGGGAGCGTAAATTACTGCCCTAATATCCAACCACGGTCAAGAGATGTTTGCGATTTAAAAGGCTCGGTTCACATTTAAGCGGATGAGAAGGGACAGTGAAAGGAATCAGACGGGTAGGCAGGAAGAGAGAGATGGCAGAGAAACCAAGGTTGTCTTGAGAAAGACGACAGCTTAACAAGTCCCCACGACAACACCATGGGCAGGTGCGGCCAGTGGACTCTGATTTTACCAATGTCACATCACATGCCCTCACTATATTTCATTGGGGTCCATTGATTCTCCTAAGAGAAAATTATTTTTTTATTTTTATTTATAATTATAAAATATTTGAATAATAAAATATTCTATTTATTTGATACTAAATATAAAAATTATTTTTATTAAAATGAGTTATTTTAATTATAAAAAATATTATTTTGCTTTATATAAACAATACTACATTCCTCTATTTATCTATTTATACATATATAAGCAAGCAAACGGAATTTCCTACAAAAAACTATCTAACAAATAAATAAAACAGAGCATTATTCTTCTCTTTTTTTTAGTTGTTCGGCCTTTTTCTATGTAAAGGTATATAAATATGATAATAAATTATTCTATTTTAAAGATAAAATGTATATGCCTACAGTTTTTTTTTTTTTTTTTAAGAATTACAATAGCTTTTGCGGATGAATTATTCTCTTGAAATAATTGAGAGTATAATTTAAATCTATACAAATAATTAATTTTTTTTATTCGAGGAACTTCAATATCTAATAGTTGTATTGGACTGACTAAGAATTGAGTTGAATTAAATCTAATATAAAGATAAAGTTTTTTTTAATAATAACTTTTCCATTAGATTCGAATTCAAAATTTTCAGCCACTTAAATTATATGGTGCTTGCTACGGTATCCCGGGAATTTTCAAACCCAGGGTGACGTGGCACAATACAAGTCATTAGATGAAATTATTAAAAATTTTGGTAATCTCATCTAATGGTCCACAATGCACCATATCATCCCGAGTTTGAAACCCCGAGAGTACCGTAGAATTTTTCAAATTATATATATATAATTAATTAAAAATAATGTAATCTCACCTTCTGAATTAGCTAAAGAATTTATTACCTGTCTTTTCAATAAGTGGTTTTTCTAATGTGTTTTTTTTTTTTCTTCTTGGCATCAACTTCTTCGCGGGGTCTTTGATTTGGAGCAAAATAATTCTAAGGGGTTTCTAGGCTGACGTTGTCCGTTCTGTTTCCGATCAGAATTGTCCCCTCCGTTCAGAATGGTCGATGCACCGTCTAACTCGCAATAATTCTACATTCAAGAATCCGATTTACCATCATGAATTGGCAACACATTTCGTGGGCAAAATTTTAAATAAAATATATTATAATTATAATAATAAATAATACTACTTTGACGATTTCTAATCGCGGGAGCATGCGCTTACTTCCATGAAAATTTCCTTCAAAATTATCAGGTAGGTGTGTTTTATGAGAAAATATTTTTTAAAAATAATTTTATTTATTTATATTTATATCATAAAATAATAAAATATTTTATTTATTTAATGTTATAAATAAAATGTGATAAAAAATAATATTTTTATTTAAAAAAGGTAAAATTATGCATTATTTCTTTAATCATAAATATAAAAATAACATGACACTCTGTTATTTATTTGTACACAAGCAGTAAAATTTAATACGGAGAAAACTAACCAGACCCTTATGAACCTATTTCCTTGTGAAAAAGAGCGAATGCTAATATAACAATACAGTAAGAAGGGTATTACTACTTTTAAAATATATATTCTTTATGTAACGATGGTAAATAAATGAATTAAACTATTCATAAAACATTGGAAACTAAATTTGATTTGAAATGAACCGAAGTTATATCAGCTGACATCGATTAATATATAAGTTGAGCTTAAATATTTAATTTAAATTGTTTGTAAGCATAAATAAATTTAATTATAAAATATAATTTTTTGTTTTTATATTATATTTAAAAATATAAAATATAATATATAAATAACATATATTAAGTAAAACGTAATTAAATTTGTTTAAAGGCTCATTTATAATTTAAATTATAATTTAAGTTGGAACTTAAATACTTTAAATTTAATTAAAAATTTGGACTAAATAATCGGATATGTACTTAAGTTTTAATATGTTCATATAGGATCAATGAGTTTGAACTCAAATTTAAATACATAAATATTTAATCTGACTCAATTCTTTCACATCTCTGGAAGCATACGAAATATTGGCACATATGAATTCATATGATTTCCTTGTGTTTGTAGAAAACATATGTGTGCCTCAAATGTAATATAATTATATTATTAATTAATACATGAAATAAAAATATATCAAATACAGAAAAATTTATGCAAATGTGAGGAAGTTACGACTATAAGTTTTGGATCCAACTATTATAAACCATCCATTGGAATTTGCAATTAAATGGTTTGGACTGAATTTAATACTGTAATGGATAAAAGTGGATGAAATTTAAAAGAAAATTTTAAGTATATAAGTAGGGATGAATTGAAACTCATTATTCAATTCTAATCACAACTCACTTGCATACATTTTAAAATATGTTAGTTTTCATATATTATTTATGATTTCTCCTACTTACTATGTTTACATATAGATTATGTATAAAACTCTAAATTTTTAATGAAATCAGATGTTAGAGTTCTTTAATGATGGTAGTTCTTTAATACTGTATATTGAAGATCATAATACTTTATTATCCATCTTAAGCATTGGTGAATGTGTAGTAAAATATCAAAAGTTACCTCCAAATCAAATAATTGAATCAGTCAAACGAGGATACTATTTCAAATGATCCTCATTCTAACTTTGTCTATTATTATAAACACTGTGGATCTTAAATCCTAATAATTGATAAATCTCTCTTCCTCTTTTTACTTCTTTTTAACTCTCATTTTGTTTATTTGATTGTTTATTTCTCGAAAACCTGTAGCAAAGCTTTTATAGAGATAAACTTCTATCCAAATTTGACTTTTTTTACTTAGACTCACCTGCATTCACAAATACATACAAGTAACCACGATGTTTGGGTTTAAACAAGTGACATGACTTTTGTATATATGATTGCAGATCCAATTTTATTATGTGCAATTTTAGATAGACAATTAATTTGGGATCCTTAACCACTTTTAACCACATGATTTCCACCCCTAAGAGAAGCTAAAATCCATCGTCAACATCAATTCAATTAGGGTGAAAATTTCTGACATAATATCATAATTTGATAGAATATAATACACTTACATAAATTTGAATTGAGATGTTAATTTATTTAAAAATTTATATTAAAATTTTAAAATTAATTTAAAAGTAATTAATAATAAAAATTTAAAATAATATTTTATTAATAATTAAAAATGGTTTGATATAATATTAGTTTTATTAATTAAATTATAAAAATAATTTATTTTAATATATTTAATAAATAAATTAATTCAAATAACACAATCTACCACCCTCTAAATTGAACGACGTCATTATGCTTGCGAATACGAGGTGTCTCCTAATGCCACATGGGAGGTTGGTGCTTACGGCAGTGTGATGGAAATGGAAAACCTCACCTTTTAATAAGTTAAACATTTTTATCATTAATTTTTTTAAATTTTAAAATAAATTAATTAAAATTAAAAATATTAATATAAATATATTAAAATATTTTAATAATAAAATACTTAATTTATTAAAAAGATGAAAGTTCGCATAATACTATCCATTTTAAGAAAGAAAAAAGGATACCCTTAATATAAATAATTGTCAGATTCTTTCCGTTTGTCAGATCCTATTGAATGGACTTGTAATTTAAGATGATGTTACGAGGAATTTTATTTTTTAAAAGTAAATTATTTTTATTATTAAATTATATTTAATATATTAAAATTTATATTTTTAATTTTAATTTATTTATTTTAAAATTAAAAATATTATCTAACAACAAAACATCCAATCTTTCAGAAAATGGAGTTTTCCGTAGCAAAACGTTTTCCGTAGCAAAACTCATAATTCAATGCTGCTCATGTCTACCATTTGCGCTTAAATTAAACTTCCGAATGGCACTGATTTGTATTTTGTTTTGGATGAATGTGGGACACCATAATGGCCTCACATGAAAGGTTATCATCCTTGACCTTTTAGGTTGCATTATTTCAAGAATAAATATAACTTTTCAGTGTTTCAAGTTGTATTATTTCAAGAAGAAATATAACCTTTCAATATGAAAGGACATGATCTGATAGAAGACTTCTATAAATAGAATAAAGTCTCATGTTAGAAAGTTATTGAAATTTTTGTCAAATAACTCACATAATACAATTAATTCTCTAAGTGTGTGTAGCGGTACATCTGTTGTATAAATGCAATTCGGAGTTCCAACTGGTGATTCTTGATTTTCGTATGGGTACATAAATCAGTATTCGTAAGTACGTGTTTGTGGAGTACAGAAAACATCCAAATGATATACAGCATCAGATCAATCAAAGAAACCAAGTATGTATCTACTGCGTGTTAATACTATATAAATTCCTTCATTGGTATCAAAGCCTGATTATTTTGAATGTCTGTATGATTCTTGATGTTTGCAAAATATGACCAATACTGGATGAGAAACACTGATTCAATACATGTATGCATGAGAAACTTGTAATGTACGTATGCTGTGCATTTATTTTTTGGAAGACCTATGAATGTACATTAGGAACTTTTTACATAAACTGAACAGCATGTTTTAACACTAAACAATATGCTTAATTTCTCATCTATTTTTGATGAAACTGAATACATGCATGACAAAAAATTTTTTTTTAATTCCAGTATTGTAATTTTTTTCCTTACTGGTTATATATATATATACGTTTGGGTTCTATAACAAATGCATATGGATATAAAATGTGTTTTACTATAAGAATTACATGGAATTATACACAGAACATTTAGCATGTTTTCTGGACCATAAGACTATCCTAAATATGCATAAAATACTAATAAGGAAGAGAACAGTACCAAAAAGACTTCATAAAATTTTTTTTTATTTTTTCTTGGGACATCTAAAAAATTAAAATTTTAAGCCCTAAAATTACCCTAGAATTATAGAACATAAAATTCTGAAAAAATTCTGAAAATTTTAGCTTTTGAATCACCTAAAACGGACTTCTAGATCAAAAGTTATGACCAAAATACGAAAACGGGTTAACTAGATCACGAACCGGCTTGGGTCAACCCACTGCGACCCAGCTGGAGGTTAAAGATGACTAAAACAACGTGTCGTTTTGGCTAGTCCGTAAACGACAAGTCATTTTAACCGAGAACTACCAAACAATAGTGGCCAAAATAACGTGTTGTTTTAGCTAGCCGTAAACAACAAGTCGTTTTAGCCCAGAACTGCCAAACAACAGTGCCAAAACGACATGTCGTTTTTACCAGGAAGAATTTTTCAAAAAAAAAAATAATCACTCTCGAGGGGAGGCACGTGGGGCCTACCCCCACACCCTATGGCCACATTTCATGCACCAATGAACTGGGGAGGATGAGTTCTCCATCGACAGCCGCAATCGATGGTCAGAATTGCTGGGCAATGTGGTGCGTGTACTTCACGCGCCGTCATGGCGCGTGAGGGAGGTTATTTAAAAAAAAAAATTTAAAACAGAAACTTCTGGTGGCGCGTGCCAGGGTATTTTTGACCCAATTTTGTTTCAAAATTTCCCTAAATTCATTATTTACACATTGGTATGTAATTTGTGCATTTTGGAAAAATTTTTAGTGTTTCTATAAAAAAATGTTTTTTGACTTAAATTTGACTGTTATTTCCTCTATTTTTTAGCATACAACCATGGAATAGTGGTTTTTGGAAAAGGATGACCCCTACGGCTTTTTGGAAAGCTTGGGGGACTACTATGACAGAGAGTTAGATTGGGTGGAGATCACAAAAGACCTAAAAGACATAGTACATTCCCTATTTGAAAGATGCAAAAAGACTGACCTGACCATGACATTTTTTTTAACAATGTTAAAACACTAAAATTAGATCTCAATCGAAGGGAGAAGGTGTTTCCTAATATAGATTGGGTCAATACACTATTGAACGAAGTTCCAAACGATAATTTTTGGAAAGCAATTAAAAAGAAACTATGAAAATGCAAAGACTATAACCTAAGGATTGTCAAAAGAGTGAAACTTGAAAAGTGTATGGAAATCCTAAGATTACAAGAGGTCTGTCAATTTAAAGCAAATTAGAGGCGATCCATCCTATTATCTCAATTCCCAAACATGAGGAGTGTGAGATGCTTCGAACACATTATCATGGAAAAAGGATCCCACTTGAAGGGTTCGATGAGAGCGATGAACAAATTTGAACATGAACTTGCTTATCACAAGAACCCACCAAAACAACTATTTAGTACCTTTGATGAAATGGAGATGTTAGATACGAATTAGGGAACAATTATGTATTTTTTCTTTATTTTTTTTCATGGATTGTTTATTGAATTGGTTATTTGTTTTAGTTATTAAATGTATGCTTACATTTATCCACTATTACATATTTATCTTATTAAATGTTATATTTAAGTGGGAGCTCTAAGATTGCATCCATCTAAGAGTAACAACATTTGCATTAAGGATATCTTGATAGGAAATAATGATAGTATTTAGAAAAATCATGCGATAGGGGTAAACAAACGTAAACTCCCGACTATGAACTAAGTAGTGTCATTGTTGTTCTATGTAAGAACTATGCAAATAAAATGACATTGTATACTCATTAAGAAATGTTCAAATCCAACATAATGGCTAGCAAAACCATTATTGCCAACTTAAACAAAGATGACAAGTTAAACAGGGACAATTGGGACATATGGCATCAGGAAATATCATACATACTAGAAGAACAAGATGCTTTAGAAGCCTTAAATCATGTAATGATAGAACCGGAACCCGAAAATTCTGCTCAGCACAGAAGAGATGCTGAAGCATTTAATGTCTGGAAAAAGAAAAATAGTATCGCACGTATTACACTTCTGAGTGCAATGGCAGATGACCTCATGTGCGAATATGAGGGTTAACCGACTGTTCAGGGCATGTGGATTGCCTTGAAAGAGAAATTTGGTGGTACGTCAGCTACAAATTAAGGAGATTCACAATTAAATTTGACACATATAAACTTCGGCCGAGCATGCCAATGAAACAACATTTAAGAGAAATGTCAAATATGATACATGAGCTCAAGTTTGCAGGCTACGCACTTTCTGATGAGCAGCAAGTGTAAGTAGTAGTTAGATCACTACCCGCCAGTTGGGAACACATGAAAGTGAACTTGACCCATAATGAAGGCATTGTCACATTTGATAATGTGGTCAGACATTTGGCATTGAAGATGAACGTCTGAAGGCTTACAGATCCTCTGGACAAGCAAATATAATAAAAGGAGTTAGTCTCTCTCACTCCAAGCCCAAATCAAAGAAGGGTAGGAAGTTCCAGAAAAACAAGTCCGAACTAAATGTCAATAGCAAAAGGACCTTTAAGAAAAAGAAGGGAAAGCGTGGTGGGAAGAATGTTAATCTCAAGAAGATCAAATGCTTTGCATGTCAAAAGAAGGGTCATTTTGCTCGAGATTGCACTCAGCAAAATGATCAAAATAAGTTATCTCTGGATACTAAAATTGAAAAAATTTCATTTGTTTCCAGTACTATTTTTCTAACAGAATCTCATCCTTTGTGGATTTTGGATTCAGGTGCCACAGACCACGTGAGTAAGGATCGAGGATCCTATATTGAGTATCATTGAATGCCAAGTCAAAGAAGATGGCTTTACGTTAGCAACAATGCAAAGATTGAGGTCAAAGGAATTGGAACATGCAAATTGGATTTGCGTGGAGGACAAACCTTAATCCTAGATGATGTACTTTTTGTACCTGATATTCAGTGAAACTTAGTTTCTGTTTGTTCCCTTCTAAAGTTTAGTTTTTATGTTAATTTTCATGACAATATTTTTGACATTTTTATGGATAATATATTTTATGGTTTTGGTTTTATTTCTGATAGCCTTATCATTTTAGACATTATTGATAGTATTACTTATGATTGCTTTACTATTTCTACTTCAAATTCAAATGTTGATATGAATGTTTGGCATGCTAGACTAGGACATATAAATTAAAATAGGATGATTAAGCTAACAAAAGATGGATTGCTAGGTACAAATTCAAAGTTAGAAATGTCCTTATGTGAACACTGTCTAGTTGGTAAAGCAATTAGAAAACCATTTGGAATAGGGACTAGAGTTGAAACTCCATTACAACTAATTCTCCGACATATGTGGTCCTTTAAGTGTGCAAGCAAGACATGGAGCTTGGTATTTCATCACTTTCATTGATGATTACTCACGTTATGGTTATATCTATTTGATTTCACATAAGTTAGAAGCATTAGAATGTTTTAGATAATACTTAAATGAAGTAGAAAATCAAATGGATAGAAAAGTAAAAGTACTTAGAACTGATCGTGGACGTTAATATTTATCTGAACAATTCAAAGAGCTCTGTGAAGAGAAGGGGATAATGAGACAATTGACAATTCCCTACACTCCACAACAAAATGGAGTAGCTGAAAGAAGGAACTAAACACTTTTAGACATGGTTAGGTTAATGATGGCACAGGCAAATCTACCTTTTTCATATTAGGGAGATGCTTTATTAACAGTCGCTTTCATTCTTAACCGGGTACCTTCAAAATCAATTACATCTACACCCTATGAACTATGGACAAAACGTAAACTTAATTTAAGTATTCTCAAACCATTAGGGTCTATTGCGTATGTCCACGATACTTCTCATAAATATGGAAAATTAGGTCCACGAGGGAAGAAATGTATCTTTATCAGATACTCGAAACAGTCTAAGGGTTACGTCTTCATTAGTGAAAATGAGGATGGTACTGTAATAAAACTTGAATCGAGGGATGCCACAGTTTTTAGAGAATGAACTTCCTAGCAGAGGAGAGATTGATCGCACTATATCATTTTATGAAACATAAGATTAAATGGATAATAACAAAAATTATCCATCTTATTCGAGTGGGAGCTCTTAAGAAATGCCTACCGATCCAAGTGAAAGTTCGAAAAGGATGAATGAGAACTCTGTAGTGAAATATGATGCGATACAGAATGCCTCACTACAAAAAAGTAAAAAAATAAATATACCTAAAAGATGTTTTTCTATTGAGGGATCAGCTCTTATGATTACTCCTTAAGATGACGAAAAGCCAAGAATTGTTCAAGAGGCTTTAACTTGTCCTGCTAAGGAACATTGGAAGAAAGCAATGGAGGAAGAGATGGACTCAATGAAAATTAACTAAGTTTGAAAATTGGTTAATCTACCATCTGGCCGAAAGGCAATAGGGAACAAGTGGGTTCTTAAAATCAAAAGGAAATTAGATGGTTCAATAGAAAAATACAAGGCTCGATTAATTGTAAAGGGGTACACACAACAAGAAGGAATAGATTATGAGAATACATTCTCTCCTGTTGTACGATTTAATTCAATTAGATTACTCCTAGCTATAGTAGCAAACCTAAATTTAGAATTACATCAAATGGATGTAAAAATCGCCTTTTTGAACGGAGAACTGGATGAAGAAATTTACATAGAACAACTAGTAGGTTTCATCCAAAAGGGAGATGAAAAGAAGGTTTATAAACTTCAACAGTCTATTTATGAACTAAAACAATCATGCAAATAATGGTATTTGAGGTTACACCGAGCAATAACTTCATTCGACTTCAAAATGATTGAGGAAGACCATTGTGTTTACATTAAGAGGTATGAAAGTAATTTAGTGATATTATCCCTTTACGTGGATGATATACTATTGGTTAGGAACAACTTAAAATCGATCATAGCTATTAAGGAATGGCTATCCACGAATTTCGAGATGAAGGATATGGATGAAGCAGATTACATTCTTGGAGTCAAAATTTTTAAGGATCGCTCCAAGAAACTTATTTCCCTTTCTTAAGAAAACTACATACATAATTGTCTTGAAAAGTTAAGTATGAAAGATTGCAAACCCATAGATACCCTTGTTAATAAGAGTGAACCATTGAGCTAAGAAATGTGTCCTCAAAGTGATTTTGAACAAAACTCAATGGAAAGAGTTCCTTATTCCAGTGCAGTTGGTAGTTTTATGTATGCGATGATGTGTACTTGACCGGATATTTGTCATGCGGTTGGACTCGTAAGTAGATACCAATCAAACCCTAGATAGAAACATTGGAAAGCTATCAAGCGAATACTAAGATATCTAAAAGGAACGGCTGATTACGCACTCTGTTATCAAGGAGATAACTTGTGCTTAGTTGGATATTTTGATGCGGATTGGGCAGGAGACTTGGATGAGCAAAAATCCACATCAGGATACTTTTTCTTGTTAAACAATGGCGCCATATTGTGGTGTAGCAAGAAGCAGACATGTATTGCTTTATCAACAATGGAAGCTGAGTTTGTAACATGTTCTGCAGCAGTACAAGAAGCTATATAACTGAAAAGATTCATGGAGCATCTGGCGATTTGTGGCAAAAGCTTAAACCCCATCCTGATACATTGTGATAGTTAGGCAGCTATCGCTTATACAAAGGATCTAAAGTACCATAGCAAAACTAAGCATGTAAATATCAAGTACCATTTTGTTAGAAATGCCATAGTAAAGAAAAATGTCACCATACAATATATTTCTACACATAAAATGATAGCAGATCCTTTTACGAAGCCTATACCTAAGGATGTGTATGTTGAACATGTAAAATCTCTTGGTATGCATTGAATATAACTGAACATTTTTATGAATAAAATTTGTTCTATTCTATTATTTGTTATAATACGTGTTTGAGTATACAAATGTCTAGTATGTATGTTGTATAGGTTATTTAGGTTAGTTCTCACACACGAACAACCGCTTTCAACACTCAAGAGCAGTGGGTGGAGATGAGACATGTGTTCACCAATACAATCAATTATTTTTTAGTTGAGAAGTAACAAAAATAAAATAAAATATGTCGCCTCGAAAAAAAGAAACAAAGGAAAAGTCGAGATGAGATCTAAAATACAATATGAATTGACTTGTGGATTATCCCACCTTCTACAATACCTGTAACCAGACAATGAATTCTTCAAAATTGACATCAAAAGAAGTCGAATAGTGTGAAAGAATTCAAGTTTAGTACTGTGTATACCTCAACTAAAATCTGTACGGTGTTAATAATAAAATCGACATACACTCTTGTGTTACAAGAGAAACACTGTAACATGTGATTCATACCATATGTGTAATATAACCGCAAATGAGAAGCAAGTGAAAGATCCCTGATTCATTGCTGTGTGAGTCTTAGAAAAGAATAATTCTTTTCCTGAATACCCTTTGGCTTTGACGATATCATGAAGAAATGATATAGTGCTTGCTATCTTAGTATACATCTAATAATCATGACAAATATGGTCTAAAAGATGAATGCTAGAAAAGCAACTGTTTTAAATTGAAGTGATATACGAACAAAATAAAGATTTTCCAACATATACATGATTATGTTAGTGTCTGAGATATGTCAATTATGGTAACATCATAAGTGTGGACACTACGCATATATGAGTAACAATTTGAGCTTGAAATAAAAGCTTGAGAGGGATCAAGTTCGAAATATGAAAAATGTATACGGGTAAATCTAGGGCATTCGAGGCATGTTACAAATAAATAAAAGATGAGGTTGTTTTGTGCTGATCTTATAAGGATTCCTAGTACAAGAACATCCAAGATGACGTCTCGTCCACGCGGTCACAACAATGCACCAAGTATAAAAACGCAAAGAGAGATAAAAATTATATAATGTGGCTCATTCCATTATGTGTGAGTGGGAGATGATAAATGTTGGACACCCATAATGGAGCCCACATGAAAGGTTATCATCCTTGACTTTTCAGGTTGCATTATTTCAAGAAGAATATATCCTTTCAGTGTTTCAGGTTGTATTATTTCAAGAAGAAATATAACCTTTTAGTATGGAAGGATATGATCTAATAGAAGACTTCTATAAATAGAATAAAGTCTCATATCAGAAAGTTGCTGAAATTTTTGTCAGATAACTCACATAATACAATTAATTCTCTAAGTGTGTGTGGTGGTGCATCTGTTGTGGAAACGCAATCCAGAGTTTCAACTGGTAATTCTTGATTTTCATGTGGGTATGTGAATCAGTGTTTGTGAGCACGTGTTCGTGTAGTATAGAAAACATCCAAGTGATATACAACATTAGATCGATCAAGGAAACCAAGTATGTATCCGCTGCGTGTTAATACTGTATAAATTCCGTCAGTTTTCTATATAGATAGCACTTCTAATAAGATTAAAAGAATAAGTCAAGTTCTTTGTCTAGGTTGAACTAATAAGCTCCACAAGATTGGCTCCCTGAGTTTAAGTGAAGATGTTTTTTTCCTTACAATTGTAAGTCTAAAAAATTCTAGGTTATATGAACCGAAATCAATGATAAATTTAGGGTTGAAGTCCTCAATTCTAAATTCAAACTCGGACACTAAAAATATTAATAACTTCAAACATCAAATATTATCATTAGAAATATTGGCTAACCATAATCTTAATTAGTTAATGTAAGGTCTATTTTTTTCATTTTCCTAATTCCATCGCACCGAAAAAAATAGTGAAATTTGCAAACTATTTTTTCTGTCATATTCATTAATTTTACTTTCATCAATCAATTATTTATATTAAATAAATAGTAATAGAAAATTATGTAAAAGCAAGAATGTATCATCAAATGATGAAATAATGTTTCTTTATCAGATGTGTTCATCAAGTGGTTAATCTCCAAACTGTGTTCGCACGATAATTGATAAATAAGGAAAATTATGGGATTTCAAAGGCAATATGGTTTTTGAAATGATGATTAAGAAGTATATGGAATATGATTGAAGATCAATCAAAACGACGAAAGCCAAAGCAAACAGGCGATGTAAATGGAATATCTTCTAAACGAAAAATAGACGTGAAAACTCTTCTTAATTAAAGTTTAAATATAATTTTGTTAGTTCTAAAATATAAATCATACATATATATATTTATTTATTCTCCTCGTTTAAAATATTTTATTAATTTTTTTTAAATATTTGTTTGATGGAAGTTTGATTCAATTTTCACCAACTTCTATTAAATTCTGTCAAGTTGTATTTAATCTCTAAACACTCGTTGCATTAATTTTTACAGAAATCATGTTTTTTTAGAATTTAGAAGACAACAAATTGCATAAATGGAATTTCAAACTTTCATAATGAATCTATTGATTTTATTTAAAAATTTTAATATGTATATTATTTTTTTCAAACTTATATAGAGATTAGATTAATATAAAGGAAATATTGTGTAAAAATAATCATTTGAGTTAAATGGTTGACAAAATCCAAACCTATGATGGCTAAAAGTGAGTGAATTAAATATTTTGAAATTAAAATTGCATGATTTATATTTAAAAAAATCAACTTTATATTTAAATTTTTATGTGAAATTTATACAATATAAATGAAAGTGATAGATGAAATGTGAACATAATATAATTTTTAATCTAAATTTGATTTATAATGTAAATTAATTTTATATTGTCATCTATCTATATATTACTATATTAATAAGAAAATATTAAAAATTTTAATTATTATTTTTTCTAATAACATATTTTTTATTTACTAATAATATAGAATATTACACACCGATCAAGCGAATGAAATTCAAGCTCATTATTTATATAAAAAACATAATTTTTTGGGTTAAAAAAATTTATATTAATTATATGTATTGATGAATTATACTCCTATGGCCTGTATTATTCTCCTTGCATATTACCTTTTACCCCCTCATTTTTCTTGAATGTCTAATAATAAAAAAATATGCTAATTCTTGTAGTTGAATATAAGAGAGTATTAATTATTACAAAACTTATTTCGTAGAACCCTCCAACATCTTGCGTCCATGATAAAATTTGTTTAAATAAACCTCACTTATCTTTCTTTTCATATATTTCAATATTTTGCAAATCACATTAAATTTTTAAATAATTCAAAATTCAATCGAATTGAACTCTTTTTCAAAAAATAAAATTTCAATATTTAAATTTTTATTTATAAATTTTAAATAAAAATTTTACTAAAAAAAATGGATCTCCCAATCACTTAAATTGACACGCATAGGTGAACATCACATACTTTAACGAATAACAATCTTAAACAAATACAATTATGCAGCAAGCATCCCAGATGTATTAAGGAAGATTGAGTAGTGTCAAGACAGCCTCCAACTCGATTTCAAGTTGAACAGTCACTTCTCAATCATGGAGTCAAATCACATGTGGCGCCCGGGGCCATATGATACCTGTCTTTGCTTGTTTTCTAATTAATAATCATTTAACTCCTCTTAACCCAAACTATACACATATACACATAATTAAAGACATATTTTTGGTATCACTATTTTTTATATCTGATGAATTCAAAAGTAGTTAATTATACTGAATTTTGATTAATTTAGAGTAAGGCCGATTAAACTCTTTTCAAAACCAAAGCTCTTCTAGAATCTGTTTATAATGATATTTTTTATTGTTTTTTTTTTATAATGATCATACTTTGTTTTATATATTGATAATTTATTAATCTGTCGTTGTTTAAATTCATGTATGGTAGTAAAAATTTAACTTTACAGTCTACTCTACCATTCCCAGCTATAACTGAAACGGTAACTACTAAATCTCCATCCAACTCATTGTCAAAAAAAAAAAAAAAAAATCAAAGTGAATAAGCAATTGCGGTGCTCTTACTAGTCCTCACATCTCATCTCAGCAACAAAAAAAACCTTCTTTTCTGTCATCTCAAAATGGAGGGAGATCTCCCAACACCGCAGCGATGCTCTTACTTGCCCTCCACGATGTCGCCGTCTTGCTTTCCGGTCCAAGACGAATTTCAGTACTCTCGGATCAGAGCCAGCACCAGAAGCAGAAGATGGAGGAACATCCTAAGAAGATTCGTGAGGGAAAACAAGAAGAACTTCTTGTGTGGATCAAAGCCTCCTATATCCTTTCAATATGATCCTGTCAGTTACTCCCAGAATTTTGACGAAGGTTGTCATCTTGAGGAGCCCAGGCGCCTCTGCCAAGTCTTTCAGGATGTTAGGTGGGAATTAAATAACAAATTATAGTACACCTTTTGCTAAGATTTATGTTAGAACTTGTATTTTTGCCACTGGATGTAAGTTTGTTTGGTGAATTCTACTATGCCCAAGGCTTGAAAATTCGATGATATAGTAATATTAGAAATTATTAAATTTGAATTGCGAGATAATATTTGTCAACAAATGAATTATTATAGCTGAATAATTTCAGAATTTGTTATATTATTCTAAGTTTTGAGATCCTATAAATATGTTAACAAATACTAATTTGTTTTATTCTTTAGGGTTGTATATTGTGTCATACTACGAGGATCCGTAGAAATGTGTTTTTAGTTGTGTTTATGTCTCTATGGTTGCCCTTCTGCTTATGATTTTGGTGTTGAAAGAGTGCGTTTGTTAACCAGGTCCCATCAGTTAATGCTCATAGACTGTGGTATATGAAAGCCCCTTTCCATATTTCCCAGAAAAGAACTGTGTCACTTTGAGAATAATCCGGCAGCCATAATGGCCAACAAGTGCAGATTCTCTGGCAGTAAATATCGCCTTTTTTCACGGTGGAGGTCAGGAATTACCATGTAGACAGGAAAAAGAAAAATTAATCGCACAGTTGTGTGGGTCATCTCTCTGTCACAAAGTGGACTGTTTGTGTGCCAGTGTAGAGAATATTATCATGAATCTGTTTGATGTAAGTCTAAAAGAGTTTGAGATGAAGTAAAATTTCAAAATGAAGGCATTCTTTGTTGTGAAATTGGAATATATGGCTGGTACCATTACCCTTCTTTTTACCAGCTCTGGGAGATATTGCATGTAAATTGGATGTCCAAGTACAGTAAATATGCCAATGGTCTAAGTGGAATGATTCCTTTCATATGGCAAATTTCTTGAGAGGGTAATGCAGTTGAAACTTAATCCAGGGCGGAATCACGGGCAGAAATGAAGGGCTATGGCCTTTCATAATTATTAGTAGGTTACACCGTAAATTTTATAAATTATTTATTAATTATTAAAAAATTTAATATTATCTCTTTAAAAATTATGTACTTTTTAATTGATATATTTAATTTTATATGTATATGAGATTTTAGTAATGAATAAATTATTTTTTATTTTGTTTTCGTAAAATATTATTATAACTGAAATTATTTTTAAATAATGAATAAAAAATTAAATTTAATTTTTTTCATAATATTCATATGTGTGTAAATTTAACCTTCTAAAATTTTTTTTTAGTTCCGCCCCTGACTTCACCACCTATGAATTGAGTAATTTTATTGTTGAATTATTTTTTTAAATTTTAAAATAAATAAATTGAAATAAAAATTTAAATTTTAATGTATTAAAAATAATTTAAAAACATAATTACTTAACTTTTTGAAAGGTGTAATTTTCATAAAATTACTTTCTCAAAAATTAGCGGCTACTAATAAATATGGTGAAGTGATATTTAGTCTTGCTATCGAACTTTCGCTTTGACGTCCTAGCTCGTATGTGGAATGTTGAATAGCTTGTCATCGGAGATTAGTGGTTATTTTTTATATGATATGAATATAAAAATTTTATACAGACTTAGATTAAAATTATATTGATTTAGATTATAAATCCATTGACTCGTTTAATATGAATAATAAATAGATTAAATTAAAATTTTAAATAGGTTGAAATGTTAATTTATTTAGTAATTTGTATTAAAATCTTAAAAATATTATTTAAAAAATAATGTAATTAAATTATAAATAATTATATATAACAAAAATATAAAATTCACGTTTTAATTAAATAGCAATAAAAATTCAAAAAATATCTTATCAACAATTAAATATTTTTTTTATAAAAATAATAAGTCAGTAAATTTAATAAATAAATTTATAATATAAATTTTATCAATTAAAATTATTAAACTAGTTAAATAAATTGATCTAACACGATATAATTATTATTCAAATTAAGTTAAAGTTAAGTTTATTTTAAATATAATTAATTTTTGATATGATACAAATTTCATATGTGAATACAAGTTAGTACGAACAGTGGAGCTGCTTCAATTGCTGTGCTTGATTTTCATAGAGCGATGATAAGAATTGCAATGATAAAATGCCATGATTCATAAATCAGAAGAACAAGGGCTCTAATAAAGGAACAGTTCTAAGTTGCAAGGCATTTCCCTCTTTTTTTTTTTGTTTTTTTTTGGTTTTTTGGGTGTAGAAGGAAAAAAATAAATTGAAAACCAGTGAAGAATTTATACGAAGACAGGTCATAATTAAATATGAATATTTTTTATTGATTAGATTATATATATTTTTTCTTTTTAAACAGATAACACCCTGATGCTATTTGTCAAGAGGAATTCCACCATGCACCTTTCATTAGCTTTCAGCAACAATCAGCTCCTGGAGTTTGAACCAGGGGTGGCAGAATTACAATGGTATCAAATATCGGTAATAATTTGTTAAAAAATTTTCAATATTTTCTGAAGATTTCGTATTTTCCCCTAGAGTTTAATTCTTGATTTATATATATATATGTGTGTGTGTGTCCAGTAATTTAATTATTTTTTATTTAAAAAATTATAGACAATAATTTGAATAAGTTTAACTAAAACTCAATTCAAATAGTAGTTCCAATAATAATACCACGCCAGCTTTACTTTATTGAATGTGTTGACACAGTATATTCAAGCCATTTATTAATTTTAATTCAAAAAATTATATTTAATTAGATACTATGTTTTATCTGTTTGTCAAATTTTTGCTGTAGTCTTAATTAAAATATGATTTTTTTATTATATATAGTTATTCATACTTTTGATATTAATTTTTTAAATAATCTTTTTAAATTTTAATATAAACTTTTATATGAGTTGAGTTTAATTTTAAGTCAACATAACTTATTTATGATTTATATTAAACGAATTGAAAGTCATTTAATTTAAATAGGTATAAGTTCAACGTTAACATACGTAAATGTCTTGTACTAGTATCATGTGAAAAAATTATTTTCTCTAATTTTGAAATAAAGTATCATATAAACAAGTAAACCAAAAACCAACTGCTGACAATGAGTGCGAAGGCAAATGTTTGAGTTTTTATCCAAATTAGGAGAATTCTAAAGTACTCTAAGAGTTTTGGAATGTAATAAAATATAAATTATTGAATAAAATTCCTAAAGTTTCAAATTACTAAGAATACTATAGCAAGCCCCCAAACTATCATCTTTAATTCAATTCACTCGCAAGAGAGATAGGAGAGATAAGAAATAAATGGCTTAGATGATCCAAATTGATATGATAAAAAATTGCTACTTGCATGGAAATACAACCCCAAAGAATTAGCCTAACAGTGGTTTAGAGATAGATGAGTTAAGATTTAAATTTGGGGCAGGCACACGTTCATGTTATAGATTTAATTCTTCATAGTTGAGCAATGAAAAATATTTTCGTGAAACTCTAAATTGTATAGAAGTTTTTAACGAAGTTACTTTCAAATTTGTTGTCTTCGATCCTACGGTATTAAAAATAAATTAATTTATAATTTATTAATTTTATCAATAAAATATAAATTAGTGTTTAGAAATATTTAACACACTAGGAGATAGTAATTTATAAATTCTTATTTGATAAAATTTATAAAATACCATATAATATCATTTGATATAAATAACTGATAATTAATAAGTTAATTAATTAATTATATTAAAAGTGTTTGATAAAATTAAATATTGAACTAGTTAAAAATTATAAAATGATATGTTAATATAAATAAATATATTAAGCAAATTAATTTATATTTATTTTGAGATTAGATTTTATTAATGTAATTAAAATATTTAAAATGAGAGTATAATAACCTAAAATTTAATTAATTATATTTATAACATTATATATTATTTATTTATTTATTATTCAAATCATAATATAATAATCTAAAGCTTAATTAATTATATCTTATAATATCATATATTTATTTACTTACTTATTTTTTATTTTTTTATATTGAATTAATAATGATATGTAAAATATTTACATCAAGATATAAATTGTCATTTAATTAAAAGAAGAGGAATAAATTTGAAAAAAATTTATATGCTATAAGCTACCTTGTAAAACTTATTAAATAAAGGCTTTGCTTCACAAAACAAATAAGTTGATTCATAATTTATTAATTTGATCAATAAGTTAAAAGTTAGGAGATTTTTTATATTTATTTATTAAAAAAATAAGTTCTAATTTAATAAATTACTTAGAGTAACCTATAAGTTACTATCTTTTTAAATTCTTTCCAAATTTATCTTTATTTTTTTATTGATTTACAATCTATGCATTTCATAACATAAATATAAATATTATTTTTTTTATAAAATATAATTAATTATATTTTAATTAATTATAATTTTATTATAAACAATAAAATAAAAATTATGTAAGTAAATAAATATATAAATTTATAAATATAATTAATCAAATATTAAATATTATATTTTTATTTTAAACTTCTTAATTGTATTAATATATTTTAATTTTTAGATAAATATGAATTATTTTAATTATATATCTATTTTTATTAATATATTCTTTTATATTATTTTACAATTTTAACTAGTTTGATAAATAATTTTATAAAATATTTTTTATATAATTAATTAACTTATTATTTATCAGTTATAAATTATAAATTATTAATTAATTATTTATTTATTAATTAATTTATCAATTATTTGTATGAAACAAAGTTAAAAAGTTCATAAGCTATTCGCTTTTAATATGTTAAGGCCTCGTTTAATGTAACAAATAAGTCAACTTATAATTATTGATTAAGTTAATAAGTTATAAGCTAGTATTTTAAGGTATTTTACGCATAAATTTATTAAAAAAATAAATTTTAATTTAATAAATTACTTAAAGTAATTTATAATTTATATTTCTCTTTATATTATTTCTTGATCTATCCTCATTTATAGTCGAAGCCATTCATAACATAAATTTAAATATTATTTTTTATAAAATATAATTAACTTAATTTTAATATAAATATATCTTAATTTTAAATTATAAATATATAAAAATTTGAATGTAAATAAATAATATCATAAAATATAATTAATTATATTTAATAATAAAATAAAATTATAAAAATAAATATATAAGTTCATAAAATATAATTAATTAAATACTAAATGTTATATTCTTATTTAAAATTTGTTAATTGGGCTAATATAATTTAATATTTAGATAAATATGGATTATTGTAATTATATCTCTATTTTTATTAATATATACTTTTTATATTATTTTATAATTTTAATTAGTTCAATGATTAATTTTGTAAAATACTTTTTACAAAATAAGATAATTTATTAACTATTAGTTATTAGCTAATTTATTAATTATTTATACAAAATAGAGCTTAAATATCTTTTAAAATTAGCTTATATCTTATTGTCAATTAATAAATTGGAAACTAATTTATTTATTATACCAAATACGCAATATAACTTATAGGTTAGTAACTTTTCATTTTTTAAAAATATTTTTTTATTTTTAATTAAATGACAACCTATATTCTAATTATAATAAATATTGATATATCCTTATTGATTGAATATAAATAAATAAAAATAAGTAAGAAAATAAATATATAATATCATAAAAGATAATTAATTAAAGTTTGGATTTTCATATTATTATTAGAATAATAAATAAATAAATAATAAATAAATAAATAATATATGATATCATAAATATAATTAATTAAAATTTAGGTAATTATATTCTAATTTTGAATATTTTAATTACAATGACATGATTTGGCCTCAATTAATTTAATTGATATATTTATTTATATTAACATACTTGCTTATATTATTTTATATTTTTTAATTAATTTAACAATTAATTTTACCAAATAATTCTAATAAAATTTTTAGTTTATTAATTAGTAATTATCGGTTAATCTACCATCTATTAACTATCACATTAATTATCAACTAATCTGTTAAATAGTTATGCCAAATAGAACCCAAATCTTTAAAGGGATTAGAAAATATGTATAAATCACCGTAAAAATCCTAGTTGAATTTAAAATGTTATATACGTTAAATGACTTTTCATTTTTATTATAACAAAAATATAACAAAACAATGCTCCGGTAATTAATAAATATAAAAATATTGATTTATTGTGATTTGATTATCAAATAATTGACAATTTAGCAGACCATCAAATTCAAAAATATCGTTGTTTAGATTTATATGTAAGAGGCCCCTCTTCATGAAAATAATTTTTAAGAATTTCTAATTGTATCGTAATATTCAAATTCCTCAAAACTATTTTTTTTCCTTTTTAATAAATAAAAAATTTACTCCCTTAATTTTAATTTTTTAATTTTAAGAGGCACTGAATTATGAAATCAAAGAAAATCAGAAGCCTCTCCATCCATGGCCATGGGCCTCCGGCCAGCCAATCCAGAGAGCCTAACTGGAAAGGAAAACATTATATGACCTAGAGTCCATTGGGCCTATGGACTACGAAATGTGTATATTTTTTTATTTTATATGCATTTTCTCCCCAAAAAGCCTCATCCGATTACGTGGACGAAGAGTGGAGCCACATCTCTTAGTTGGATCACATCTTTTATTATCTTATTATTCTTTAAATATTAATTTAGGTTCAGATATTTTCATTCCTATATTACCGTTATATATTAATTAAGTCCTATATTTTGCCCCCGTTGGCGGCGGCATCAGCATCGCTGCTGCTTCTTCCTCTCCTCAGGTGAGAATTTCTTCTTCCTATCATTTGCTGTTATCTATTTCATTTCCTCAGATGAGAAGACTAATTATAGACTCATAGTTTCATACGGTGCTTGCTATAATTTCATTCATATTCTCGGAAGACTGTTAGTGATTTCATTTCGTATGGTATATTGTTGAATTGATATCCCAATTCTGATGATTTTGTTGTGGACTCCCGCTGGTACGGTCGATCTCTATGAGTTGCAAGAAGCTGTTGAAGTTCTGCATGACTTGCGTACCAAAACGGGGCTACCAATTAGGTGATTTGGATTTGATTGAATGGCTAGGAATAGCATTAGTAAGTAGCACATGAGAATAAACAATGGTGTTTTCTGAATCTGCATGAGGGTAGGATTTTACGACTGGTGGTTGTTCATTGTTCTGTCTTGAGACATTTTGTGAAAAAAATACCCTTGAAAGTTTGCGACTTCATCCATATAGTCAGATACAATTGCTCTTTTTCCTCTTTTCCTTGTGTATTACTTCGCCTTGTTCTATGTTGCACTGCTACTGCTAGAAATGCATATCATTTTTTAATACTTTAAGGAGTTCCAAGGGCACGCGTTGATATTTGGTGCTTTTGAGTATGACACAAGTCTCAAGTTTCAAATTTAAGACTTTAGCTGCAGCATCTTTGCATTACTGTGATAAAAAGAAAAGGGAAACTGAACTTGATACATGCATTTTTATGCTTTCAGATTTCAGAAAGCAAACTATATCTTTGACAGTCTGTGATATTAGGCCTTCAAATGATCCTTATCGTTCATTTCTTTTTGACACTAAAACTTATTGTGAGTTAAGAATCCCGGTAAAACTAATGCTTCTTGCATGACAGAGGACGTCTTAGGTTCCATTTTTTTTTATGACGATGGAAAACGTTTTTCATAAAATATAGTTATAATATGTTAAGATGGGGAAAGTGTTTTATTTGTTTAATATTAAATATGAAGAGTTTGGAAAAATCAACTTCTTTTATTTTAAAAAGGAATTTGCTTTCTTCCACTACCATATCTTTAGGGATTATTTTGTTAACCATCAATATAAGTGTTATATTACTCATTTATTGACACATATGTAAATAACATTTTCCTACAAAAAAGTTTTTTTAATGAAACCAACGGAGTCTTAATTTCAAATGTGAATAGACATGAGGGATAAATGTTTAAAAATTTTGTAATCACGAAGGTCAATCTTTATAGAATTAGTAGTCATTGACAAAGAAAAAACCACAAGGCATGACGTTTAAAATTCCCACACCACAGAAGAGCATTCAAATATCTATACTTCCGCTATGACCATGTTGATAACTCATTACAAAGTTTTATTTTGTGATCTTGTATGGTTAATGTTGAAAATTTGAATTCTTTTTCTCATAGAACTCTAAGATATATTATTTATCTACAAAGAGCAATTGGATACAAAAGCTCGAAAGGTTGACATCCATGCTATCTCATTTAAAAGTTCCCCATGTTACACTTCACTTGCATATTTTTTTAACAAATGACATTATCTATAATTAGCTTTTATCTTACTAACTAGAAGCACACTTTTCTCTGCTCGGGATTCTTGCTTTGAGTGAAATGGGTAACAGTCACCCACAAGAAATCTTCATGTCCGAAGTGGTTATTATACTGCAGTTTCATAATATCGGTCTTGGTCAGTCAAACTTGTGCTTATATATCTCACGTAAGGTACCAAAATAACAGTTGACCTTCATTTTGTGGCACTGCCTGATGTCTCATACATTTGTTGCTCAGGCTGGCTTAATTGAAGTTGAATTAGTGCCTGTGAGTTGTCTCCTGCATGGATACCATATGGAACAAATACATTTCTGCTTGTTGCGGCTACATCTGTTGTGCCATAAACCTGTGACATGAAGCCTCACAGTTAAGCAGGTGGGATTTCTAATTTAACAATTATGGCCTAAGTGAACATGATAAAGTCTCTTGTAATTGTTGGGATGTTCTGTTTACGGATAACTAAGGTCAGCTACCTTCTTGTATAATTGTATGTTTTCTTGTCGAATGAGGTTTACCTTCTTATAGAGTTCCAAATTTTCCTGATGGATAAGGTTGCCCTGCATTTTAGGAAAGGGAAAAAAATCCAGTTCAGTTTTAAATGCTTCTGTAGAAAATTGTAGAGAAGATCACAACTCAGAAGAACCTTTCGATGCAGCTCTCTGATCTCATCAGTTAGAATTTGTTCCTGCAGAAGTTGATTAAGCCTGTTAATTGCTTGCGAGTTCTTAAAGGCTCCTTAATGACATGGATCAAGCTCATTCATGTTAAATAACAATATAAACAAACATTGTTGAATAGCACAAGTCTTTGGGTGGTTGACCTTTTTCATGCGAACCCCTCGGAGACTCATTTCCAGTTGATTCTCTAGATCTTGTAAGCTTTTCACGCTCAAACCATAAAGCTGTTCTCCCATCAATTGCCTGTGTCATAATGTCTTTAGAAGGTAACTGTTCTGATACACTGAGCTTAGAGAGATATAGAAAGTCATTCTCCTCACTCAATTACTTATTGCCTTTCTTTTAGTAAATTTATTACTTGTCACTGTTTGGAAGGATGTTGCTTGATGTGCTAGAATAGTGTTTGACATCATGGGGTATTTTATTGTTGTGTGCATATCCATGTGATTGGCATGCTTAGTCCTTTCATTTTTTTCTTTTTTTCTTTTTTCTCTCTATGGAAAGAATCAATGGGTAATTGGAAGTATCGAAGTTTTCACTTTCACGAAGGCTTTCCTCATGGGCAGTGGGACATATTATTGTTGTTTATTCGGATGTAGTTTGAGATTGAAAGAAAACTCCAAATGAAAGCTCTGCAAGAACTATTTTTGTATGACATTCAGGAAAACCCAACTGTTTGTCCTGTCTAGAGCAGGGCAGTTTTTATTTGCACAATTCAAAAAGATAGGTATGTGTCTATTCCAAATAGGTCATAAGGCATGTTTATATTATGGAAGGGATTGTACCTGCAGTGCCTGTAATCTTGATTGTTATCCATAAACTCTATTCAAATGATAAAGCATCTCATTCTGAAGTGTCTTTGGGTTAAAGTGGATTTCAGTTAAACCAAGTTCATAGCTAGATACAGGTCAAGTTGTTTACTGAGTGTATATTACATATATAAATCATGTCAATTCTTTGGTTTCCACTTAACTTTTTCAAGGATACATTATGAGAATACTTAACCCATGAACCTATATTCCTAAATTTCTAGCCATGGGTCTTAGGCAGTTGGTTTTATAGATAAAAAATCATATAATATTTGAAGTAGTGCTTACCTGGACAATTGAGGTTTTTTAAGTTATATTCCATATGTTGACAGAGTTTGGAGAGAGAAAGGCAAGGAGGTTATACAGTGGATGGATGGAGTTGAGTTGAAAACTGTTTTGTTCATTAGGCACTGTGCTCCTTCTATTACCTCATACTTCAAATACATGGCATTAGGCCTTTCTTTTGTTTACTAAAATAAGAATATTATGGATGTAGTAGGAAGGTCTTATTGTATATTTTTCTTCTACTATTTTGGTCTTTGTTGGGTTCCATGTTTAGTCTTAATGATAGTGTATGGTAAAATCTGTGGGACTAATTTTCCAGTTAATTGAGTATAAAGAAACTGGTTTTATAGGTTTTCCTGCTTTGTATCGCCCTTGTTACCTCATTCTTTCTTTGAGGGAATTGTATATGTTAATTTCTACACAGATTATGCTATCTGTTTTCTATTTCTTAAAATGTTTTGAAAAATTTTTCTTATTAACACTGACAATGTAATATGAATGTTAGAATTGTGTTATAGGAAATTGTCTTTGATTGATTATGATTGATTCTATGTTAATTTCTACACTCAATGGAAAAGGGTATTAGAGCCTATACATTGCTTAGGAACTCTCTATAAATAGAGCATTAGGGTTAAGCTTTTTATTGTATTCAACCAATATATCATTCAATAATATATTCAGAATTTTCTCTTCAACTCTCTGTACCCTTTCTACTTCTCCCTTTTCTCTAAACCCTGATTGTTTTTTCCAACAGTGACAATGAAATTAGACAAATTTATCATAGACAGTTTTTGGTAGAATACAACACAGCATGCCATGGCACAGTCAAACTACTATCAATATGACAATAACTTCACATATGACACTAGAATGCTTCAAGATTAGTACCTTTATACTGATCAAATTAGAACATTGTTGTGGAATAATCAGTAGAGAGGGTTTACCGATGGTTTTCTTGTAGACTCTGTAGTTGCTGCCTTAAAATTTCTGCCTCCCTTTGCCAAAACTATCAAGTATTGTGAAGCAATTTGAGTAATGGAAAGCAAAGTTAAAAAACGCAAAGTGTTTTAATTGATAAAAAATTAAATTGGCTACATCCTAACAGAATCCTTCATTATTTCCTGTAATGGGATATGAGATGATTATTATAAGATCGTAAGAAACTGACAATGAAATGAATCATACTAGGAAATTATCTTTTCCTTTTTATAAAATGGTAAATATGCTATTCCATTGTTAGTTTACTTTTACAAACAATTTTTTGTATTATGATAGTTATATAGTAAAAAGCATGCTTACCTATTTTTATTTTGGATTTGTTCACCTTTTTTTTTTCCCGGGGGGGGGGGGGGTTATAATTTTCTCTGGGTTATCTTGGTCTTGTTGTTTTAATTGCTGGGTTGCCCTCAAAAAGTAAACAGTCTATGGCTGCCATTTACCATAACCTAGTTAGTTAGTGAAGTAATATGTGTACAAAGTTATATTGGGAATGATTTTTACTATTTTCTGAAGAATAAGAAAAGAATGGGGGGGATGTGAAATAAAAGGTTGGTAATATTCTGCCCCTTATGGACGATTAAATTTGATGAAGGATAGGAGGTGGAAGGAGTAACATACCCTCCTCTTCTTTCACCTGAAGATCTTAAGGAAGGAGCAAAGGAAACAAGACTCATAAAAATTGTGTCCTTTTCCTTTTATCCATTTTTACCATCCTCTATTCACATCCCCTTCTGTCATCCTTATGGCATGGCTGACTACTTGTTATATTCTAGTAATACTATTCACTCAAAACAAACAAACTATTTTCTAATGGAGTTATGTCCATATGACAAGTCCCAATTCATAACTCCATCAAAAAATAGTTCGTTTAACTTGGCTGAGCAGGACCCTAGAATATTAATTAATGTCACAAGTTTTTGTGGATTTTAATGAAGTTGTATTACAGAAATAATGGTTAAACTGATAATTTCAATCTGCCTTATTTTTGTGAAGATAAATCCTATGAGGTTAAACTCTCTTATTTTCTTCTGACAGTGCGGGGTACCTTTGCATGCAAAAGATTTAGCAAAAAATATACTGAAGATCTAATTTAATAATGAATCCGTGTTGGATCTTTGCACTTGTGACAAAACATTATTACAAACATTGAGTCTGGCATTTTCACTTGATGAATATATTGAGGACCATTTAAGCACACTACAAAGCCTCTGAATCTGTCAGATTTTGCACTCCTGTATGGTACTAGTCAAGTAAGATTTGATTATGTACAAAATTATATAACGAGGATTTGGGACTGTCAACATGCTTACTAACTCATCTTTTTTGAGAGTGGCTTTGATATTGGATGTCATTTTCACTGTTCTGTGTAGGGTATCTCTTGCATTACTATTTTCTGTGGGGGGATGAAGTGTAGAGTAGATAATGATGCTAGAAAACTGGTAAGCAGGCAAACGGACTTTGATGGTAATGCCTAGGATTCAAGTGATAAACTTTACGTATAATCAAAATGGCAAAAAGTGTCCTTGTCATTCTCTTGAATGCTGATAGCTTGGCTACAAATATCTAGTTAGCCCAACCATAAATACTTTTTAGTAGTTTATTGACGGAGGTGTTGATATATCTTGCTATATCAAAGAGAAGCAAACCATATGCAGGTTTTTTTTTTTTCCTGTAGATTTTATCAAAGATTTTTCACGATCATTGTGTGAAAATTTATGTTATGCATAGTGAATATGATAATGGAACTACTCAACAATTCATAAATAAAATATGCAAGTGGTGATGGATACCAAATTTATTCTGCACGTGGCTTCTGATGGCTGAAAAGAAGGTATGGGACAATACCGAAGGTAGGAGGGAGAGTGTACCTTGACTTCTGATTCTGGATTCAGCAATTCTTGATGATTCTCCTTGCATGTGGTATATCTCTCAATCAATGATTTCATGCTGGTCACGGCAGAAAAAAAATTACTACATTTTATATTGTCATATAATAGGCATGAAATGCTGTATCTGGAGAAGTTAAATATATAGACCCTGACAACATACCTTGTCAAGAAGGTACATCGTTTTCTTTCCATTAGAAAGTATTTAGTAATTTAAAAAGGTTATGCGTCTAACCGTACCACTGGGTGCTAAGTTTCTATATCATATTCTTTCATCTAAAGGAAAATAAAAGTATATCAGAAGGTTGATCTGTGAAAAACTATGCAAAAGCATGGATCAAAAGACACATCGTATGAACAAGTGTTTAGTTAGAATAGTGTATCCTTTCATTTTCCTCTGATTGTCCCTTTAATTTCGGTAATGTCTCATTACTCACTCCAATTTACTTGTCAAGCACTTATACTCAGTGATAAAAAAAAAAAAATGATTTTATCTGCATCATTTCCTTTCGGGTAGGGTGGACAACAGAATCGGCTATACCAACTTTTTGAACATGACATATATGGGGACTTTGATCTCAGCATTGACAGAGAACAAATAATTGGTATTGGGCAGGTTGCTGTTTGACTGGTGTGACCGTGAGCTTTGGTGGTCCAATTTGTAAAGAAATGAACAAGAATGAAGTAGAACTTATGATTCTTGACAAGAAAAGGTTTGGAACTTGGATCAAAGGTAATTATTTTCTGGGATGACTGGGTGCCATGAAGAGGAATTCTATAATTCCAGGGCAGATGTTACCTAGCCTACTTTGGAATCACCGACTTCTTGACTTCCTTATACACTTTAAGCTGTATGGAAAATATTTTGTAAAATTAATTTTGCTGATTTGACTGATCTTTGCTTAACTGAAAGTTGCTTTAATTTCTTGCGCTATTATGTTATGGTAAGTAGATTGGAAACTTTCAATAGGTAATGTGTTCATGAGAATTGAGAATCTAGGATGCCTCTTGTTGCATTTATACACTTCATTTTTCATTTGTAGGAGGGACGAGATCCGAAGGTAGATGTGGACACGGTACCCAAATGCTAGTCAAACCGAGGATCAATCGATTTCTGAGCATGTCTGTTGCTATGAAGGCCCAAGAATTTTTTTCGTCAAAAATGTTTTCTTGCGTAGACAATGGTGGATTAATCTAGACAACTTGTGTAGAAGAGTAAATATATACAAGATTTCTCCTGCCAACTCTATACAAGCACAACAGAAGTGTTCACTTCCAAATAATTCTAAAATTTCCCTTTTTTTTCCTAATTATGAAAAGGAGAAATAATTTTCCTTTACAAGAGATCTATGAATCTGCTACACAGAAATATTTGGTCTCATTTTGCCCTTTACTTATACAAATTGTTATATTTAATTTCTTGCGAAGTCATCTGAATTCTTTAATATATTTTTAGTGACTTATTATCTGTCACTACAATAATTAAGGCATAAGGTTAGTAATGAAATATGAAAACTATATGAAAATCGTCCTTTTAACCTAAATGATATTAGATATCATTTAAATGTCTTTTGAAGGCTCTAGTTATATCTTAAGTTCAATCTAAGATTTGTATGTACAAGTTCAGTGGCTTAATCAAGAGAAAAAGGATATGAAAAATGGAGCAACCTTTATTTGTACCCTGTCGCTTGCCAATTTGTTACAGATTTTTGTACGAAAATGAGATAAAGATAGAAGCTCAAACCAAATAAATATCAGTCAATTAATTTCTTTTTCTTCTCCCCTAAGTACTAAGAAGTGATCATTTCAATCATTCTTAATTTTACATCTCTTATAGAGTGTGGGGGAGTTAGTATAGGAAGGGGATGGAAGATAATAAGAAAATGGGAAATAAAGGTTGGGAAGAAAATGAATGATTTATAGAAGACCTAGTATTCTCTGGTTGAGATATTTTGAAAATCCTCTAGAAACTCAAAATGGAGGAGGACATAACGTGTTAGTGTTGAAGGATGTTGGATGAGTAAACATAATTCTCTATTCCCTTTTCCTTCTTCACTAGAAATTTTCATATAAGAAGAAGATATTACATTAATTTTTTCCCTTCCTCTTCTGTTATCCAATGTCCAAATGTAAAGTTAGTTTTCACCTGCCTAGAGGTTATTTTAGCGTAGTCTTCCTTTGTACCTTTTTTTGGCCTTTTTTCTTTTCAGTTTCACTCCATCAGCTTAGATGAGAAATTTTTGCCTACATTAAAATGTACGTTAGGGGTGTACACTTATACACTTAACCGTTTACAAAGAGACTTAATTTTTGCTCCAATGACATATAACATTTTCTAAAAATTTTGCCTTTTTTTACATTTAGGATTTAATTGCACAACTATGAGTGTGTGTCTAGTGTTTAACTATTTGTGCTATTAAAAAAGGAAATTTCATCTTTAAATTAAATTAAAAGCAAAGCATATTAATAATTTAATTAATACATCTTCACTCATTTACATAATTTGTGATAGATTAAGTACACACAACTTGTATACATTTAGGCTTCCGATTAGAACATTGTACAAGTATCAACAATACAAGGCTTTCCAATATATTAAGGGTTATGGAATAATATAAGATTACACACACATATATGCATGTAAGTATTTGCATTGTAAAGGCTTTTTGTACTGTACAATGTTATGTCACATTTTCATTGGTGGTAACACAATCATCACCCATTTGTTATCACTACATTTGTGATGGTAGAAGCGACTGTTGCTATTATCACCTTCACATTAGTGGTAGTTAAAAGTAGTGAATGTTGGTGGTAGGTTTGATGGCTAGAGGTGGTATATATAGTATAATGGTTATGAGATAATAAAATATAAAATATGTATGATATAAATTCTTATACTATATGATATTTTAAATTTCATTTGTGTTAGTGGTATTGGAGATCTCCACTATTTGTTGTTGCTACATTGATGATGGTGGTAGCAGTGGTTGTCACCACTAATGCCACTGCATTCGTAGTAGTTAGTAGTGGTGATTATGAGTAATAGACAATGGTGAATTTGAAAATTTTTAATTGTGGGGGGCAATAATTATATCTTAAATAAAAATAAAAAATATTATAAGAATTTAAATATTTAAATAAAAATAAAATTTAATTTATTTTAATATGTCTTTCTATATGTGTCTTTATATGTAATTAATGAGTTTTAAATATTCATATATTTATTCAAAATAAAAATTTCTTTTTTAATTGATCTAAAAATAAATTGTAGTAGTAATTTTCCTAAAGTTTATAAGAGTAATATATATCATTAATATATATATACATGTACATACATATGAAAAAAATTTTTGCTTGTGGGGGGCAATTGTCCCCACAATTTTATAACTAGATCTGCCTCTAATGATGAGGGTGATAGCTGGTGATAGTAATGACATAGTATAAGAGTTAGGTGATAGTATAATATATATAATATAGATTCTTTTATTATACCATGTTTAATGGCACATTTGTATTGGTGGTAGTGGCAAACACCACTATTTGTTGCTGTTGCACTGGTGATAGTGGTAATAATTGCTATCATCACATTCGCGGTGATTATTGGTGTTAAGAACAATAGCCAATAATGATTGTAGCAGTTGTTGCCATTATCCATTGTTACCATATTAGTAATAATGGTTGCCATTGTATTGATGTCAATTGGTGATAGTGGTTGTTGGTAGGGGTAATAACTAATGATAATAATGGTGACGGTAATAGTAAATAAGAATGAGTAGAGAAAGAATCGGTGAAGTGAATATTTTTTTTCCTTCTTCTTCTTATTATTTTTAATATAAATTTTTCTTATACGATCTTATCCTTCACTTTAAGAAGTGTATAGTATTATATAACATTTCATATATAAGAGTGGAAATTGTATAAGATTATACTATATAATTAACATTCTAAATCTTGATTGTATAATTTATCCTATATTATTAAGCCTTGTATAATCTACAAACCCTAATATTTGCAGGATAATATAGCATAGGATACATATAGTATAAGCTTTTATATTATATAATGTTTGATACATCACTATATATTATGTATAATTGTATGTTATATATTTCTTATTTTACAATACAAGACAATATATATGTTACATTTGTTATAAATAAAATGTTCTATGTGAACCTATTAATTAATTATAATAGAAGTATAAGTAAATGTTATTGTGTGAATTATTTTGCAAATAAATAAGTAAATATGTTTTAGAGTTAGTAATGATTTAGAATGAATATTTAAGTGTGGAGGAGATTTGGAGTATTTTTTCCATTTTGCCATTAGGACTCTCCCTTTCATAATTCTTTAAATTAATACCTTTCCCCCCATTTTTCCAAATATAATACTATCTCTTCCTCTCAAGTTGCTAGAGAATCAAATTCACTCCCTCCCTTCTTTATCTTTCTCAAATTCAAGTAATGTAAGAATTTCTACAATCCTAATTCCTGTAACATTCCTTCTCCATTTATTCTATTATTTTTAGCAAGATCGAGGTTTTATTTTAAATGGCATTTTAGGTGCTTTAACCCCAATTTATTGATTTTTGCATGTTTAGGAGGAAGGTAACCCTTATTTTTGTTGCTCCAAGTTGTGAGTGAACATTTTAACTAATTTTGTATCCTTTTGAATGCTTTGAATTGGTTGACTTTGGTTTTTCCCTTGCATCGAATGATTTGAGATAAAATGTTATAAAATGATTACATGGTGAATTGAATTAATATGATGTTATTTTTGTGTTGGATGGTGGTTGAAATGCATAATGTATAATAAAGAATAAGTTTTGAGTGAAATTCCTTACATGTGTATAGTGAAATTTTCTATAAAAATTCATACTCAAATTAGTTTCTAATTAGGATTAGTGTATAAAAACTTATCATGAATTGATTCATAAATTGATCCATCACTTATATAAGAAAATTGAAGCATTTGAATTGATTAGTGAATCAATTCAGTAGAGGTTAGAGAGCAACCTTCCATGCATTGAATCGATTGTTGATTTAGGCTTTATAGAAATGTGTAGGAAGACTTGAATCAATTCAAGCCTTATAGAAACTTATTAGAGGTCTTGAATTGATTAGCCAATCAATTTATAAGGTCAAATTTCATATTTTGTCATTGAATCAAGAATAATTGGTTAATCATAATATATATGTTCATGTGTTATATGTGTTAAAAAGTTGTAATGGAGTTGTACTTCCATTTCCATTACAATTATGTTAGTTGTCATGGTGGTATGATTTTATCAAAAGTGTTATTGTGATTATGGTAATGTGCATTGAGAAGCATGAGGGGGGAGAATTATTAAACATGTAGCTTTTATGTTGGATCCAAAAATTTGCTTGTGAGGGATGGAGATAATTTGGTAGGATGAGGATGAATTTGTAAAGGATAAGATTGGATATGAGTCATGAGGAGATTTACATGCTTTCTTTTTATATATATTTTTTGAATCTTGATGAATTGCTATGCTTAGAATGCAAAATTTTAGAAAAAAATATAGCTTACTTGTGTGAAAATTGTTATGTCACTAATGACTTTGACTTATTAATATATTAAAATTGCAATATGGTTAAAATGGGTTTATTCGATGGGTAAAATCTTATTTGTTTTTGATTTGTTTTCTTTAAAATGTTTGCTCATTGAATTCTAAATTTAATCTTTTACTTTTTATTTTGCAATTTTTCATACAAATGTGCCTTTAACACTACTTCAATAAGAGTATGCCATTTTGGGATTCCCTTTAACTTAGATGTGGAAACATATTGATGTTTTTACTTGTAAATAGATATACAGCCTTGGGACTTTTCCTTAGTACCCCTTGAGCATAAAAGGGTGATTATTTTGGTTAACATTGTAAGTCATATAGATTTTGATTAAGGGGCACTAATTAGACCAACTTATTATTGAAAATTGTTAGGAATTATAAATAAGTCTAGACTCCCTTTCCTTTGTAGAAAACAATCATGTTGATAATCAATATTTTGAAATATAAATGTTATTACTAGTTATTATTTTTTGTTATTGTTCAATGTCTTAGGTACTATCTAAATTTAGAGTCGGCTAATGGAAATTGATAAGTTGAATTTCAGACTAAGTCCTCGGGTGAGGTATGTGAATATATAATATTGAAATTATAATTTAAATAATTATCCTTATATGATAATTATTGTTATTTTTGAAAAGTTATTGCAAAGATAAATTGCTTATGCTTAAGATGGAAGTTTGATCAATTGTGTAGTGATAATGTGGTAGTGACAATGGTTGATAATAATATTAGTGAAAGCAATTACAAATGATAAGATTGAAAAGGTTAGCAATAGTCACTGCCATTACCATCACATTTATGTTGATGGTAGTGTGGCAATGATGGTCACTGCTCATTGGTAGCATGGCAGCAATGGTTACTATTGCATCAAGGTCTTCTTATGGTGATGATTAATGTTAGTATGGTGGTGGTGGTGAATGATAACATGGGTAGTGATAGTAGATAATAATAAATAATAATGAAATAGTTAAAATAAATATATATTTTTAATATTTTATTTTTAATATAATTTATTTATCAAAAATTATCTTTTAAGTGTATAGTGTTATAAGATATTATATATATAATAGGAAATTATATAAAATAATATTATATAATTTACACATGCTATGTAATTTACGTGCCAAACATGCTGTAAAACTTATCACCATTTGCCACTATCACTCATCAATTTTGTGTTTTTCCGTAAGTGCCTACCATCACTTGTGGCCCGCAATCTATTATCACACTACATAATCATTAGCTATTACTATGTTTCATTGTTATAATCCCCACTGTCATCATCGGTTTTTCAACATTCTCTCTCTTTTTGTTCTTTGTATTTTTAATTTCAATTTCAATTATTGCATTTCTATATTTCATGTATGACATGACAGTGACAACTCTCCAACATAAGATCTACCGACGGTTTCTTAAAATTTAAATTTAAATTTTTAAGAGATGATTGTCTGTACATTTGGATCGCCACTTTCAAATCTCAAAACAAAATATTCTGGGAAAAAACATAACACTTAAAAAAAGGGATAGAATTAATATTTTATTAATTTTGTCTAAAAAATAGATATTATTTGGTCTCTTCCTAGAATCTCTCAATTTCTCAAAACTTGAAAGTTTAATCTGTTCCTAAAATCACTTTAAAGTTATTTGACAAAAAGTTGCAGCACCCTATTACGAAAGCCTAAGGAAGCAATGCCCCCAATTACATATAGCTCAAGGGTTAGAAAATGTCTAATTTAATTTGTTCAGCATGTTTCTGTAGCATTTGGGACATGCTCTCTACTAGTGCATGGCATGCCACCTAACACGTCATGATGCTCAAATTTATTTTATCTTTTGTCCCGAGTTTAATTTGTTTGAAATAAAATTTAAGGTAAAATTGTCCATGAATCAAAATTTTAAAAATTAAATTTGGTTTTTTATAATTTCAAACAAGGGATTAGTTCATCATTTAATTTTACTTAATACATACTTAACAGAAGTTAAAATCAGTTGATCTCCCTTGTTCAGTAATTATACTCATCAAATTCTATTAAGTAATAAGATTGAATGAATTGAAATGAATTTGATGATCATACTTTACCTAACCTTTCCCACCTACCAAAATAATTGTGTGAATGTGGACATAAAAATGAAAGTATATAAGCATCCCATGACATTGATAATTCATACTTCAGGATGCTACCTGAAATTGAACAAATGCATGCAAGCTTTCTAAAGCCTCTATGATTGGCAAAGCACTTGTCGGACATTAAGGATAAGAAGTTGAATCAAAACAAAACCGGAGGAGGTTATAGCCAAGACAGGATGTTTTCCTCTCTTTTTGTGTTGTATTTTGGGGAGTGGATTTCTTTTGCTATAGAAAATTTCAGATGAAAAGCAGCTCCACAAGCTAGTGGGGCTTGGTGGATAATGAGTCCAAAAATTCCTAGGCATAACTATGCATTCATAAAAATGCTCCCATTATCCCATACAATTTTATCTAAGATATCAACTCATTTTTGTTTTGTTTCTCACACTAGTGTCTAATAATATACATGTCATGATCTGATTTAATCTGGTTTTCTTATTCACGTTCACCTCTTTAGAGTTAAAATGACTTTTGAAGTATACTTTTAAATCTTTTTTTAAAAGAAAAATGAAAAATACAACTGCTTTACAATAAGACAGACACAGATCAGAAGAGTCTTCGGACAAAATATGCCCTAAATCAGAACGATGATCTTGAAAAGATTGAACACCAAGGAGAAGATATTGATCCAATAAGATATTGATGTTCATAATAAGTATTTGTATCTTCTACCTCTAGCGTTGTTTGTGGTACGCTCAATAGTACTTTCTCTGGAGGACATATATAGATCAACAGCAAACAAGGTAAACAGAACACTAATTTCTTCCATTATATCCAAGGCTCTCGTTAATTTTATGGTTTGAGTTAGCACCGACAGCCCATTTCAAACAAAATGACAAATAGACTAATGAAGGGTTATTCAGCAAAAGGCATGCTGTTGTGTGTGTGTGTGTGTTTTAATAAAAATGGTCTGCTTCAAACAACAATAAATTCTGAACAGCGGAGTTCATGATCTCCTTAACAATACATGAAAAGCTCAGTAAATTTTTTGAAGAGATATAGAAGGTTATTACTCACTGCTAGCTCTCCCGTTGCACGCTCACTCATGCGACTGAAGTAAACCTAAATCTCACTCACATGTTCGTGAAGAGAGTACGAGTATTAGAGTGTTTAAGTAGTATGACCCAATAACTTATCCTTCCAATCCAAACAGCCTAACTGCTGAGCTCAAACTTTTGGTAGAATTTTATTTTAAGAGAACATTGAAAATCACCTATCATATAGGTTCCAGCAGACCAATGAAGGTCACCTATCATATAGGTTCCTGCAGAATACCTAGCTAAAGTCTGACCCTGAATACATAGATAGTTGGATCTCTTTAAACTTTTTGCTTTGTTTACTTTTTTGCATTATACCCTTAACTTTTTTTAGGCTGAAGAGATCCACAATCAATTATACAGATCATGTATATAGAGGAACACATGAAACTTTCATTATCTCAGTTAATTTGAAACTAATTTATTAATCTATATATACATAGACTTGCAGTGGCATCAGCTTCAAGAAAATCAGCAAATTGATTCTAGAAACATAAGGCCAGAGCAGTATAATATATACAATAAGATATATATGCATAAATATTTAGACTGGTATACTAAGAAATGATGATCTAATTAATTACCTGGAGCTTGCATATTCATAAAGCTTTCCTGTGCTGGAAAATATCATAAGTCCAACTTCAGCATCGCAGAGTATTGCCAGTTCTTTGGCTTTCTTGATCAATCCCTTTCTCCTCTTCGAGAAAGTCACTTGCCTGCTCGTAGAATTGTCGATCCTCCGAATCGCAATCTTCCCTCTTCCCATGCTTTCAGCTTTCTGCAGCTAGGGTTTCCTGAAACAAACAAGATTCCTCAAATCACATCAGAAAAGAAAAAGTCTCAATCTGGAGAAAAGCTGATAAATCCTTAGTGACGAAGAATCTTGCTTGGTAGAGCTAAAAGGAACACTTACTATTTATTGATGATCAGTCAATGGTTTTAATGGTGCAAAGTGCTGAGGTTCGCCTTTCCATTTTCTGCCTATCGGAGCTTTATAAGCAGAAAAGTGGCGCTGAGGATGAAAGAGAAGCTCGAAGGGAAGATTACTATCATGGTATAAAAAATTGGACTGTTATTAGTGCTGTACTGTCTACAGTGAGTTACTCGAGGAAGGGTATTATACATATACAGTGCATATTACTTTAACGATTTTGAGTTTTTTTAGGCCGCCGTCAGCCGTATAAGTCTGTGACACGTTACAAATACAGATGCAAATATATAGAAAAAAAAATCTTAAATTCACGTTATGAATTTATTATTAAAAACTGATTATAAACTGATATGTATGTTTATTAATCAATAGCATTTAAATATGATTACGTGTATTATTTTACAATTGATTTTACATGATTTTCTTAGTTTATACCCAGAGATTTTCACATTTCAGGTGTGAGATTAATTTTATTTGGAGTGAAAGCAATAAATAATAATTTTTTTCAATAAAAATATTTTTAATGATTAAATTCAAAACTCTTTAGCAGATTTAAAATTCTTCGAGACCATGCTTGTTTTCACCAAGCGAATCAATTATTGGTAAATATATTTGAAATTTCTTTATAACCCAGCTGTGTGAGTACATTGTTAGTAAAAACCTTGTTCAAATGATTGTAATTTTGTATATTTATATTAATTTTTTTTTTAGTTTTATTAGTAAACGCAATCTTTAATCTTTATGAGAAAGAAGCCTGTTGGAATAGTTTAAAGTGCTGACACCATGATTGGGAAGTTTCAGTTTATTCTCTGAAATAAAATTTAAATTACACTTTATAAAATATTATTAAATGATGAATTAGCGATGAAGAATTTAAATAATATGTTTAATAATATGTTCAGATTATAAATTTATATTTTTTCACCGTAATCGTACCGAAAAAGATTACACTTTATATAAGCTTAATTCGCTTAGACTATGCAGCAAATCTAAAGACTCACCTCACTTTATACTAACATTTAATTACAAGACTGAAACAGTAGGATTAATTCTGAATCTTTCAATTTAACAAGTTTTAATATCACATTTACGTGCCAATTATGTCTACAACTGTAAATTGAAAGGAGAAAAATAGTTTTATTATAATTATAACTCTATTGATTTCCTCGAACCTTGATCTAAGGCAGCCAAGGATTTGAGCGCTTTGACAAAGTGAAGATTGGTCTCCACTGATTGCCTTAAAGACAAAGAATTTCATTCAGTTTAGACGTTAGTTTAAATTAACAGTAACTTGATACTTGAAGTGTCCCATGTATATCCTTGTTTCATTTTATTTGACATTGTCCACTTTCAATTTTTTGGTTCCATAGACTTTGGAGTCTGCAGCCAGTATCTTTATAGCCCATCTTAAAGTGGCAAGCAGATAGTAGCAGGCAAGGAAGAACTTCACCACGTGTCAATCTGACATCGTACGGTTTCATTAACGTTTCTAAATTGGTCCAAAGCAAAATATCATCATTATATATACCCTAGCCAATGAATATGATCTTAGATCTGCGTCAAAAAGGGCCAAACTTGTTTAATTCTTTAACTATTAAGACTAGCATTTTCCTAGTATGGATAAATAGAAAAAAGAAGGCCATCTTTGTGCGTCTCCAGATGTAATGTGTGTGTGTGTGGGAAGACTTGTTTGAACATATTTTCATGGTTAGTTGAAGCTTAATACAACCTCATCTTTAGTTAATAAATCATATATAAAACAAAGTTATTCACGAATTCACTAAAATATTCGTCTTTGGAAGAACAAAACTAACTAATTTGCAATAACCTTACTCCGAGTGATAAAATAACACTGCTATGAATCGTTTTATTTAGGTGAATATCTTTGTCAAGAAAGTGCATATTTGTGTATACTTAACCAATTACTTTATAATTGATTATCAATAGAAAAAATCATTAATGTTAAAATTTTTTCGCCTACAGTTTATTATACCAATGAAATGATTAGTTGAGTGTACACAAAGGAATTATTTGATTTAGATAGGAAGTAGAATTTTTTGAAAAAAAAATTCTTAAATTTTTTAGGAAGTGCTCAAAATCCTTTGATTAGCAATGAGAATTAAAAGTTCTTAAAATTTTTCTTTTGTTACTTAGGGGAGATAAGAAAGAAACTTTTCACATTTTGTGATGAGAAGTAAAATTTCTTAGAAAACTTTACTTCCATTTTATATTTTAGTAGCTAATCAAACAATCTATTTATTTCTTATTTTTCAAGAGGTTGCATTAATTATTATATAACTTTTTTTTTCAATCAAATGACTTTTAGTGGGCATTTGGTTTGCAAAATATTTTTTACATTCGCAAAAATAATTTATAAAAATATTATATTTTCATGTTTGATTCAAAATTTTAAAGAATTTACCCAAAAATATAATATTTTTAGGAATATTTTTAACTCAACTTTTTCCTCAAATTATTCCTATAAGATGAGGTAGGTATTTTAGATTCCATGAGATGGGAATATTGATATTAAAATACAAAGATATTTTATCCCCATTTTTTTCATACTTTAATTTATTCTAAAAATATTTTATTTTTATTTTTTTACTTTTAACTTATATTTCTCATTTTCAATTTTTTTATGATAACAAGCATAATTACACAAAATAAGGAAAAAATAAATAAGTAATTTCTAAATTTGAATCCTATTAATATATATACAATCTTATGACAAATAAAAAAGGGATTCATAAAGCAACTTTAATCTACTAAATTTTGATTTATATGATTACATTGACTAATATTGCATATTCACATATAATATATATTTTCAAATTTTTTTTCTCATTTACATAAAAATTACAGTTAAAATTTATAATTATTTTTTATGATTTTTAATCCTTAGAAAGCAAAAAAATATAAAGGTTTAAATGTATGAGTCGTGTGAAACTAATACTAATATCAAAGCTAACTTTTAGCTTGCTTATATAATTAATTATATAAAGATTCAAATTCAAATTCTTAAAAATTTTAATTGTATAAAGAAAAAGGAAGTGAAAACAATAAGAGAGAATTAAGCAGAAATACAGGGAAAAGCATAAATAGTTATTACTTTCTTTAGATTCTAATTCTTAAAAAAATCATTCAAAAACCTCCAAATTAAAGAATTACAAAAAATACTAGTGCAGAAGAATGTTTAACGGTTTTAAAGAATTAACCATCATTCTTAATTCCCTTTTCTCCCATAACTAAAACTCTCCAATAAAAAATTTATTTAATAATCTTCTATTCCTTCAGTATTTTTAATTTCCCATTCTCCTTTATCCAAAGATAGTACCGCCAAGGAAGAATCTCTCATTCTTGGCTTCACAACATGCATAATTGGGCTGCAACACTTATTCAAAAATTTCAATGGAACAGTACACATGCAAGAGGGGGTTTTCAAGGTACATAGACATGTGATGGTTTACAGTATAGGTGACTGACACTGACACACATGCCAATTTGCGAAATACATAGAATCACTGTTCGCCGATCGAGGGGAGCCTTCGCACGCCTGCGTTGAGCTCAGACCACTGTTCAACAATTCGTACCATATTTTGCGTGACTTTTAATTTGCTTTGAGCCACAATGCAGCCACACACCACCCACCGCGTACCATACTTGGAATATATATATTCTTGGTTTTGGTGTCACTAATTACTCGGATGAATATAGGCATCGTAGGAGTTTTACTCACGCAATAATTTTTTATATGTATATTAACTCATTTGACCAAAATTGCTGTGTTCATTCAAATCTCATCTCAATTGATATATTAAGAGGACAGAGATCAAGAAACATGCTTTATATAACCTTAAAATGAGAAGTCTTAAACCCTCCAATTCTTGATGTTAAGCCTTTCTTAGGAGCTGGTGGCATCTACACGGCTTTGTTTCAGTATGGAGCATGGAACATAAAGGTTCATATCCACTTGAAGTATTTACAAGGATTAACAGTCACCTGTAATCAATAAAAAGGACGATGACCGGTATCCCAAAGATAACTTGGTTATTTGGTTAAAGTGTTGCAATTTTATTCCTTAATTCAAACTCCAAACTAAGCACAAAAATCTACCAGTTGTACAAGGTGATTAGATGATTCGTTACATGTAATGTGTATGATTTTGATGCAAACTTCCAAGTTTATTATATGAAGAATGTTATCTTACTCTCAAAGTAAGATACAATATCTTATTTTAGAAGAAAGATATAAAAAGAATAAAGTGGGATGGGGCTTATATGGATGGGGCCTACCCACTTCACTATTTTTGTCTCTTTCTACCAAAATGAGGCACTCTATCTTCTTTCAAGAATAAGATAACATTTCTCCTATTATGTTAACTAAAGATGCCAACCTATCAATTAGACAATGTGATTGGATGGCACGTGATGTGCAATGAGTATAATCTTGATACAAACTTTTAGTCTATTGTGTTGACTAAGACAATGACTTACCAATCGAACAAGATGATTGAATAGCATGTGATGTGCAACATGTATAATCTCGATGCAAACTTTTAAGTCTATTAAGTTGATTAAGACAATAACTTACCAACTAGACAAGATGATCGGATGGCTCGTGATAGGCAATGTGTATAATCTCAATGCGAACTTCTAGGTTTATTATGTTGATTAAGGATGACAACCTACCAACTAGACAAGGTGATTAGATGACTTGTGACATACAATGTGTACGATCTTAGATGTATTTGAATTACTTATGATTAAGTGGTTACTATTATATTATTGGTATTCATCAATACTTCTCGCCATTAAGCAAAAAAATTTGATAATTTTGGCACATTTATCTTTATGGAAAATATTTTTATAAGAATAATATTATTTTCTTATATTATATGTATAGTTATAAAATATTATGATAATAAAAAAGTACTATCTATTTATATTAAATTAAAGGATTATAATAGAAAATAACATCATTTATTTTAAGGAGGATGGCTTTTTTTCTCACTACCATTTTACTATGAATTATTTTTAATTTCAATCACAAGCTATATAGTAACATGGAACTTGTTTATGATATAATATGTAAACAAATAAAATTTTATTAAAAAAATTCTTCTAACAAAAGAAAAACAAAACAAGCCTTTATGTGACCTAGCATTAAGTTATGTTTCAGGTTTTCAACACATTCTGTATAAAATTTACGTTTGCATATATTCTTCACCAATGACTGTAGATCACACAATAAGTAATTTGTTTTCATTAAATAAGTAAAATTTTTTGCTATACCCGAAAGATAGAAGAATTTTTCTCAGCGAAAACTTTATAAAAATACTCAATACTCAATGGCTATCGGCAACATTATTATAGTGGCGGCTTGGGGGTCAAGGTGAGGTGCAGATGGTCATAAAGTTTAGGCAATTGTCTCCAAACCGCGCTTTCTATTAGTCAAGGCCATGTGAACAAGATCTCTTAGACCAATAAGATTCGATCTTTAAGGTAGCACTTGGATTTTAAAGTAAAAGACTACTAGATTTAATTAGTGCTTCCATCAAGGAGCTTAGCCAGGTGTCAATGATCAGTATAATCATATTAAGTACAGAAACCTAGCAAGATAGACTTTACCTACAGTTCCAATATGGTTTATAAAATTCCAGTGTGGAAAATGATGCTTTTTACTTACTGGGTCATTGTGCAATTTGATAATTAATTCTTTTCAGCTTGTGATGCAAAAAGTAGCATTAGTTTAGTCAGTGAAGCACATGAAGCTCTATCATTATCTCTCCCATCAATTTTGCAGCACTCATGGAAAGAAGACATGGCTTTCTTTAGGAAGTAAGGGATGTTCAAGCAATGTCCCTAATTTGCATATTCAATTAAGTTACCAAAAGCTTTGTGTTTGTCAATAATTTTGTTAATGGTAGATGTCTTGTTTTCCAGAGTTGGCCTTGTAGATGATGAAGATTGCATTACATAACATCTTTTCTCAATTTCCCTCTTCACCATAAACATATCATATGATCCAATTCTATTCATATATTCTCTTCTTGTTCTTATTCAATTTGTCTTATTCATTCAACATTTAGCATGGGATCTAAATGCAAATGGATGTAATTAGAATTGATCGGTGAGTATAATTTATCTTAATGTATATAACATGAAAGACTAGATGCTATAGAAAATTTTCTTATAGTTTGGAATATGGTTGGGGTAAAATTTTGCGTTTACAGGTAAATATAATTATTGTGAAAATAAAAAATTATGATTATACGAAATTTAATGTAACAATAATATTGTGCGTAATACAACAGTTATAGAAACTGAGAAATTATCGCTGTAGCTAACATTGACAAGTTGGAAAATTGCGATGTTACTATTTTTCTTTCGGCCAAATTACCTCTTCTTACCTATTCAGAGTGAAAACAAATAGGCACTTCGAGCAAGACAACTTTTAGACTCAAACTTACTAGCTCCCTAAAATAGCACGAGTTATCTTATTGGCTGGTTCGTAAAGCTTATATATCATACCATTATCTAATTCAATATCAATTTAACGTGAAATTAAATTTGGGTTTCACAATCGCTTGCACTTAAATGTATTTATTCTCATTGTATTGATTAATTAAAAAAAAAGACTAAATTTGAAAATATTTTAAATTTAATCATTGAAAGCACTTTCATTAAAAGAGATTTATTATATACTATGCTTTAACTTTAAAAAGGAAAGTATTGCCCTTATTAGGTTTAACGATGAATGGTCCATAACCCATGGTACGCACCAGATGGGGTAGGATGATAGCATGCCGCAGTTTCAACTAATTAGTGCTTCGAATCTGTCAGTCATTCAAAGGGTTTAATACAAATAGTAATTCGAATCGTATGGCGTAAAAGATTAACTACGTCAATTGTCTTAGCAAGTATAGTATTATTGACCCTAAACGCTTCCAGTGTAGCCTTCAATTTATCGGTGGAATCTCTTAGTCTAGGTCAAAGCAATGTGTTAGGCATTGTCCTTCTGCACGATTCAGACTAACCAAACAGGCTGCTTGGTAATAAATACTAATATTTTACGGGTTATAATGATAAATATCTTATAATTATTTAATAATTTTGCAACCATTTTCTAACTATTTTATTAAGAAAATTTCTATATAAAGTATATATTATATTTTTATTACTCAAATTATTATTATTTTTTACTACAAATTACTAATTTAAATATTGAACCTTCTTAGGAATTTTGCTCCATTCCTCCTTTTTCTATTTATAGGTGCTTCAAAGGGAGAAGAAATCTTTCATTGGCACCTTCTATGGGGGAGTATAACACCCCTACAAAAATTTAAATATCATGATTATCAAGATGACATACCTATTGCTACAATTTGGAGATTCCTATTAACTCACTATTTTTTTATTATTTATATGCAAAATGTACTATAACTCATTCAAGCACATTTATACAAATTGGTAATTGCTGATTGATTGTGCACCACTACATGGTATGCATCTAGTTGGGCAACGAGTAGTATAGATTGATAATTGTTAGTCGATCTATGCAACTACCATCCTATTGTGTGATGGATAATACAGATTAATAATTGATGGTTGGTAGACACCACTGTGAGGTGGGCATCCCATTAAGTGACAAGCAAAACATCTGCTCATATGTACGAGCACTTTAGTACCTTCAAGTGAAATTTAGATCATCAACTTAGATGTCTTAAAAAGACCAATAAGATAGTATGGTTAGGGAGATTGATAAGATTATCAACTTAGATGATCAAGGAGACCAATTAAATAGTATAATCAAGGAGATTGATCAAATTATTAGTTTATAAAGTTCGGAAAACTAGTTAGATTATCAATTTATATGGTTAAAAAAACTAGTCAAATTATCAACTTATATGGTCTAGATATTAAAACAACCTTATGAAAATTTTGAGTATCATTCACCAAATTATTAGATATATGTATTAAAATTTCAAACTAATAGATTAAATTGGTTTTAAATTATCAAAATTAGAGATTAATGATTTAGATTATCAAATTTAGGATTCAAACAACCAAATTATTAGTTTTTAGGTATCAATGGTTCAAATTATTAGATTTGGGTCAAATTTTGAAACCAAATGATTCAAATAATTAGAATCAAGTATCATTAGATTTGGGGTATCAAATGTTTAGATCATTAAAATGGGATATCAATAGTTGAAATTATCAAAATTTGGTATCAGTCATTCATTCAAGCTTCATTCATTGACTTTTAGGGAGCAAATAATAAATATTGATATTTTAAGAGTTATAATGATAAATACCTTGTAATTGCTTTATTATTTTATACCATCTATCAACTGATCTATTTAAGGAAACTTTTATACAAGATATATAGTTTACATTTATTACTTAAATTATTCATTCTTTATTATATATTATTGACTTAAGCATTAGAATTTTCCCGTTCCATCTTCTGTCTGCCTTGCAATTATTTTGAAGAAAGATAAAATTTTTCACTAGGTATTTTTCTCCATAAAAACTTCAAGTTCCATGTCCAATTGGACTAAACACAAATGTGAGGGCTAAAAAGGATATTAAGGTAAGCCAATGGTTAATGTCACAAGTTTAAATCTAGAAATTAAAACAAAAAAAATTTGAAAATAATGTTCAGTGTCACTATAATAATAAATGAGTTGGAAAGATTGTGATTATCAAATCCCATATCTAATAAACTTAAAATTGGATGATGATATATACATATAAATAATTAACTACATATTAAAACAATAACTAATGGTATTTTCATGCTTAAACACACACACACACACATCATACTAGTAATAACTAAAAGTTGTTGGTGAATGTTTGTAAATAATGCAGATAATTTTTTAAATTAAATAATAAATTGAGGAAGTAGTGTGTAGTGATGCTTGAGTAGTGGTCAGGATAGAAGCCCCCAATTTTTTTTTCAATTTTGTATTAGAATTATGTAATTATGTGTAAAAAAGTTTTGTATGTGTAATTTGGCTCTCCTAAAATATTTTTATTCTTTATATATATAATTTGTAAATTTTAAACTGCATTAGTATGAAATTTTTTTGAACTTAACTAGACACAATTCAAGGAATACAAAACAAAATTAAAATATAGAAACTCAAAATATCAAACTTCAAAAAATAATTTTGATCCTAACAAAGAAAAAAAATAAAATAAGTGATGGGCTAATACTTTGAGAGAAGCCCATCAACTAAAGGATAAAAAAATGATATTGAATGGCAAAAAAAAAAAGAAAAAGAAAAAGATAAGTTCACTAGTAGCATTTTTAAGCTAACTTTATTGAGAAGTTAGGTAGCATACAAGCACTCTTCATCTCTTTACAAAAACATCTTTATTAGCATGTATTACCATAAAGCAAATAAGGGTTTACAACAAATTCTTCTTTACACCAAGGACTTATCACTTAGAGCAATTTTGATAATGACACAGAAGTAACACTTCTATGATTTCTCGAATCATGTAATTTTATTTTTTAAATAATGTTTAGTTAGGTTTTACTTTCATTTATAAGAAAATGAAAGTGATAATGTAATTTATGATTTATGGAGGTTTATGGAGGTGGGAACAAAGTTCAAATGGGCAAATGGATAACTTATATAATGTGAAGTTTGTCAAATGCACAAATAAATAACTTGCAATCTTGCTAACTACGAAATTGTGAATGTGGGAACAAGATCAATTTTTTTTAGGAAAATTTCAAAATTCAAGACATACTTTTGGTATGAAACATCAAACCTTGTTTGAAAGCATAATGATGTTGTGTTGTTTGTTATTTTCAGATTGGATTTAGTAATTGTTTGGACGGATTGTAAACAATTTTTTAATTTAATTTGTTGGCTTTTTTTAGATAAAATTAATTTTGAACACAAGTAAAAAATTTATCACTCTCACTAATTCAATATAAATATAATTTAATTTAGACTAAGAGAGGAATTTTAAATTTTCCAATTTCAACAACTATAACAAAATGAATTTTTTTTAGATGAAGATATTCAAGACAAAATTACAGAATAAATGGAAAATAATTTCCCTATAGATAATACAATGGTTTGTTTTGAGTGAGAAATAATTAAAAGTTTTAGTTTTGATTCTATCATTGAAAACTTCAAGTCCTTAAGAAAGTGAAGAGTTGCATTTTGAATGAAAATAATCTCTAATATGTTCTAATTTAATAGCTTAATTACTTTTTCTTGAAATTTTTAACAATGATTAATTATGAAATTATGCTCAAGGTATTTAGCAATATATAAAATACTAAAAATCATATGCCATTAAATTTTTTTTTGCCTATTAAATATGTTTAGTTTGATCCTTTAAAAAAGATTGAAGTGAAGCTCTACCACCATGCATGAGTGTCATACATTGTTTTAAGACAACTTAGTTTGTGAACTCATTTCTAAATGAAGAACTTCTAATATTTGTGTATCGAAAAATTCAGGATTACATCACATGCAAATGCAACAAAAAATTTAAAATTTAAAATAATTCAAAATTCCCATCCTAAGAACTATTCTTGTAGTTAATTCGATTCATAAATATATAATTAGGAAAAATGAATTTTACCTTTCTTTTGGTTGTATGTGTTTTGAAACTTATAATTGAAAGACCTAAGTGAGCCTTTTCTAAGGTTAGTCAATACAATTGGCCTCCATTCTATTACATCTTTGTGCTAACATTGGTGAGTGGCAATTTTAGTAAGAAAGGAGAAGATAGGACAATTTTTCATGATTAGCTCAATATATAATCTCATATGTGTTGGTGGTTGATGTCTATAACTCTTGTGGTCACTATTGTCAATGTTATTATTAGGGTTTTTTTACAACTCTTATTGATCTTTTTTTATAGTTATCTCATGACTGGCCTATTGAATGGATTCTTGCTTGAATCCTAATAATATTTTTAGGAATCCAATTCAAAATAAATGACATTAAAAATTGACCAATAAAGAAATAATTTATTTATTTTTAAATATTTCTTGACAAAATAAATTAATAAATAAACTATTTATTTATTTCAAAGAATATTAAAATAGATAAATAAATAAATAAATTATTTATTTATATTTATTTCTTTTCTCCAATCAACTATCTTATAATTATCTCATAATTAAATTGATTCTTTCTAAATAAATAAATAAATATAGATATATTTGATTTTATGTATACTTGTTACGTGTGAAATGGTTTATCAACTAGCGCAAGTGCACACTATCGTAAACAAGTAATAAAGTGATAAGAAAGTATCGTTCCCACGAGGATTGTTTCACTAAGTACCAAAATTAATAATCCTAACTCTATTTGGCAGATCAATAAGTTGGAAATGAAGTGAGTAAATAAAGATTAATGCAAGAATATATTTAAAGTAAATATGAATGCAAATGGACTAAAGATAAATATGAATAAAAGACCTAGGGATCAGACTTCACTTGACAATTTCGGATTGAATCATCTATCTACACTAATCCAATTTTAACTCCCTTAATTGATAGTCGAGTTTCCCTAAATTAATTACTAGCCTCTTCCAAGGTCAAGTAATTCTATAATTAATTGGAATTCACTATATTCCTATGAGAACTGCAACAACTAATCATGCATTAGGATTTATGGAACTCATTAAGACTACATAAACCATATGAATATATTCCTATTTCATATGCAATTTACGGTTTTAATTATAGGATCCACACACATGTATCTCCTTCCGGTCTCAACATGCATATTGAGTTCATTCAAAAGGTAGCTAATCAATCGAAAGCATTAAGAGCAATAATTAAAACTCAATCTAGGAAATAAAATCAAAATTAGTTTCAATAGACTAGAATTCAATCCGTTATTATCAAGTTACGCCATCACCCTAGGAAGATAAAAAATTAGAACATAATGAAATTAAAAACAAACATAAAATAAAATAAAAACAACATCACATTCATAAAATATAATTACAAATGCATGAAAATAGAAAAGCTATCCATCCATTAGGAGGTAGAACCGTCCTTGTAGGAGGAGAACATAAGGATACAATTACAAATGCATGAAAATGAAAATAATTATCCATCCATTAGGAGGTAGAACCATCCTTGTAGGAGGCATACAAGAACTAAAAATTGCATGAACTAAACTACTATCTAAGGTGCATGAATGAATGATTCAATGCTTCAAATGCTCTCTCCAAGATGCCTTTTCTCAGCTGATCCCCTTGCTATTTATAGATGAATGGGTGCAAGAATTTCAACTTGCCAAGCCACTAATCTTGACTACTAGCCATAATCTTTGACCTCGGAGCAACCATATTTCAGCGTTTTTGCTAACTTTTGACACTTAAATCGGTGGATTCACGCATTTTAGTATTCATCAAAGTTGTAGCCGTGGATCTAAGCTTTCAAATGGCGGCAGGAGCTCCTAACTTTGAAATTTCTAGCTCAAGTTATGATCAGATTGGTAGTCAAAGGTCAGATTCCGCCAGAACCACTGTTTTATCTTCCAAGCAGAATTTGAGATCCTTAGATCCCGAACTGGGCTTTTCTTTAAACATGAAAGTTTTAGGGCTTCTTCTTAGCTTTCCATCCATATAAAGAACAGCCCAATCGGACATCCAGAACTCCAGATATGGCCTAAAACCTGAAACAGTGTCAGATTACAGCATTATTTAAAATATTTGATTTCATTTCAAATTCAAGATCCATTCACCAAATGCAACTAAATTTATTTAATTTAACAAGATAACATCCAAAAATGCATCATACAAGGGAAAATAAATATGTAAATATTTTACGTATCAAATTCCCCCACACTTAGCTTTTGGACGTCCTCGGACAAACACAAAATAAAAGAAAACTATTAGTACTAATCTACCCATGAGATAGTTAGAAAAACATAAGAAAGATAATTAAAGTACAAAGATATCATAGCATTCATGAATCAACAAATCTTGACATATAAAATCAAAAAGAAATTGCAACTTCATTTGAGAAGGATTGAATCAGATTGATATAATCACTGGAACTCTTCCTCTCTCAAATGTTTATTGGCAAGTGTTTCACTCAAATTCATCCTATTAAAGATTGCACTACCATAGGCTTGCATAAATTCTCAATCTCCACTACTTGATTTACATGCACACTTCAAATCAAAAGGTCTTATTAAGGGTTGTAATGAGGCCAAGGTAAAGGAAAGATAAAACAGGGTTATGAAAGGCTGAAGTAAGGAGAGAAATTAATAGAGCAATTACAACATGGGTAATCTCTAAATAATTTTATCTTAACATAGCAGCCCACGATTCTCATCAATTTCTCTCTTTTTCTTTTTTTTTTTTATTTTTATTTTTATTTTTATTTAGTTTTTCTTTTTTTTTTCTTTTTCTCTTTTTTTTTTTGAATAAAAACCCTCGCAACTTTGAAGTTAATAATACATATTCCCCCACACTTTGTCAAAAACCCATTTTTCAAAAATTCAAATGCTCTACTAATCCCTAGGGTTAAGTAAAGACAATTGATATTTCATTAAATGACATATTAATAGGTTAAAGCAAAGAAACGGTTAATCAGGCTCAAAGGGGTTTATCAATGGTAAAACTGCAGGGTTGGCTATTTAGTTCAAACTAAGGAAAAAAAAAATGCCTTTATCATATCTGAGTATGCATGTAAATTGTAATCTCAACCAGATTTCATGCAAGTTCTAGAGTGACAACTTAACAGGTGAATATCACACGCAAGAAATATAATATTAATTCAACAAATAGGCTCAAAATCTCACGGTTAGAGGTTTCCAACTCAATCCAACTCAAAATCCATTGCAAAATCTATCAATCCTAAGAAGTAAGAAAGTTGTTCAATCATGCTATGAAATCTTTTAAAATTATTGAAAAGAACCTAATAAGCAGGAAAATATATATATATTTTTTTTAATAATTTTTTTTTTTTTTTTTAGGATGCGTATCAAGAGTAAAAAGCTCTTTACTCGGCCATCCCCCCCCTTTTTTTTTATAATGAATCTCATGGTTCTACTACCAAAATATCCTACAAAGTAAAATTTTTTTTTTTTTTTTTTTATTATCCCCACACTTAATGTAGACATTGTCCCCAATGTTTTCAGTAGGTTAGCAAAAAGGGTTTATTAAAAGGAAATGCATAAGCAACACACATATAACAGAAATTTTGGGAGTAAAACCATAAGAGTAAAGAAAGTTACAACCGGAGAGTGGTGTCTGGCTCATGCGTCTGACTGCTGGTTGGAGATTGCCAATCTATCTTTTTCACTAAAGGATCTGGTTGATGTGTATAGCTTTGTAGTTGGTCAATCAGCTGATCAGCAGTTGAGGCAGACATTATTGCACGGCGAGTCGCTTGGGGTATGAATCCTTGTTCCATAGCTTGATCTAAAAAAGACAGCAAACTATCATAAAAACCATTGACATTCAATAAACCTACTGGCTTCTGATGAAAGTTCAAGTTAATCCAATATGCAATGCTAGAAATTCCATCTAATGCTTCTAAACCACCAGGTAAAGCAATAAAGGCTTGAGCAGTGTAAAGCATGCATCCCATACGTTGAGGCAAGTTTGAAACCTTTACTGTTTTACCGATGGCGTTTTTCTTATCATCTAAACCATTCACAAGGATACTCAGTATTTTGCTTCCTCCAGTGTTGGCAGAAATTGCTGCACTTCCTTTTAAGCTATGAAGCCCTCCTCCATACACACAGGTAATCTTTCTAGCAGCTAATGCATGACCAAGTTCAGTTGCTGCTACAAGAAATTCTACATTCTTTCCAGCAAAAGATTCACCAAAAACACAGATAGATTTAAATCTACATTTTGATGGTTTCTCAACCTTTTCCTCTTCTTTACTCTTACCTTTAGACATTTTGCAAAGTGTGACTGCTGAAATGCATCTTTATAATACAAAGCAGAAACAAAGAAATCACGCAAATCAGACAATATCAGAAAAATGCTGTGCAAAACTGACAAGTGTAATAATGGCCTGAACAAAGTAGAATACGGAATGTAAAGAAAGTCAAAAAGTTGCTGAAAAGGTAAACTTAAAAAGAAGAGAAATGTACGAAAAGTTAAAAAGCAGCTGTAAAGATAAAAAGATAAAGATAAAGTAAAGCAGAAAAAACATATGTACAGTAGTTGTGATTGTGGCTCACATCTTCCTCTGATTTTTCGTTCAGTAACGGCTTAAACGGCTTCTATGAGCCGAGGATTTGCTTCCCATCCAATTTTCTTATAAACTGGCAAACAGGGTCTTTTACAGTCAGATCCCCAAGACTGTAGCGCTCCTTTTCTGTATAGAATAAGTTCATTAAATCAAGAAGAACAACATGAACATCTCCGCTAGGATGCGTCTCAAGAGTCTGAATAATATTATCCAATGACTCTTTACTCAGTCCATCCTTATGAATCGGATTTTGTCCTCTCGATTTACTGAAATCATTCCTTTACTCCTACAGAGCCTATTACAGTTCCACCTTGCACACTTATGACAGACTCTCATTCTTTTAGCTCTTCTCTTTTTAGAGTAAGAACTTCTTCCCATACCTGGCATACGTCTAACAAATGATTCATGAAACTCACCTGCTAAACGTACCTTAGCTTCAATAATCCAACGTATGTCCTCGGAAGACCCAAACGCTTAAATGCCCTCATTCTTTCAAGTCGACAGTTGTAGATTTTCCTGAGCACATCTTTGGGAAGAGTAGGGAATCTGCTCTTAAGCTTTACAAGGCATTCCTCCATGATGAAAATGATGAAAGCTGAAATTGTGAGTGAAAAATGCTGTGCGGTGTGTGCTTAAATAAGAAAAGAAATGAGAAGAGAAAGAAATCTTGGGTTGCCTCCCAAGCAGCCGCCCTTCTTTAACGTCTTTAGCTAGACAAAGTCCTAACCTATTGCTTTATTCTTTTTTCTTTTTTTTTTCTTTTTCTTTTTCTTTTTCTTTTCTTTTATACTTACCAGCTGGCTCCTCGAGCATGATGACAGTCTTGATGGTCTTGAATGCACTGTCATTGTATTCTTTCAATCTTTGCCTGTGGTTTACCTCAAGACAATTAATCTGCTTCAGGATTTTAGAATCAGTAGACTTTGATGCATCAACCATTCCTACCACTAATGGTTCTTCTGTGCAAGTTTCATGCATTACATCTTTCATGCAATTGGTCAATGTGTCTACTCTGTAACAGATATTATCATCATATGGAAAAGCTTTAAAAATATTAAAAGATACTTGATCATTTTGAACCTGTAAAGTTAGCTTTCCCTTCTGCACATCAATTAGAGCTCGTCCAGTTGCAAGAAATGGTCTCCCAAGAATAATAGGAATTTCTTGGTCTTCTTCCATGTCAAGTACTATGAAATCTGCTGGGAAGATGAATTTATCAACTTTTACTAGCACATCTTCAAGGACTCCACGTGAATACTTTATTGAACGATCTGCTAGCTGCAGTGACACGGTAGTTGGTTTTACTTCTCCCAATCCCAGCTTCTTGTAGATAGATAATGGCATCAAATTCACACTTGCACCAAGGTCACATAGGCTTTTTCAAATTCACACTCTCCAATGGTACAGGGTATGCAGAAGTTCCCAGGATCTTTAAGCTTTGGCGGTAGTTTTCTTTTGGAGAATTGCACTACACTCTTCAGTTAAGGCTACAGTTTCAAAATCTTCCAGTTTGCGTTTCTTTGATAAAATCTCCTTTATAAACTTCGCATAACTGGGCATTTGGGCTAAAGTTTCAGCAAATGGGATGTTGATATGCAACTTTTAAACACCTCCAGAAATTCTTCTAGCTTAGCTTTCACCAATCTTTGAGGAAATGGAATTGGTGGAACATATGGTGGAGGATTATCTGGAAAAGTCATTCTTCCTGGAATTACCTCATCTTCTTTCTGAGCTTCTTTATTTTTCTTCCTTGGTTCTAGCTCATTTAACAGCTTCCCACTCCTTAATGAAACAGCCATTACTTGCTCTCTAGGATTTCTTTCAGTGTCGCTGGGTAAAGTACCTGGTTGTCTGGAATTCAGCATACTTGCAATTTGGCCCATTTGCGCCTCCAGATTTTTTATTGAGGTTGCTTGAGTTTGCATGATTGTTTCATGATTCTTGAGTGTAGCTTCTGTTCTAGCCATGAATTGAGAAGTATTCATGGTTAGTTGAGTCAATGCTTCTTCTAAATTCGCATTTGGTTGTGGTGGTGATTGCTGAATTTGCTGTTGATAATTCCCTTGAGGTTTGAACACATTCTGATTACTCCTCCACCCTAGATTAGGGTGGTTTCTCCATCCTGGATTGTATGTGTTCGAGAAGGGATTATTTTGATTATTTTGATTCCCCACATAGTTGGCTTGTTCAAGTTGAGAAGGAATGAATGGATTTCCTTCTTGGCATTGTGTGCTCATGTGAGGGCCTCCACATAAATCACAAGCATCTGCAGGAGTTCTGATTGCATTTGCTTGAGCTGTTAATGAACTCACTTGCTTGGATAAAGAGGTGACTTGAGAAGACAAAGTGGTTAGAATGTCTAGCTCATGGACTCCAAGTGCTTTCTTTGAAGTGTTGCGTTCAGAAGGCCATTGGTAAGCATTTGCTGCCATTTCTTCCAACAGCTCCATAGCAGCTTCGATGCTTTTTCCCATTAATGATCCACCAGCTGCAGCATCTACAAGTGTTCTGGTAGCATTAGACAATCCATTATAGAAAGTCTGCAACTGTAGCCAATCTGGTAGCCCATGATGAGGACATCTTCTTAGCAGCTCCTTGTATCTTTCCCATGCTTCATAAAGGCTTTCCATGTCATGTTGGGTGAATGAAGCAATTTCATTCCTCATTTTTGCAGTTTTAGCTGGAGGAAAGAATTTTGCTAGGAATTTTTGTGCCAATATGTTCCATGTAGTGATGCTCCCAACTGGTAAAGAGTGTAACCAGCTTTTAGCCTTATCCCTAAGTGAGAAAGGGAAGAGTCGCAACCTTATGGCATCATCAGAAACGCCATTATGCTTGAATGTATCACAGATTTCCAAAAAGCTGGCTATATGTGCATTCGGATCTTCTATTGGAGAACCTCCAAACTGATTTGCTTGCATCATTTGAATTATGGCTGGCTTGATCTCAAAGTTGTTGGCTGGTACAGGTGGTCTCCTGATTCCAGAAATGGTATCCATGACTGTTGGTGTGGCATAGTCACGGAGTGCTTTGGTGTCTTGTTCTTCTCTCAAATTTGCCATTGCTTCACCTTGATCTACAGTTGACTGCTTCTGTATTTTTGATTCCTTCGACAAGTTCTCTCGATCTCAAAATCAAATAGCAGTGGCTCAGCAACTTTTGATCTGGTCATACACTGGAACAAACCTGAAAAGAGAAAAGAAACACCAAAGAAAGAAGAAAATGTAAAATAAAAACCAAATTAGGATTAAGATTACTTGGTATTGATATTAATGATAACAATCCCCGGCAACGGCGCCAAAAACTTGTTACGTGTGAAATGGTTTATCAACTAGCGCAAGTGCACACTATCGTAAACAAGTAATAAAGTGATAAGAAAGTATCGTTCCCACGAGGATTGTTTCACTAAGTACCAAAATTAATAATCCTAACTCTATTTGGCAGATCAATAAGTTGGAAATGAAGTGAGTAAATAAAGATTAATGCAAGAATATATTTAAAGTAAATATGAATGCAAATGGACTAAAGATAAATATGAATAAAAGACCTAGGGATCAGACTTCACTTGACAATTTCGGATTGAATCATCTATCTACACTAATCCAATTTTAACTCCCTTAATTGATAGTCGAGTTTCCCTAAATTAATTACTAGCCTCTTCCAAGGTCAAGTAATTCTATAATTAATTGGAATTCACTATATTCCTATGAGAACTGCAACAACTAATCATGCATTAGGATTTATGGAACTCATTAAGACTACATAAACCATATGAATATATTCCTATTTCATATGCAATTTACGGTTTTAATTATAGGATCCACACACATGTATCTCCTTCCGGTCTCAACATGCATATTGAGTTCATTCAAAAGGTAGCTAATCAATCGAAAGCATTAAGAGCAATAATTAAAACTCAATCTAGGAAATAAAATCAAAATTAGTTTCAATAGACTAGAATTCAATCCGTTATTATCAAGTTACGCCATCACCCTAGGAAGATAAAAAATTAGAACATAATGAAATTAAAAACAAACATAAAATAAAATAAAAACAACATCACATTCATAAAATATAATTACAAATGCATGAAAATAGAAAAGCTATCCATCCATTAGGAGGTAGAACCGTCCTTGTAGGAGGAGAACATAAGGATACAATTACAAATGCATGAAAATGAAAATAATTATCCATCCATTAGGAGGTAGAACCATCCTTGTAGGAGGCATACAAGAACTAAAAATTGCATGAACTAAACTACTATCTAAGGTGCATGAATGAATGATTCAATGCTTCAAATGCTCTCTCCAAGATGCCTTTTCTCAGCTGATCCCCTTGCTATTTATAGATGAATGGGTGCAAGAATTTCAACTTGCCAAGCCACTAATCTTGACTACTAGCCATAATCTTTGACCTCGGAGCAACCATATTTCAGCGTTTTTGCTAACTTTTGACACTTAAATCGGTGGATTCACGCATTTTAGTATTCATCAAAGTTGTAGCCGTGGATCTAAGCTTTCAAATGGCGGCAGGAGCTCCTAACTTTGAAATTTCTAGCTCAAGTTATGATCAGATTGGTAGTCAAAGGTCAGATTCCGCCAGAACCACTGTTTTATCTTCCAAGCAGAATTTGAGATCCTTAGATCCCGAACTGGGCTTTTCTTTAAACATGAAAGTTTTAGGGCTTCTTCTTAGCTTTCCATCCATATAAAGAACAGCCCAATCGGACATCCAGAACTCCAGATATGGCCTAAAACCTGAAACAGTGTCAGATTACAGCATTATTTAAAATATTTGATTTCATTTCAAATTCAAGATCCATTCACCAAATGCAACTAAATTTATTTAATTTAACAAGATAACATCCAAAAATGCATCATACAAGGGAAAATAAATATGTAAATATTTTACGTATCATACAACCCCTTAGGTTTACCATTAAATTAGTAATGTGCCATGATTAAATTAGATCCTTTTAATTTAATATTTAAAATTAATCTCATTAATTATAAATTTCAAAATTCATGACTAGTGTCTGGCAACATATCATAAACTAGTTAATGTGAATTCTAAAAATGAACATTTTCAGTTATAATTACCATGTAATACAATCTTTTCATCATATAATGTCCCTATTGAACTTAGGGTGTAGTATATTAGTTGAAATTGTAGTCATTTAACTACTATGTATCCAATCCGAAATTTAGGACTTATTATGTAAAACATAAAAAGTTTCTTTTTTGATTTCACTTCACTTTGATTAAGGATTTGCAAGTCATGATTCATAAGATAATACGGGATATATTTTTTTTTTCTTTATGAGAAGTGATAAATTTCTTATTAATATTCACAAATCTTCATATATGGTAAAGTTATACCCCTAATAGATGGCATTTGGATGACTCCTTAGAATTAGAAAAATATTAAAGTATAATACATTATATATATAAGATTGATGTTTTAGGTTAAAGGATCAACCATGCACCATTATAGTATAAGAATTCCAATTCAATTTGTCCACATAAGAAATCTTAAATGGGCCAACTTAGTGAACTCATTCATTTAATGAGTATCTACATATGTACACTAGTGTCACTATACCAATGTCAGTGAAAATGAGACATTCTCCCACTTATGTATGTATCAAATGTATAAATCTATCCAAGTCATTAGTGTCCATTTCCAATAATTATGACTAGGAGCATTTTAAGATCTAAGTTTGTAGGGAATGTGTTTCATGATTGTCATTTCTTTACATAACTATATTTCAAAAGCTATCTTAATTTCTAGACTTTATCAAAGATAAATAATAATTAAATGATTGATAAAGAATTTTTTTATTAATTATTGATTGAATAAAAAAAGTTACAAAAAATGTCCTACAATAATGATATAGACAACAATATACCATATTAGTATGCCCTACTATTTTCAAATTATTAGATTTTATTTAGTCACTGTAGCAGTATTATATAGATTAATAGATTTAAATTATTAAATCTAGTGGCGCACTATTATTGTAATATGTGGAAGATCCTCCCTATAATAATATATGATAATATATGTAATTGGCTTATAAGACACAACTTTAACATTGTGTGCTTCCAATCGAAAGGTTACACTGTAGCGACTTGTTTTATCAATTGTTTAGGGAGAGTTGGTTTAACTAGGGACATGACCAGTGGAGATCGATACATGAATATGTCATCGGCTTCGGGAAAGTATACATATTGGAACTTGTTTGAAACTTAACTAGGCAGCCACTTGCACAAATATATTGGGCTCTATGCTTGTAAGCGCACATGACTCAGCAATTAAAGCTAAGTGTATAATTACAAAGTAGAACAAAAATACCAATTTTAAATAAAAGACAAACAGAATGACCCACTTAATCATGTTGGAGAATATATTCAGCATTTACAATTATATACATATATTACTGATTTTGATGGCTTTGTTTAGGGAAGTAGAACTCCATTATCAAAATTCCTTTTTATTTTAAATCAATTCTTAGAATATAAGCAGATTCTGAAAGATGTATATATATATTTTTTTTAAGTTTCAAACTTTCGGTTGGCTAATGGAAAAAAGTTTAAAATAATTTTATAAATTCCTTTTTTTTCCTCTCTCTTTTTCTGCCATTAAATGTCCCAATTGAATGTCTCTGAAAGAGCTTTCAAACAATAGGATTCTCATTGGACCCATTCTCAGGCTCACACGAGTATATCCACTTTCTTTAGTATAGAGATAGTATTATTAATTTGTTTGTAATTATAAAATGCCAAGGAATTGGAAATAATAATAAGAATAAGTGCGTAGGTCCCACATATAATGAATGATGGGTCCTCATTAATTTTCCTATTTGGGCTAATTTGAGATGATAACGGATCATAAACCTCATACTTACCCAATTTAGGTTTAGATTGATCAATGAACGCAGATTTCATAACATGTATGTTTTGTTTGCATGGCCTATGTTATGTGGGCTTCAAAGTTCAGAAGCTTTGGACAGTGACTCTCAAATTTTCCTAAGATAGATCTTTATTCTTTATTTAATATCCAAATTATGATTTAGTAATATCATTGTATTTTATCTTCATCAATACTCGAAATATTATCATATATCTCATATTCTTTTGTAACATCTGCAAGAAAAGATGGATATGAGAATATAAAATATGTTACGGTGTTTCATGCGTTGCTAATATAAATACAATTATACCATTAGCGCATAAAATATAAATTATTTTCTTACTTCGTTTCATTCGCTTCATGTTCAAATAGATAATTACTATACACTCAGTTATTATAAATTCCATTAAAAGAAAAAAAAAAAAGGAGAAGATACACTAATAGCAAAAAATATTATATGTACTAAAAATACAATTTAATATTGAGTTTTAAATTTTTTATATTCATGAAATTAAATTTTACAAATTTATTTTATTATTTTATATTTAATGATAATCATTAATTTATATTTAGAACTTAATTTTGAATATCATTTTTTGTGCATATTATATTGCCGCATTAATAAACATATGCATTGAGTATTAAGGCATTAGTTTTTTCATTTTTTAATGAGTATGAGCTATTAGTAACTAATGTCCAAAGTGGGAAAACAATATGTGAACTTCAGATCTATGAAAAAATTACAAGCTAGCCATTCAACCCGATTGAATAGAAATTGAAGGCCGATGGTGGCTAGAAAATTCCAAAACTCTCACCTATTTTCTAGTGCATAATTTGGCGCTTCATTGTGAGGGTTGAACAAGACAATCCAATAGCACAGCAGAATAGAAGGACATCAAGCACAGATATGAAGCAACACAAAAAGCACTTGTGATGGTCTTGCTCTCACCTCAAGTAAAAATTTCCACTTAGCTATTTTTGTTTTCCACTCTCCTTCCTTTACGAGGTACTCTTCTCTTATCACAACCGTCAGTTAATCCAAGTTTACTTATAGTCATTAAATAATTAGGCCTTTAATAAGTTAGTTCAAATCTTGAATTTAGGGTATGAAGCTTCTTCCGTATGTGACCAATTTGTCCCCATTTCCAAACAACTTAGTTGAAAAGGAAAGTCTAGTGTCCCTGAGAAATACACAAAAGTTTTCTGATTGATATTATTGGAAAAAATTAATTTAAATTGGGTTCTCGATATACTTGCTAGAATTTATTGAGTTTCATGGGAAATTAATCTTTGTTGATTTTTTAGTCTTTTAATTATTCATTTTGATTCTTTGTATAAACACCGAAGCAGAATCAATAAACTATACTTATCTACTCGAGTTACTAGAAAACCCAGATAATTGTCTCCCTTAAGAAATCCTAAGGTTCTGCTGCTGGGAATCAAATTACCAGTGGAAATAACTTAATTAATAAAAGGGTTAACATAACCTCATCTTACCATTAGTATTATTAACTTAAAATTAAAAAAGAATTTAGAAAGAAGATAAAGGCATGTATATTGAAATAAACAAGACTAATTGATATAGAATTGTAACAAACACTGGGACGAAACATATCCAATTTTTGTTGCTGCAGCATTTGCTTTGCTCTATAGAAAAAACAAAAATGAAATTAATACTGCTAAAGAAATACTAAAAGATGTTGATCATTTAAAGGGTTTGACATTAATTACAAATTGATGTATATACGAGTGATGTTGTAATTTTGATGCTTTGTTGTTGTTTCTTAGATCACTACAAGAATGGATGTCATTTAGGGCGACGTTTCCCATAGTTTTCCCACAAATTTCCCATGATTTTCCCCGTTTCCCATGGATTTGCCATGGATTACAAATCCTTGGGAATCGGATGTGTGGGAAATGCTTTCCCACGATGTCTTCCCATGGGAATTTCACACGGCTGTTTGACATGGTTTTCATGCGAATTTTCTCATAGTAATTGCCCACGGATTTTGCACGTGGTTATCCCATGATATTTCCCATGGATATCAATAAAATTTTCCACAGTTTTTTTCCACAGAAATGTAAATAAATTTTGTAAAAAAATTATATATGTAATAATTTATCCGTGGGAAATCTGCAGGAAATCCGTGAGAAATGTTTATTTCATTTTTATTCCCAATTGGAAACATCATAGGTTTTGTGTCATTTTCCCACAGTTTTAACCGCATGTATGCTGTAGGAAATTCATATTTATAAAAAAAATTAAAATTGCGTTAAACCCAGGTTTCAAACGTTGTTCCTATGATTAAATGCTTGACATTCAAAAAGTTAATTTCATTAACAGCTCTAGTAACATTCCAATCTAAATAATAATAATCCTACATAAAGTTAATATTAAATTTAAATATCAAATCATTCATACAAAGATAATATCATTAAAATAAAACTGCTACTAAATATCTTCTTTTGAATCATTATTTGTATCATGATGCAACTGAATACCATGTTGGTGGTGCCTTTCTTATTGTTGGTGTCCTTCTTGTTACTGTGTGGGATTAGTTAGACCATGGAAAGGTGGTGGAGGGACAGATAGGCAAAGTTAGTCTGGTGCGATCACATAGAGACTTTAGAAGTAACTCATACTGGCTTAATGGACTTTGCCACTCAGCTTTCAATGCAGCAACTCTATTTTCTACTTCTTGCTGAACTTTATTTTCTACTTCCTACTTAACTTTATTTCCCATGTCTTGTTGCCATGATGGTTGGGAACTTGTGGATGGCCTGCTACTGCTTTCACCGTGTATAACATCACATGCTTGTGATCCAAGCATATAAATTCTGCCCCTATTGCTCCCTCCAACAATATTTATCCAATCAGATAATTCAGGTGTTGAATTAGCTTGTGAATTAACAAGCTGGGATTCAGTCCTTCTTTTTTGAAAATTCTCCTTCAATATCAAACAATTTAAAATGTCAAACATCATCTTATATCTCAATTATTTAAATAACAAATAAAAAAATAAATGGTTATATAATATATCTTACATAAGTTTGTCTACTTCTCTCATCCACCCAAGAAGCATATCTTTTTTGGTGGGTATGAGTAAACAACTCAAGTTGAGTAGGAGGCCTCCTAAGCTCTTTTTCCTAAATACAAAGACATTATCAAATAACAATATATATTAATATGCTTTCAAATGGCAAATAGATACATAACAAAAATATTTATGGTAAATAGCTTTTAGTGGTAATGATCTTACCAACTGCCTTTTATGTTTAGTAATTGGAATCGAACCTCCAATATGAAGTGATACTCCACTACCACTAGCTAAGTTTGTTTTATTTTGGATAGATTCCCTTTGAAAGCTTTCACTCTTCTAATAATCTACCATTGTCTTCCATGATGCCTTAGATACCCAAGCTGGTTTTGTGCGAGATTTTCTTGCATCTCTCATCAAATCTCTAAAGCAGTCAGCCCCTTTATGCATGAAATTTTTCTCGATTTTCACTTCATATTGGGGATCCCACTTGAACTTTTCTTATAAAACATATAAAACCAATTAGGTAATATTATTGCAGAGAAAATGAAAGAGGAAGGACAATTAATTGAATCAAATCACACATAATACATTTAGCAAAATAGAATATGGAATTTAGCAAACCTGAAATTAAGAGTAGCTAGAAAGTTAGAAGATAAATTAAAGAGAAACTTCATAAAATATAAGCTGATAAAAAAATAGAATAGAATAGAATTTTAATAGAATTACCTACTATATTTCAACAAACGGTACATCAGCCGCTTAAGCTTCACTATTCTTAAATTTTTTTTTATTCTAGAACCCTCATTTGCTTCCTTTTGTCTTGAATCAAGTTCTCAATTTCCAAATGAATAGAGCATGGATACTTTAGATTTAAGATGCCAAAACAAATCATTCTAAACCAATCACTAATTTGCTTAGTTTGAAGTTGATAAACAAAGGGAGCTAAAATCAATGTCACATTCTACTCCATGGTAAGCATAATAAACCATATCAGATAAAGGAAAAAAAATCAGATTTGATCACATATATAATTTAATAATATTGATTTACCATAAAAGGATGTATGTATATATTTGATTCTATAGACAGTACTAAGGCATGCTTATACAACATATTTTCTTTTTTCATTAACAATATAGAATATTCTATAATAATAATGTAACAAGTTTAAACTTATTTTTTAATATAAATGCTTTTATGTTAATAATACAAAAAATATATTTACAACCTTGTGAAGAGGTTACAAAATTTACTTGGAGAATTGGAAGTTTTTTTTATTTAAGTCATATTTATTATTCTTTGAAGATTTGATATATTTCACTGCATACAAATTTGGCAGTTAATTCAACTTTGTGAGCTTTTTTTTCTTTCCGGTTATTAGATTTTGGGAGCATTTCTTCTTTGGATCAAAAATTAAAATGAAAAAACAATAGGAAGGCAACCTTGTTGTGACAAAGTCGACTGAAGAAAGGGCTATGGACTACTGAGGAATACAAGAAGCTTATAAACTTCATCCTCACTAATGGCCAATGTTGCTGGAGAGTTGTTCTATATTAGCAGGTATCTATTTCTCCATTTTCATCTCTCGCATATCTTTAAAAAAATAAAGAGAATATATAGCTTGCATTTTGATAATGGGTTTTATTCTTTCTTCCAATTTGAGTTGATTTTGGTCATCTGGTTTCCATTTTGCATTCGTACTAAAGAAAAGCAAAAGGCTGTTTTAGGTTTTGCTTAATTTTTCAAAAACTTTTTTTAAAAGATTATTTCTTTATATATGGATAAAAGAATATTATGTATTTTTATAATCTATGATAAAAAATATCTTTAAATTTATAATTGTAAAAGAAATAATTTTCTCTTTTGATGATATTTATTATATTTAATGTTTAATATATATATAAATAATTTTTTATCATTATAATAATTTATAATTATATTTAAAAAATATTTTCTGTCAAATTCTATTGAGCCGCGCAATTTACATGCTTTGGTTCTTTTTTTAAGGCAAGCATTACCAAAAGCTATAGAAAATTTTCAGGGATGAGATAATGGAGATTCTTTGCATGAATTTACAAAGAAAGAGAATTTGAAATCAAATCCATAGAAAAAGTCAATCAATTCATTGAATTTGGTAACAATTTCCGGTTATGATTGATGACTTGTAGGATTGTTAAGGTGTAGGAAGAGTTACAGACTGAGATGGACAAATTATCTAAGGCCAGATTTAAGGAGAGGCCTTTTGTCATAATATGAAGAGAAAATGATGATCAATCTTGGTTCTGTTTGATTTAAAGAGAAAATGGTATGATTCATGCTCAACTTGGCAACAAGTTTTGTTTTAAATCCAATCCTGCTCCTCGGTCATGATTCTATCCTTCTACCAAAAAGGCTAGTAAGTTACCTACTGGAAAATCTTAATCAAACATTACACATGCCTCATCCTTAAAGGCAAAAAATAGCAGATATATAATGATTATAGGGTTAATAGTTTATAAATTCATATATATATATATATATCCTGCAGTGTGATTTAACGATTAAATAGAGATAATTCTGAATGCATATCCCAATGTATAAATATAAATTTGAGAATTTGTTTAAATAAAATATGAGAATTAAATGGATAAATATATTTAAATATTTTAATCAAGATGAAATCTATAAATTAATGAAAAGGAGAAAGCCCAAGTGGAACATGCTATAATTTTATAACAATTTAATCTATTTTATTTCTTAACTTTTTTATGTAATATATATATACACACATAAGTTTCAATTTTGTACTATTTTTCTGTGTAGTAAATATACAAAAAAATAAATTATATTAACTAAAGTTGTATAATTTTTAATATTTCTATTATTACATAAGTGATATAATTTTTAATAAAAATAATATTAAAATTCGTAGATATAAGTGTTTTCAAATACATACACAAGGCAAAATTAATATAATTGAAACGTGAAATTGGTTAGGGAATTCCATTGACAGAAAAAAATCATAATTTAAAGGCAAGCCTATGATAACATTGGAGATAGATGATGATTACAGGGTTAATAATTTATAAATTCATAATATTATATATATAACTGTACCTGCAGTGTGATTTAAAGATTAAATAGAGATAATTAATTTTGAATGCATATCCCAATGACTAAATATAAATATGAGAATTTGTTTAAATATAATAAGAGAATTAAATGGATACATAAATATTTTAATAGGAATGAAATTTATAAATTAATGAAAAGGAGAAAGCCTAAGACAAAGGAGAAAGCCTAAGTGGAACATGCTATAATTTTATAACAATTTAATCTATTTTATTTCTTAACTTTTTTATGTAATAAATATATACAGACACATAAGTTTCAATTTTATACTATTGTTCTGTGTAATAAATATACAAAAAATTAAATTATATTAACTGAAGTTGTATAATTTTTAATATTTCTATTTTTACATAAGAGATATAATTTTTATTAAAAATAATATTAAAATTTGTAGATACAAGTGTTTTCAAATACATACACAAGGCAAAATTAATATAATTGAAACGTGAAATTGGTTAGGGAATTCCACTTACAGAAAAAAAAAACTTAATTTAAGGGCATGCCTATGATAACATTGGAGATATCTAATGATTATAGGGTTAATAGTTTATAAACTCATAATCTTATATATATATATATATATAACCGTGCTTGCGGTGTGATTTAAAGATTAAATAGAGATAATTAATTTTGAATGCATATCCCAATGACTAAATATAAATTTGAGAATTTGTTTAGAGTACTTGAATTCTTTTCATTCCGATCAACTTATATATAAATGTAGATGTAGATTTAATAGCCTGTATTTTTTTATTTTAGACATTTACAGCAAAAAGCTTTAAATTTAATATTTTAGAACAAAAATAACGTCACTAAAAAGGACCTATATCTTGAACATTCCCTACCACATTGTACATTATCATTAAGATTAGTGAAGAGGATGCATACCTTAAACATGCCCCACCACATTTCTTTTCTATTTCTATCAATCTTTGACCACTTTGTCCAAGCTCCTTTGAATTTGCTCTCAATAATTGCACGTATTTGATGGATAACAATAGTTGGAGGCTTGAATTTATGTATAAAACAAATAACATTGTGAAAAGATTCATTCAAATATAATGATCAATTAAACATTGAAAATTATCTAGCATTAAGGTTACATTTGCTTGTACTCACATGTGTTCATCAATTTCAATCCATTGGCATGTATCTACTTGGGTGTTAGATGCTAGACTGGGTGCAAAAGAAGTTGATTGCAATGTGTTTGAACTAGATGTTGAAAAATGTTGCATGTTAGGATACTATGATGGTTGGTAATAACTAGAGGATGGGTATTGATATGCACTATAGTATCCTGCTGCTGGCATAAAAGTAGATTGGCCACCATGGTATTGATCGTTTGGTGGTATAAGAGGCTAGTTAGAGGATGGCATGAGAGGTTAGTTAGGTGGTGGTACAAGGGGTTGGATAGCTGGTGGTACAGAGGGGTGGCCAGGTGGTTGTACAAAAGGCTGGTTAGGTAAAGGTAAAGAAGGCTGGCCAGGTGATGACATGCATGGTTGGCTAAGGTCATGTACTGAAAGCTGGTCATGTGAAGGTGGCTGGCTAGTTATTTCAAGTTCTGGAATAGATGGAAACAACCTATTTTGTATTGTTCCTTGTCGTCGTGAATGATTCATTCTACCATGATTTTCACGATATCTTGTTGTCATCTGTAAAGTAGGAAACATATATCATTAAAGAGAACAATGATAAGACACATATTTCTTATAAAAATATAATTTATACAGAATAAGAAATCTTTAGATATTTAAGTCTATTAACTGTGTAACTCATTTGTTGAATCCAACAAGAATATAATATGTAATGATTAGGGGGAAATAAAAAAAGGGAAGTTAAGGCAACCATTTTTACCGAGAGGGAAACAAAACTAAGCAACAAATTATTAATTAAAATTATAACAGATATGTAGATTATAAGTAATAAATTTAAATCTATATAATGGCAAAAAAATTTAAATCTATAACATAATTATTAGGGAATGTCAAGACAAAATATCATTAAGCAATGCCAAGACAAATTTAAATCCATAGCTTCAGTCTCCATATTCTCTCTTCTCTATGGTCTTTAATATTACATCACACCTCTTCTGAAAAGTTCTGCTCTGCATACTCCTTTTATACATATCAATCAATGTATGGATAGTGCAATCACATGACATGCATAATCCATCCATCCACCTATATTATATATTTAATAAATAAAATGGTGACAACCCATATCATATTCAAAGCTAACCTAACATATAACTCATTTATTTTACCCAAATGTTGACATTTATAGCTTTGAATGAAATTACTTGATAGAATATTGACAATTGCAGAGACTTGTATATATTATGGAGAAAGTAGGTGAAAATGAATGAAGTAAATGACTATAACAATTTAATTTTTTGGACAAACTTTTTTAATGGAGAAAACTTGAGCCAATAGATATAGATAGCCTTCCAATTTATAGACTAAATGCAAAACCTGCTAGTCATAGAAGCACTTTCAAAAACTTTGACTTGCTTGTGGCTACTATAAAATAATACCTAGAACCTTTTTTGTTTTCATAGATAATATTTTTGTAGGAATTCAATTTTATTAATCCATGTTTATAGTTACAAAGTATTGAGATGATGATAAAATATTTTCTTTTTTAAATGTGAGGTGAGGGCATATTAAGGATGAGGTACGTCTCTCTATGTTAGAGATGGAAAAAATGAATTTGAGATAAAAATTAAAATATATTTAAAAATAGTAATGATTTATCAATGTGAAATATAATAGTGAAGATTTACTTTGTGTATTTTTACATAAATAAATTGTCTTCTCTATGATTATAACACACTATATACTATTTTTACATTACTGTTATCCCTAACAGTATCACTCTATAACATAATGATATGTAATTGTACAGGAAAATAGGTAAGCGCCACAACACAAATCCAATCTTTCCTCTCCCTTCTCTTTATTAGCATATTTAATGAATGAATTAAAATATTTTTAATTTATCATACTCTTGAGCCTAATGATATATTTGAACTGAAGTTTTGGGCATGATTCAGAAAATAAAATGCAGTAAGTCAATCATTTGTAACCTCATACACTTACACATATGTTAAAGTTTATAGGTTCAATATGGGAAAACAATGTTAATACTAAGAAAAAGCATGAAAAAGAAAAGATAAAGCATGAAGTCCAATAATTTAGTTTGAGAATATTAAAAAACCAAATCTCTAATGTTTTAATTGAAAATGGTAAAAAAGGCTATACATACTCTTTTAAATTTATAAGAAGCATAATCATCATTCACATAGAGTGTTAAACTCATGCACCAGATATGAATAAGGAATGAAAAAGGAAAAACACTTGAGCTTTTCAACCTTAAGAAAGTAGGGGAAAGTTGAAAATTTACCTTATATAATTGTTAACTTGCTTTTAATTTGACTAATTACAACCAACTTGAAGCATGTATCTCTTTACTCCATCCATGTGGCAAATTAACGAAAGCGGCCACGTCCAAAAACAGAGACAAGCAACAACCATGGTTTCCTATAGGAAACGCAAGAATAAGCCTAAAACAAGCCCAAATCAAATAAAAACACATGAAGTCATCACTGCATTAAAGATCAAATATGTTTCTCTGAGTTGTACTAATAGGAAATTCATCCTAATACTAAATGCAACAACCTATCATAAAAGATAAAAAGGCACTGTAGCTTATATATAACAACGAAATTAGCCTAACAAAGGTATTCTAAATTTTACATTAATGCCGTTGATTCCAAGTTCCACCCTAAAATTAAGGGTTTATCAGCAAAAGATAAGAAAGGGGAAAAGAAAAAACCACTTAAGAAGAAGAGATATATAATGACAATCAGACCCCAAATACATCTATTAAAGTTACATTTGAAGAAAGTAACAAAATTTTCATCTATTGAAGATAAAATTTCTTACAAGAAGAAAATATATATACTTAACTAGATGAAGAACAGTCTCCACAAACACTCAGCTATGTGTTGCAATGCTCTTGTTGGAGTAGGGAAGACGAGGAAGACAAATGTAGTGATTTGGTGAAAGTGAGGAAGATGAGTCTGGACCTAGGGTATGATGCTTGCAAAAAAAATAAGGACTTGGGAAAATGAGAAAACTGGTAGATAGAGTTAATTTTAGAGGATAGAGAAACATAATGTGGGGGAAGGGGTTAAAAAAATCAATATGTTTAACATGACAGGGACTTGAACCTAGAACCCCGTGATTTACAAGGTATCTACACGCCAACAGTGCAATTTTGGATTTGCTTAGCATAATTTGCAATGTTTTTAATATATATGACATGCTCAATTTATGTAACCATCATATTTAAAATATTTTATATGCTTTACCTATTATATCTTCAGTCACTTGTGTAATCTTCTTCGTTATCATCAATCTCATCATCATCAGGATTAGTTTCTTCTTCATCATTACTAGAATACTCATCATCACTTTCATCCTCTTCGTCTTCATTCCTAAAATAATCTTCTTCATCACCTTCACTCTTTATTTCATTGGCAATAAGTTGGCCCGTGAGGTCAATATATAGCTCGATTTCCTCGAAACCTCCATCAATGTCACGCATTGTGCCAATTTGACCATCATCAACAACTTTGTTCATAGAACACATTTCTTCATCTTGATATGCAACCTTTAACTGGTGGCTATGATCAACTAAACCTCTTGGCTTTATCTTAATGACAACCTACCAATCTAACTTATCCTTTACTAGTGTGGAATATGGTGCGTAGTAAACCTGAATAACTTGTTGAGCAAGAATGAAAGGATTATACTTAGTATATCTTCTAGTATATTTTATCTCAACTATCCCATATAATGGATGCACTTTCATACCATGATTGATTACAGGATCGAACCAATCACAGCGAAAAAGAACTAATTTCTTATCATTTTGATCAGGATACTTTAACTCGATGATCTCATTAAGAATGCCATAAAAGTCATTTTCATTAAAGTTTACATTCCCTATACCTTTCATAGAAACCTCACAATTGATAGATTTTTCCCTTCGCTTTATGACTTAGTATGGAACTTGTACCCATTCATAAAGTACATTGGTCATGTTTTCACTTCTCACAATGGACCCCATACAAGATCCTGTAAATGATCATTATGTTCTATAAAACTAGAGTTGTGCACCTGTAAAATGCAAAACATTGTTAATTCAATTGATAGTCCTAAAACTGAAGCTAAAATACAAGAAAAATAAAGACACACCTAATTTTGAAACCAAGTGGCAAAATTATCTTCAATTATCTTCTTAACATCTTGATCTATGATATCTGGCAAGGCTTGTTGCACTTCATTAATGAATACATTGCATGAATTGCATAAGATGGGTAACTAAACTAATCAATATGATATAATCATTAACTCTTTTAACTAGTACTCTTACTTTAAGTATAGTTGAACTTCATCACAATTCAACAAAACATATAATGTTGTTATGGATAATTCTTGATCTGTCAAAAATTGATGAACACACTTCCCAGATGGTCGACCAGGTTAGTTGAAAATTGATAGGGTTGACACACCAAGTTCTCCATAGTAGTCCATGTTTCGATCTAGTTGAGTACTTTGAGTGGGGACATCTAGTCAAAAATAATATTAACAGAATTATGCTATTTCTTCAATTAAATATGCTTCACATATACTCCCTTCCATATGTGCTTTATTTCCTACCTTCTTCTTAAGTTTATTAAGGAACCTAAAATAAAGCATTAATTAGTGACTTTGATGAGCATGTATATCATTAACGTAAGAAAAGCGAAGAAAATAATGATATGGGGTAATATATTACCTTTCAAAGGGATACATCTGTTGGTGTGTGTCCTAGAACCAATCATATAGATGATTGAAGTTATACACAATATATTATGTTTTATTTTAGGCAATTTAATTATTATATTTTATTTTTATAATTTTATTATTATTATGCGCAATTTATAACTTAATATAATAATTATCCTGGGAATAGCTTCGCTATTCCTAAAATGCCCCCAGTCAAGTATTATTACGAAAAGGATAGTAATAATACATCGAGACTAGCATGTATAGTGACTGATGATTACGAATCATGGATATATGATATCAAGTCAATACATGAGCATTGCTAGTGAACAATGTACTGGACTGACCTACTATGAGAATATTGCATGGATAGACGTGTCATAAGTTATTATCATATGATCACAAATGCACATAAACCTTTGACCTGAAGTCACTACGGTTCCCTACATGAGGAATTACTCACTTTAATATTGTCCTATGTCACCTTTAATTAGGATGACAAGTAAGACATTGATTGGGTGTGTCATGAATCGTGCAGAGGGAAGTGAGTGATGTAGATGGGATTTTGTTACTCTTGTATAAAAGAGAAATATCCTTGGGCCCCTTGATTGAGTGAGACTTAGAAATGCATGGTCATGCTCAATTGAATTAATATGTGATATTAATAATTTATTTTAAGTCTACTCAGTATCAAGAAATATAAATTGAACATTGACAAGGATGACATGTTCCATGCCTCCAGTTCAATTTGGATATTATTACAAAAAGGGTTATGATGCAAAACGTTAATTATGTATTAGGTGGATGTCGAATCACAGACATTCTTACTACTTGAGTGGCAGTGATGTATTGCTAGATACCGCTTACTGTCTATAGTTAAATAATGAATCATTATCAACGTAGTAAGAACTTACAGGATCACACAAAAGGAGTAAGAATAAGATAATAATTAATTGGACTTTAATTATATTAATATCTAATTAATTGGACTTATTTTCGTGCATATATATATTATTAAGAATAATAAATTCATGTTATATATATATATTATGTGATATTATTTGATATTAAAGTAATATCAAATAATTACATTATCAGATATTAGATAAATATATTATGAGATAATATTATTTTGATATTTGATAACTATATGCAATTATCTAATAATTAAGATATTTATATTATGAGATAATATTATTATCTAATATTAGATAGTTAATAGATAAGTCCTATCTCTCCCCATTATCTCTAGGATAAGGATAAGATGAGTTGTTAAGTGTGATTAGGATTTTGGAAGCATTATCCTAGTAGGACTAGGATTATAGCTTGCCTAAGTTCTATAAAAAGGGACTTGAGGGCAGCACTTTAATAACATGCTCAAAGCTTCCATACAAACCCTAAATCACTCAGAAAACATCCAATCCTAATTCTTAGAGAGAAAAATGCATCCTAGCAGATTCGTGGAGGGTGAGAGGTCGTTGTTCACTCCGTATGGATACCGTAGAGACACCGTACCTTCTAGCCGGTGTTTGATTCATCCGCTTTCAAGTTTTGATCAGTAGAAACACGAGTACCCAATAGGTAAAACTCTAATCATTGATTTATGTCTTTTGCATGGATCCTAGGTAGAATTCGGATCAAATTTTTGAATTTCCGTTGCATATGATAATCCAAATTCCTAACAACATCCGCCTATATTATATAGGACCACTAACTCTTGCTTCATATAGTAAATGAATAGGTAAATGTTTCATGCAATAAAAAAATCTAGGCGAAAAAATTCGTTCTAATTTACATAATATCAACAGGATGTTACATTCTATTTTGGCAAGCTCACTCTTCCACAATGTCATAGAGCAAAAGTCCTTAAAAAATTGACTCAATTTAGTGATTGGGCCCCATAAGGGGTCAGGTAAGTTATTGAATGTCATAGGAAGAAGACGTTTCATAAATACATGATAATTATGACTTTTCATACCAAACAATCTACCTATAGAGATATTAATGTGCCATCTAACTTAGCAGCATAATCATCTGGCATTCTTAAACTTTTTACTCATTCATATATTGTCTTCTTCTACTTTGTAATGAAGGTAAACATTGCTTTTGGTTTATAAACCTTACCATTACTGATATCCAAAAGTTTTAAGTCCTTTCACCGATAATATTCTTTCAAATCCATTCTTGCTTTTACATTGTCTTTGCTTTTACTTTTAATGTCAATAATGGTGTTGAAAAGATTGTCAAAAATATTTTTCCTCAATTTGCATAATATCTAAGATATGTCAAATTGAGTTTGTTTTCTAATATTACAATTCTTAGAATATGATTCGCTTTGTCCAATTATGATCTTTCCTATACCTAGGCAACTTGATGGGTTAACTATCCATGACCTTTGGAATAATCTATATCCTTTCCTAAACTTCAACGCCTGTTAACCTACGAAGGAGTGGACTTTTTTTAACTCTATTTTTTAGGAATGCATCTTTATTCCTCCTATATATGTGATTATTTTCTAAGAAGCATCTTTAGCAATCAAATCAGGATTGTTTACCTCCATTTTTCAATGTAAATGCTCTCATGTTTTCCATACATATTGGACATGTTGATTTTCCAGTAGTAGGCCATCTAGATAACATACTATATGTTGAAAAATCATTGATTGCCCACATCAATGCTGCCTTTAACAAAAAATTTTATTTTTTAGAAATACTGTACATAAGGACACCATCATTCCACAAGATTTATAACTCATCAATCAATGATTGCAAATATACATCTATTCTGCTTTTAGGATTACGTGGCTTGGGAATGATCAAGGTTAAGAACATATAAGGTCGGGTTATACATAATTTAGGTGGTAGATTGTATGGTGTGATAATAACTGGCTAGTAAGAATATGGGGTAGTAGATTGGTTGAATTGGTTAAACCCATCAGAACATTAACCAAGGTGAATATTTTGAGGTTTAAGAGCAAAATTAGGGTATGTTCTATCAAAATGCTTCCATGCTTCTCCATCAGATGGGTGATAAAGAACACCTTATTCCTGTCAATTCTCATAATGTCACCTCATATGGTCAGCTAATTTTTTAGAAGCATATAATCTCTAAAGCCTAGGTATCAATGGTAAGAAATACATTCTCTTCAAAGGCATTTCTTTATATCTCTTTTTTCCAACTCGTGGTTCAGTGTATCGAGGTGTCCCATAAAATTTACAATGCCTCTTATCTTCATCATCTTTATAATATAACATACACCTATTATCATAACAATCTATCTTCTTGTGTCCAAGATCAAGCTTTGAAACTGCTTTTTTGATCTGATATAGGTTTTTTGGTACAAGATTTCCAACTAGGTTAGTTTCTTTTAACAACTTCATCATTTCATTGAAACAACCTTGAGGAACGTTATAATTAGATTTAATGCTCATCATCCTCACAGCAACAGATAACTCTATGTGGCTATTACAACTCATCCATAATAGACATTGAGCAAAATTTAACATTTCATAAAACTTTTGTGCATTAGGGTTAGGGGGCTCTTCTAAGTTGTAGTTATATTCATTTTTGAAGCTAGGCCCAACAACATCAAAAATCATATTTTCAAGATAGTTAACTCCGTCAAGGTTGTTATTATTCATAAAAGTCCTTGTGTGATCATCTTCATGTTGTGAAGGTAGTTCTTCACCATGACAATGCTAACACCAATATCCAGGCATAAACTTTTTTTTATAAAGATGCATTCTCATGTCATCTGGAATTACATATTTTCTATTTTGGCACTTTAAATAAGGACACTTAATTACACCTTTTCTGACAAAGACCTCTTATTGACAAGTTAATGCAATAAAATGCTCCACTCCTGACAAAAATTCATTAGTATATCCTCTTTTACGAGGAGTCAATCTATTATACATCCATTTTTGATCCTCTGGAATATTCATTTGTCAAGTAAATCAAGACCTATAATTTATCACATGAATTCAAATTAATATAGAAAACAACATACGTAAATCTAATGTCCAAACATTTAAAAATTTCAATTGCAGAGCAAAATAAAGTTACAATACATTTAGACTAACCATTTAATTCCACAATTTTCACATCTCATAAATGACCAAAGTTTTATTTTATTAAATCTATTCATATAACTAATCCTAGATTATTTCTCAAATGTATAAATGCCATGCAAATTCAACCATAAGAAAATATAACTTTAAAATAAATTATTCATAATTAATTATTTAAGGAGAATTCTATTATACATATGCTATAACTATTATATGTCATATAATATGAAATCTAGTCTATCGAATTGTCTTCCATAAAATCTATCCTTTCGATTGAAGGTAACATGCTAACTCAAGAATAATTTATTCAATTCATTTTTGTTATACATGCTAACTCAAGTTTAATGATACATCATCTTATTGATTGATAATGTATAATTTTTTACATTGATAATAAATTAAATTTTATTTTTTTAATAATTTGCTATTCAACATCAAGATGAAATTCATCCTATTATTAAAGAAATAAAAAAATTTATTGATAAAAAATAATTAAATTTTTTATTAAAAAAATTCAAACTTTTTTAAAAACATGACAATACGAGATACAATATTTGTGAATTTTCTTCCGTCAAAGCATTAGAAGCTTATCAAAACTTATTCCAAAAGTATTTATTTAGGATTGATGTATAACTTTTATTTTTTTAATATAATTTTTATACACATGTCAATTTATAACCTTTTTTTATCAAGTAAACATTACACAAAATTAACTACAATTATATGTTCAAGAATTAATTTTTATTTATAATTCATAGATCTAATCTATAAAAAAAATTCACCCATTTTTACAATATTATTATTCAAAATCAGAACTAGTTTGAACAAAAAATTGAAGTACAATAACAATGAAAACAATATCAAGCTCTTATTTTCAATAATTATTAGAGGTTTTCATTAATTTAAAGAACAAATCTAACAAATAAACTACTAGTTGGTGAACAAAAATTGGAAAAAAAAGTGCAAAATATAAACAGAAACTTACTACTAAGAAGTGAATATATACTGTCTCTCTGATGTAGAAGTTAGTAAAGAGGTTGTTTGAATGATGATGGAAAGAATTTGGTATGGTGAAGAAGGATTAAGAAAAGAAGAAGAAAATAGACAATGCAGAAGTGAACCTTAGGTGAGAAAGGAATCTGAAATATTTGGTCATTTTGGGCGGTTTTTATTAACCAAAATCATTTGCCCTTTTCAAGCAGTGTGCGTGTCATGTGAGTATTAAAAAATGCTATCTGAGGTAGAGTCGCCCCAAAATAAAACATTCAGATTTTTATCTTTTCTGCTTAAGGAAACGTTAAAAGGTAATTTCCTATAAAAATTTTAGGCAACTTGATCGCCTTAAAGTTGAAAAAGTCTATTTGTTCTCAATAAATGTGAAAGAATTATTTTTTTGCAAAATTTTAAGGTGGCTTAAACCACCCCAAAATTGACAATGTTAGATTCCTACTTTTTTGTCCTTGGGTAATGAAAAAAAGTACTTTCCTACAAATTTTGAGGCAGGTTTAGCCGCCTTAAAAGTTGGCACAATCAGAATTGCTTCTTTTTTGTCTTAAGCAATATGGGTAAACTTTAAATGGGTTTTTCCCATAGTGTATAGTTGGAACTCCACTTGGTAATTTAGGGCGGCAAATTTCATTAGAAATGCCTCCTCAAATAGCATAAGATACTGGTCTTTTTTATAGGAAAATTAATGTGTTAAGTGTCCATATTGAATCATTAATATAAGATGTTAGTTTTATAACCGATGTGGAAAATGAGTTATGACATCGATTTTTTGTTTAATAATAAATGTGGTTTCTTATATAAAATGTTAGTTTGTAAATTGTTATTGAAAATTGATATTTTTTTTTCATATCATATATTATGTATAGTACATCAATTTATGTTAAATAATTGACATGTTATGTTCAATATATGATATCAAATTTTTAAGAAAATCAATGTGTATTTTATTTTCTCCAAACCTTACTACACTTAGAATAGTATTCACCCGAATCTAATTATAGATAACATTCAATCATATTATTATATACTCAATGCAATATTCAAGTCCTATCTCAATGTTTCAACAATAAAAAATAATATCCCTATAAAAAAATTCCAATAGGAATAATTTCATGCATTCAATTGGATTTAAAAAATTGTAGATATTAAAATAATGAATAATATGTATAGGTTGCAAAAACTGACAATAATATCTCTAAAAATCAAAAAAGGAAGTTACATTATCTTTTTATGATATGGTTATTGATAGAACCCTCTATAAAATTCACTATGACAAAAAAAAGGTACATGCAAGTTACAATTGATGCTGTAAGTACAACATTAATACTATATGTTTCTATTGAAGAGAAATTTATTATATGACTTATATTATTAAAATTGATGATATTGTGTGTTGTTTGTTAAATTAGAGCACACCATTCTCACCATTAGGTTAGAGATAATTGTAGTTACTAGAAAAATTAAAACATAACATGTAAAACTTACATTATATTGGAAGATTAAAACATATAAACAAGTGTTAGAAACTAATAATTTAGAAAATGACACTAATTACACATAGAATATGAGCATGAGAAATATGAACCCTATTACTTTTAATTTTTCCTAATATTTCTAAGAGGACCTTCAACTTATATCCTTTCAACACGATCATTTTACATATAAAACTCCTCCACATCACCTTTGTTATCCATCAAAGATATTTCTATAGAGAATGGAAAAGTCTTATCAATATCATTTCCCATGTCTTCTTCATCCCCATCATTAATAATCTATTTTTTTCTCTTGTAAAGCTACACACCATTTTTTTGGATGAATGTGTGACATGAAAAGCTTGTTTTTGCATAGGATACCATTATGATGGCTCCCCTTTATGACCTTACTTATTAAGATCTACTAGTGTGAATCCTATCTCTCATTGTCCTTGATGTAGTTATTGTTCTAAACTTATTTACATCGAAATACAAAGACCCTAAACATAACATAGTTGAGCTTCTAAATATCTTCAATGACCCCATCATATGACATATTAACATAAATAGATTTCCTTTCTTTGAAAATATTTATATGTATTACGTGAGCCAATAAACTAACTTAGTTATTTTGCATAGTGATCTTATTATCTTAACCTTTTATATAGAAAGAATATCTAATGAAGTTATATTCATAATAAGATATGACCTCTATGCGGAGTCTATGAATTGGCTATCTTATAGTTTTAAAAATAGCACCCAGTATTTGTGCCATTCGAAAATGAACTTAGCTTTGAAATGAAGTGAGAAATAATTGTGTTTATTTCATACCTATTGTTTATTTTTCTATGATTTAGTTCCTTTATAAAGGTTATATGCTTATTCATGTAAGGATGAACTTCTTCACTATTATGTAGGATATAAATATAGGTCTGCATACATATTTCATGACTTATGCTCATCATTCGAGTTCTTATTATGTCTTTACTTGCAATTCTTCCCTTATGACAAAACTTTGGAACTCTAATTGCTTTTGTATTTGATAAATAGTAAGTGCAAAACTTTACCAGCAAAACTCGACCACCACCTTAACAATGTAGCCTTTGACAATGCATCCATGTGGTTGATGTTAATTCTATATATGCCTTTTTAAGATTTTCATATATCATTCAAAAGCGTATATTTGCCTTAAGTAAATTAGTTTACATAGTTTTGTAGCTTTCACCAAATGGACAACCAAATGCATTATGATGTCAAAGAATGAATATGGGTATATCTCAAGTTAACAGAGTGTAACCATAACTTCTTTTGTTATCAAACTTCTTAATGTTAATGACCTTATTACATATTACACTAAAGAAAAAACAAAGTTTAGTAATTGCATGTCTGATATACTTTGACAAGATTGATCAAATAGTTATCAGTAATAATAGTTACACTAAAGCATGATAGTCATGAAACTTAAAATCTACTAGCTTCAAAACTTTCAATTAAACTAGATTCTTTTATGTTTGAAGAATATCTTTGTGGGACCTTAACACCATATAGATACTTATAGAAACTTATCTTTTCCTTTCTAAATAGAGTATGGCAAGCTAGTGGAAAATATATTTCTTAACCTTTTCTTTCTAGTGCTAGTTTTCTTTGAATAGACATTTCAACAAAATCTAATCAAACTTTTACTCCATCCTTGCTTTTCCTTGGTATGTTTAACAGTATTTCAACAAGTCTATCATAAATACTTTTCTTCACATGTATGACATCAATGTTATATCTTATAAGCAACTTTTTCTAGTATAAAAGATTAAATAATATGGACATTTTTTTCCATGAAGTCTTTCCACTTATAGGCTTAGAGGGTTTGCTAAAAACAACATTAACATTTTTAACCCATTCATAAACCTCACCTCTAGTTAAAGGCATTAGAGCTGGTGTTTCTTTCAGTGATCCATTAAAAGCTTTTTTAACTTGTGATATGGGAGGAATGAGGTAAAAATCTCTAATGATACACCATCTTCTTTCCATGCTTTGATTGTAAAGAATAAGATTATTTTCACAAATAGGGCATGTTTTACACCTTTTAACATTGTACACAAATAAGTTATCATATGTTAGATAGTCATTGATTATGTAAAAGAGCATGACATACAAAATGAAAGACTTATAATGATATGTGTTAATGACTAAGATATCTTTATTCCACATCATTTCTAAGTCTTCAATTAATTGTTGCCAAGAAGGCATTTATGTTATTTCCTAATTATTTGTGCCTAAAATCAATAAGGATAATATGTTGTATTTGCATTTTATGCACAACCAAGGAGGTAAATTATAAATCATTAACATAACATGTTATGTGTTATGTTTGCTACTTATATTATTAAGAGGGTTCATTCCATTGGTGCAAAATGTAAGTCTAAGGTTTCTTAGCTTATAACAAAACATAAGGAATAATGTATTAAATATGAACCATTGAGGAAAATTAGTTAGATGTGAAAGCTTACCATCAGATGGAAGATACCGTAACACCTTTATGAGAGCCACTTTACTATTGATGCCATTATTTTTCCTTAATTCGTAATATGGTGCCCTAGATTTTGGATATTTATATAAATTATTGCACTTCTTTTAGTATAATATGCAATTATTAGGGTAAGCATGTATATTCTTATACTTCATATTTATTGGGACATGATTTTTTTCCTCATAAGTATGATTTGGTAATTTATTCCCTTCAAGAAGTATTTTTTTCAACAATAACAACAATGTCATGAAATTCTTGTCATTTCAATTATTCCCTACTTTTATGTTGAATAATTTTAGCACAATGGATAATAGTATAAAATTATTGCAACTGGATACAAAAGCCTTTTTGTATCATTCAACAAGCTATTAAGGACATGTAGGCATTCTGTAATTATTTTCAATATTATGCACCATATCCTCTAATCAATCATCCAATTCTATATCAATGTCACCATCTTTGTAGATTCCTTTGCCTTTATAGATATGAGACAAACTAAATAATTTACCTTTCTCATGCCATATCCATTGTGTATATCCTTGGCTAATACTACTGAAAAATAAATAATCTTTTATCACTACTAGTTTAAGCATTCTAACACAATAATGTCTCACATAAGGACATCTAATGAGCTTATTACTAATTTTATTTTCTTAACCTACAGCAGAACAAACTTACCTTCCTTTACTTCTTTGTTTTGATCATCATCATTTGAAGGAATATATTCATCATTCCATGTAGCATCATTACTTTTTTCTTCGATGGATTCCTTGGGATTTTTCTTTTTAGATTATGGCAATTAACCTTGAAATGGTTAGATTTCTTGCATTCATAGTAAGTTAGCACTTGATGTTTAATTCTTCTTCACTTGTTTTTTTCGAATAAATAACTTTTAAAGTCTATTTTACCTTTTTTTTTAGCATTTTTGTGAACTTTTTGATAAAATAAGCCCTTTCCTTAGTATCACCAAACTCAACACTGTCTTCCTCTTTATCTTCTTAAGAAGATGTAGAAGCTTTAAGAGCAATATTTTTTATTTTTTTACTCATTGCATCTTTCATCATCTTGATTTTCTTGTAAGTTATAAGTTTACTTCTTAACTCATTATAGGTGAAAATGTCAAGATTTATTGCTTTCTTGAATAACATTAAACTTAAGTTCTCATAAACTAGTGAGACATCTAAGTATTTTCAAGATGACATCTTGTTTGAGGATGGTTCTTTTTAGAGTATAAAGACCATTCATGATGATAAAGAGTCTTTCAAATATAGACTCTATGCTTTCATTCTCATCCATTTGGAAGAGTTCATACTCTTGAACAAGCATATTTACAAAGGTCGTGCACACTTGCCTTGTTCCTTTAAAGGTGACTTAGAGTTTATCCTATATCTCTTTGACTAAAGCGTATCTAATTGTTTTCTTGTACTTTTTAGGAGTAATAACACATATGATAACATTTTTTGCTTTAGCATGTAAATTACCTTTTTTACTTTTCGACTTTACTCCACCCACCTTTTGGCTTAGGAACATTAACTTTACCTTTTTTTATTGGAAAAGTGTATCCTTCCTCACTCAACTCCATATTTCATTATCAATGGCTTGAAGAAATATCATCATTCAATATTTTTAGTGATGATAATTAGACCTATAGAAAAAAGTGATCTATATGTAAATCTTTATGTCCATTTAATGATCCAAGATTATACATGGTATTCCTATAAGATCTTTACTTAAAAGTAATTAAGCTTTAGTAATAGAAACCAAGCTTTGTTTCTAATTAATAAGATAATAGTATACTAAAAGGTGGGATAATTAGTGTTTATGAAAATAATTTATAATTTAAGCTTTTAAAATAGCTTGGCTTCTTGAAAATCCCTTAAAAGAGCAACAAAGTGTAAATTGAAAGATCAAGTAAATAACATATAAAGATAAACATTAAAGTGCATGAAATAAAAAATAAAGAAAAAATAAAATAGTGTTAGTGTTATAGTGATTTGACTATTTAAATGAATAATCATCCTTTAGGATTTATTCCACTCTTCCAAGATCAAAACTAATCTTATTAGTTAGCTACTAGCACTTTTTTTTTTTACAAGATTGAGTACACTTTCCTATTTAATCTTTTAAAGATTTAAGTGTCTAAGAGTTTCATTCACTCTCCACCCTAACTAATAGACCTTTAAATATGTAAAGTTTGTCTTTTAAAGAGACTTACATGGTTTATATACTCCAAAAGTGTAGATATATTATGTTTAAGCATAAATAACAATGAAGACTTAAGAACTTTGTGAGCTTTCTAAAAAGAAAAGAGAGGCTTCAGTATTGTATCTTCTTATTTTACCTTAAGTGAACCTCTTTATTTATAGCCAAATAAGTGAGCTAGTTATTAAAGACTTTTCAACTTTTAATAAGAAACTTTAACTTAAAAATGTTTTTTTTTTATTTCTTTGAGTCTTATAAGTAACTTGTTTTTTTTTCATAATTTGAATTTAGCAACATCAGCTAAAGTCTTTTACTTTTTTAAAAGTTAGCTTAATAAGTCACTTTCATTGATGTGTAGATCAACTTACTTTTTTACATAGATTTGAATATTATATTGTTAAGTCCTTTTTAACACATGTACTATGCTTCTTTTCCATAAATCACATTTTAATATTCTATATTAAGTCAGCATTAGTTAGGATTAAATAGAAGAGCAACTTGTATAAATTAGATAATTTTACAGAAATAGTGTAAGTATGATAGAATGAAAGAACAACTTAATTGAAATTGCTTAAATTTGAATTTTAAGATGATATATTGTGATCTTTTGACATATTTGGAAAACATTTACATATACTAACTATATTCATTCTAAATAAGGTATTTACTCATGTAAAAACAATTCGTAATGATTAAAGTATGAGCATCCAGTAAACAAAAAAGTACCTAAACAATGTTACACCAAAAAACTAATGATAATGCTCTTTTCAACATATATTTTCTACCTTTATATTGTAAAAGTCATTAAATTAATTTGACATCATCAAAACTCATTTTAATTGATATATAAGAAATCATCTGAGGGTCTTACATTATATAAAGTTTTCCTTTAGACTTAGCTAAGAAGTTAGCTACTCAATATCTCTATATAATTCTTCGGCCTCTCCATTACCTAACTCTATAAGAAATTAACCTCCATTAATAAAAAGTGCAAGTGCAAGCAACCAAGAAAGAGCCCTTAGTGGGATCTAAGCGAGAATTTACATACTAATGCACTAAGAGACCTAAGCCTCCTTGTAGTAATAGATACTATCATAATCAGTAACTTGCTTACTAAAGTTTTATTTGACACCAGTACCACTAATTCATTTGTTTTAAAAATATTTGCCATTATTATCAACAAATTTCCTAAGCTTATGGAAGCCCCTTAATTATGATGACTTCAATAAACAAATCCCTATTAGCTACTTATATGATAGAAGCTTACCCTATATGTGTTCATGAACATGTGTTGCCTGCTAATTTGATTTTGCTAGAGATGATTGATTATGAAGTGATGTTAGGAATGGATTGGTTGTCCTAATACTATGCCTATAGATTTTTTGAAAAATTTATTACTTTTTCCATAAAAGATGCTGTACCAATTAAATTTCAAGGAAATGGGTTTTTGGAGAGCATTAGTCCAATCATAAGTATCAAAGCTCAAAGTTCTTTTAGGAAATGATATTTTGCATATTTTGCTATGGTTTGGGATTTTTAATTAAATAGTTTTTAATATTACTAATGTTCCCATAGTAAAATAATTTTTAAATGTTTTATAGAAGATTTGCCTAACTTGCCATTTGATTGACAAATAGAATTTCATATTGATCTTGTGCATGGTACCAAACCTATTTCTATACTTCCCTATTGTGTAGCCTTAGTGCAATTGCAAGAGTTGAAGGAATAACTATAAGGCTTAATAGATAAGGGTTTTATTCGTTTAAGCTTATCATATTAGGAATCCTTTTTCTTGTTTGTAAAGAAGAAGGATGGATCAATATGGTTATTGTTGACACTTAATTTTGTCTAACTAATAATATAATTAAAATAATTTAAATTTTTAATTAAAAAATTAAAAAATATATATTATAAAAATAAAAATAAAAATAAAATAATAAATAAATAATTTTTAAAAAATTAAAAAAAATAAAAAAAATAAAAAAAAGGAGTTGTATCCAATTGCTCTCATTTTTTTCACTTTCACTAGGTAGTTACTTACTTGAAGTTCCTAATCATAGAGCCTGTTTCTCTATCAAATGCATAATAGAATTCTCTCATTTCACATATAAAAAAGGAGAAATGTGTTACTCGTGGACGAATTCTTCACTCTTTTTATTTAGCCTTCATCAATATCTGAAAAAGGGGGGGAATAAAGAAAAGAAAAAAAGGGGTCATAAAGAAGAGGAAGAGATACAAAAGAAAAAAAAAGATAGAGAAGAAGAGAAGGGGGAGTTTTTCAAAAAGAAGGAGCATTTTATTAAGAGAGAAATAATACTTATAGAAGAAAAGGAAGATAAAACAAAAGATATTAAAAAGAAAGAGCAAGAAGAGACGTACAAATACTAGAGAAAGAGAACAAGAAGAATGAGAGAAGAAAAGAAAGATTCTATAAAATGAAGAAGAAGAAGAAGAAGAGAGTGAGAGAAAACAGAAGAGAATAAGATTTTTTAAATAAAATATATTGTTTGTGTTATCTTATTCTTTTTCTTATTTCATTTTTTATTTTATTTTAAATTTTAAATTTTATATCTTATTTATAAATATATATATATATATATATATATATATAAATATATATATAATATGTAAAGTAATATAAAGGGGGGATGTCCTTTGCAAAAAGGACGTACCTCTTATTTTCACTTTAAAGTGGTGGGACGGCCCAGTGCCATCCCATCCCTTTTTTATTTTTTTAATTTTTATTTTCTTTAATTTATTTATTTCTTTCAATAAAATTAATAAATATTTAATTTATTTAATATGTGATGCTAAAAAATATTTCTTATGCAATTTCTATGATAGAATAAAATAAATTAGTTTGAAGGTCTAAATTATTTAATATTCTTGAGGTGAGAGATACTTTTTAAAAATCAGGTAAGCTGATTAAATTAAAAAATCTCAATATTTTTGTACATAAAAATTATTTCATACTTATCATGTGTACTTATAATTTATATGCATTTTTGTGATAATGAAATAATATTAAAATTAGTTGTAGGTGCAATAATAATAATTTTAATTTTTCAAGCAATTTTTTAATCAGATTTGACCATGGAGTTGGGTAAACTTGATATTTTAAAAATTATAAAAATAATATTAAATTATAATTTTAATTTTTCTAAGTAGTTATGTATTCAAATTTGATCATGAAGTTTGATAAATTTAATAAGCTAAATAAAAATTATTAATATAATATTTTTAAATAAAAAAATTACTTTAAATGATTTTTATTACCTAAAAAATTGTATTATTTTATAAAAAAATATTTTAAAAATAATGAAATGATAATATTTATAAAAATATAAAATAATAATTCATCAATAATAAAATAAAAATTATTTAAAAACATTTTTCAAATATAAGAAATAAAAAATATTCAAATAATAAAATTATGCCTATGATATATTAAAATTAAGTAATTTAATTGTAGGTGCAATCATAATGGTACTTAATATTATTAAGGCACGTTATTTTGTTCAATTTCTATCATGAAGTTGAAAGGATTTAACAACTAAATCAACAAATTATTAAAAAAATATTTTAAAAATATAAAATATAAGAATCTTTCAAAAATAATAAAATTTGTGCCTATGACGTGTCAAAGTTAAGTGATCCGATTACAGGTGTGATCATAATAGAACTTAACATTATTGAGACACTTTTCATCCGAATTCTATCATGAAGTTGAATAAATTTGGATAACTAAATTAATAATCTAACCAAAATTAAAAATTATACTTTTAATAAAATACACATGTAATATAATAAGGACCATCATAATTCTACTCATAAGATAAAATTAGAATAAATAAGCAACTATTCTTTGAACGGATTTTAAGGTGCTAATTCCTTCCTTACACGTAACCAACTCCTAAATCTAACTTTGGGAATGTAGACTACTTTCAATATTCCAATCACACCATAAAAAATGATTGGCAGCGACTTTATCTTCTTTTTATTTACACCACACACAACAATCATATTTCTGGAGGAGGCACGAAAGCTTGCTCGCCTCCCTCGGATCCCGCCGTAGGGCATGTTGTGATAACTTGACGACTCCATTGGGGACTAAATTAGAGTAAAGCCATTTTGTTTCTTCTTTTTCTATTTTAGTTTTGTATTTTCTTGGTCCATTCTAATTCAATATTTTCTTTACATGTGTTTATCATGTTTGTCTCATTATGACTATCTTTATCAATAGTAAATTAGTCATGTGAAAATTGTTGAAATGATTGATGTTCCTTCTGACACACTGCATATTAGGGATCTCACATATATATCACAAGCCTTCTACCCAGGCTTTAGAATACCTTTTAGGATTAGCTAAGGAGCAAAGTAGTAATGCCTTTGTGAGACCACTAGTCTCTGTGCAAGCGAGTGAAACACTTTTGTTCATTGAATCCTTTCCATTTGTAGCCTATCATAGGTGAGGATTGGATGCCTTACTATCCTATAATGGCGACAATAAGGACAATTTGGGGACCTTTCATTAATTTAGTATCATAGAACCTAAACTAAGCACAAATTGGAATAAACTTAGAGCCACTTTATTTAAGAGAAGTTTATCATATATGAAGAAATTTCTAAGCTTAGGAAAAATCCTTTAAGAATACATAAGTGAATTTTTCCATGACCAATTTTTTTAAGCCATGCAAGTTTACCCAAAAAATGAATTAAACCATATATCAGTTAAACTGGATAGCTTGTTTGAATGGCTTATCCTATATCTTTTCCTATTTAGTTGAATGCAGCTGTTCCTTAACTTCTTGCATCTATCATTTCACCATGCATAGATATCATTTGAACTCATTGACCTTTCAAATAGTCAAAAATTGGAAGCCTGTGAGTATGAGTGGTTTGAAATAAGCCATGAAACTATTAAAAAAGTGAGAAATGAATAAATGGCTTATGAATGCATTTCTTCATTTAAATAACCTATCTCAGAAGAGAAACCTCATTTATATACCACTTTTGAGCAAGGATTATAGAAAATATGGAGGAAGCCCTCATAAAACTAAAAACTAGGTTTCCTACTATTCCCAAGGATTTGCTTAGAAAATCTACAAATGCTGGCTTGAAAGAATAAAGGTGCTTACGCATTTAGGTTTTCTTGAAGATATACGTTGGATCATTAAAGTTAAGGTACATTTAGTGGATGAGTGTCATAATTTGTTTGTTAAACGTATGCCGGGAATAAAAAGAAGTTCTTATGCTAAGAAGTGGAGAGCTAAAAGAATAGGAGTCTGTTACAAGTATGGAAGGTGGACATGTAATACACATTATAGGAACATTGGAATGGTTTCCCACAATCAGGAAGATAAAACCAAGTTTATAAAGGGTGGATTAAGTAAAAAGTAATTGGATAATATCCTTTAGACTCTTAAGATGCATCCTAGTAGGGATATTCATAGGGTTCTTCTTGATTTATTGGATTTATTCCACAAAGAAGAGGAGCATTGCCATCTTAGGAATTTGATGTTAAAAGACCCTATTTGCTAGTTTATGAATTTGATGTTAAAAGACCCTATTTGCTAGTTTATAGGAAAACTGGATAGGAAGTAAATCCTCAACTCATAGAAAGCGTTTACGCTATTACTAGATGTAAAACTAAAGGAAGATGTGAACTAGAATCACAATTACTGTTCATGTGTTTATCTTTTCTTTTTAATTTTTTTGTTATTTTTTACCTTTTTATGTAATTATCTTTACTTTATCTATATTATTATTGCATATGAGATCTACTTTTAACTTTTTCCTCTTCAAATCTTAAATTCTCTGATAGTAATTAATTTGTATGACCTTTTTGACTTTTTCTATACACTTTTTCACCATTTTTCTAAAAATTATTATATCGGTTCCTTAAATTTCAAACTTTTTTTATAATGATTGATTTGCATAATCTTTTTATCACTCATTTTTTGCTATATAAATATGCATATTTATACTTGTCAATGGACATATGGCTCATCTTGAGGAAGCAAAAAAAGTAGAAGGATCATCAATATGCAGATTTAAATTAGTCAATGTCTTTAGTGGATCCAGTTAGTGAAAAGATGAAAAGTTTGTGAAAGCGGCAAATGAGCTTGGTAAAGGATTAGCCATCAGAAATATCGAACTTGTGTTTGGAGGAGGAATATAAGGTTTAAGGGGATTTATGGTAGCATTTGCACTCATTAAGGAAAGTGAAGTCTTAAGTATCACTGTGAGGGGTTTGGATGATAAGATCATTACTAACTATGCCTTAGGTAATGAGTTAAAGGTTTTAAGCTTGCTCGAGTGTTGTGGATACATGCTTCATAATGCTGAAGCCTTTATTGCATTACCTGGTGGTTTGACAACATTGGAAGTAATTTCCAATGTTGCATATTAGGCTAAACTAAACTTTCATAAAAAATCATTAGGACTATTAAATATTAATAATTTTTATGATGGTTTATTATTTTTATTTGATCAAGTTGTGGAACAAGGGTTCATTTCCTAAGTAATTTGTAGCTCCACAATGTTTGCCTCAAGTGCTGATCGATCGATTGACCAAATGCAAATTTCTACACCTGAACTTGACCTATTAATGAAATAGATAGATTGGCAAGCTAAAAATAGCACAAAGGAGCAAGAGCCAAACATAATCATCTTCACTCTCATAGTTTTACTTCCATTATTTTTGCTATTATGTTTTCATCTTTCTTTTCTGCACCTCTTCTTATCTATAAAGACATTGGAGATGATGTCCAAGTTAAATTAGGAAGTAGGAATGATAAGAATTATTGGTAAAACTATCAGTCTGACTGTATTTATAAAGGGTGGCTGAGTAAAAAGTTATTTTTAACTCTTAATATGTATTCTTTTAGTGGCATGTTTTTCTTACATGACTTATCCTTATTTCAAAAAATAAAAAATGAAAAAAAATCTTTTGTTAGTAAAACCATCAAATTAACTGTGTGCATGAGGGTAGTTAAGTAAAGAGTTATTTTAACTCTTGATATGCATCCTTTTAGTAGTAGGTTTTTCCTGCAGGACTTATCCTCATTTTAAAAAAATAAAAAAAGTCTTTTGTTAGTGAAACCTTTAAACTCACTATGTGTAAAGGATGGTTAAGTAAAGAGTTATCTTTTAGCTCTTGATACACATCCCATTTGTAACATGTTTTTCTTCCTGATGTATCCTTATCTTTTATTAGTGAAACCATCAGACTAACTGTGTATGTGAAGAATGGCTGAGTAAAGAGTTATTTTTTAATTCTTGATACGCATCCCATTCGTAGCATGTTTTTCTTCATGATTTGTCCTTATTTCAAAAAAAAAAGAGAGAAAGAAATGGTCCATTTTTGAATTCTATTTGAAGTGTTCTAAGTCTTTTTGCTTATTCGGATGCTTTCCACTAATTTTAAGAATTGTATGAGTTATAATTATGAGTCAACTAGGTTTGAAAATTTTATAGAATGATTGAACAATTATCTTATTTTCTGGAATTGACAAGTTTGACAATGAAATTTAAATTGAAAGAACTAAATTTGGCAACCCTTAACTGTGAGACTTTGAACTTATATGATTGATTACCTTTTTTCTATGAGAGATTCACCTTATCAGGTTATCACTCTAGAACTTGCTTTTCTTATTAAGATTACATTTTCGCATGCATGAGCAAATATGATTAAGGCATTTTTCTTTCAATGAATCATTTATGCCTAAATAACTAAGATTTACATGTCCATTGAATATCCTCTTTGTGCCAAATTTTCCTTCTCTTGTTTTTAGCTTGTTTCAATCCAAAAAAATGGAAAGAAAAATATTTTGCATAACCTTAAAGGCTAGAAGAGTATTAAATTAACAAAAGGATAAGTTCTTAAATAAATGTGAAGTATATCAAATGTTGAAAAAGAAGAGTCCATTAAAAAAAAAAGGGAAGAAGAAACAAAAAAAGAAGAAGAAGAGAAAAACATAACAAGAAAAAGTAAAAGAAATAGAAAAAGGAAAGGATGATATATTATTAGGGTAACTACAATTCTAATTATATGCCTTCTTGATCGCTTACTCTTTTGATCTATCCATCAATACTCTTTTAATCTTTTTAGTTAATAGCTTTTTTTTCCCATGATATTACCCTTCTTTAGCTTGACCTCATTACAACCTTTAATAAGTCCTTTTTATTTGCTTTATGCATGTGAATTAGGTAATGGAGATTGAAGATTTAAGCAAGCTTATGGTAGTACAATTCTTAATGGGATGAATTTGAGTAAAATACTTATCCTTAAACACTTGAGAGATTGGAAGTATGACTTGTGAGTTACGATCCATTTGATTTTTTCTTTCTTAAATAAAGTTATCATACTTTTGACTCAGATGACATGCATTGTTGATTCATGAATGCTATGATCTCTTTACACTATAATGATTTTCCTATTTGTGACTCTACATTCTTAATTTCAATGATAATAAATGTTTTTGTATCTAAGCTTGAGGAAGTTTTATGAAACCAATTTCTATTGTCTCATTCTTGATTTTTCCTTAAAATTCCCATTAAGCTTGAATTATTCATATTTTGTGAATTGGGCTCACTTGGGTTAAGCTATCACCATTTAGAGAGGCTAGGTAGATCCAAGCATAGTATGATCAACTGAGTCTTAACAAAAATTGTCTACATTAAGCCATGGCCAACTTTTTTAAAAAGGGATTAATGTGAACATAGGTTGGAAGGATCACATATTCTGATAAGACTTATTAAGATTAGTTTCATATTTATGATCATTGTACCATATATAAGGGGTAACTGACATTATTATTTTGAAACATATTGTGAAAAGGCTAGAATCCCTTGTAAACTCTATTGTAAGTGATATGTATTGCTATCCATGCTTTTCTTCGAGTTTTTATTACAATGATAATAATCATTATGTCACCCCTTTGTTTCTTGTGAAAATATCATGCTTTTTCATCTAGTAAGTGAGTATTAGAACATAATAAGATATCATACCTATCTAAATGTGTCTCTGTGAAATTAATAATGCAAATATGTTTGAATCAAGCACTGGAATTGTTTGAATTCTCCTAGATAGGAAACATAAGGCAATGTTAATAGAAGGTTAAAGCTAAACAAAGAGGAAATGTTCAAAATTCAGCACTTTCCAAACAAGATCTTCTTAGGAAAAAATTCCTAAAAGAATGAAGAAAGCAACTCTTTTAAGAAACAATCAAAGTCATTATTACATGCATCACATTCTTGCAACATTCACTCTTTTAAATAAAATCTAGTTGATCTAGGTCATTTTCCTTTATTTCGTTAAATTGAACTTGATTAATTTGGGTCATCAATTTAGGTTGATCCTGTGTTAATCTAGATTATTTTTTTATTTTTATTATTAAATCAAACCTGATTAAGTTGGATCGAGCTAGATCATTTTTACTTTGTATCGTTAAATCAAACTTGATCAATTTGTGTCAAGCTTGCATCAATCCAGATCATTTTTTTTACTTTTTATTGTTAAATTAAACCTAATCAAGTTAGGTCGAGCCTGTGTTAATCTAGGTTATTTTTATTTTTTTATTATTAAATCAAACTTGATCAAGTTGGGTTAAGCTTGTGTTAATCCCGGTCATTTTTATTTTTTATCATTAAATTGAACTTGATTAATTCAGGTCGAGCTTGCATCAATTCAAGTCATTTTTTTTACTTTTTATTGTTAAATCGAACTCAATCAAGTTAGGTCAAACTTATGTTAATCCAAGTCATTTTTATTTTTTATCGTTAAATTGAACTTAATCAATTTGGGTCGAGCTTGTGTCAATCCAAATCAATTCTACTTTTCATTGTTAAATTGAACCTATTTTTATTATTAAATCGAACCTAGTTAAGCTGAGTCGAGCCTATGTCAATCTAGGTCATTTTACTCTTTATCGTTAAATCAAACTCAATCAAGTTGGGTTGAGCCTGCATTAATCTAAGTCATTTTCCTTTATTTTGTTAAATCGAACCCAATTAAGTTAGATCCAGCCTATGTCAATTCAGGTCATTTTGCTTTATTTTATTAAATTGAATCTAATCAATTTAGGTCGAGCTTGTGTCAATCTAGGTCATTTTTACTTTCCATTATTAAATCAAACCTAGTCAAACTGGGTCGAGCCTACATCAATTCAGGTCATTTTTCTTTATTTTGTTAAATCGAATCCAATCAATTTGGGTTAAGCCTATGTTAATCCAGGTTATTTTTACTTTCCATTGTTAAATCAAACCTAGTCAAACTAGATCGAGCTTACGTCAATCTAGGTTATTTTGTTAAATCGAACTCGATCAATTTGGATTGAGCTTGTGTCAATCTAGATCATTTTTATTTTTCATTATTAAATCGAACCTAATCAAGTTGGGTCAAACTTGTATCAATTCAGGTTATTTTTCTTTATTTCATTAAATTGAACTCAATCAAGTTGGGTTAAGCCTATATCATTTTCCTTTATTTTGTTAAGTCGAACTCGATCAATTTGGGTCAAGCTTGTGTCAATCTAGGTCATTTTTACTCTCCATTATTAAATAGAACCTAATTAAGTTGGGTCAAGCTTGTGTCAATCTAGGTTATTTTCTTTTATTTTGTTAAATCGAACCCGATCAATTTAGGTCAAGCCTATGTCAATCCAGGTTATATTTACTTTTCATTATTAAATTGAACCTAGTTAAGCTGAGTCGAGCCTATATCAATTTAGGTCATTTTATTCTTTATTGTTAAATCAAACTCAGTCAAGTTGGGTTAAGCTTGCATCAATCCAGGTCATTTTTACTTTTCATTGTTAAATTAAACTCAATTAAGCTGAGTCGAGCCTATAACAATCTAAGTCATTTTTACTTTTCATTGTTAAATCGAACCCAATCAAGTTGGGTTAACTTGCATCAATCTAGTTCAGTTTAATTTTCATTGTTAAATCAAACCTAGTCAAGTTAGGTTGAGCCTGTGTCAATCTAGATCGTTTTACTCTTCATCATTAAGTTGAATCTGATCAAGTTGGGTCGAGCTTGTATCAATCTAGGTCATTTTTACTTTTTATTGTTAAATCAAACTCAATCAAGTTAAGTTTAGTTTGCGTTAATTGAGGTTATTTTTCACTTTTCATTGTTAAATCGAACTTAGTCAGAGCTTCTGTCAATCCAAGTAATTTTATTCTTCATTGTTAAATCGAACCTGATCAAGTTAGGTTGAGCTTGCGTTAATCCAGGTCATTAGGTCGAACCTGTGCTAATCTAGGTCATTTTTCACTTTTCATTGTTAAATCAAACCCAATCAAGTTTGGTCGAACTTGTGTCAATCTAGGTTATTTTTACTTTTTATCCTTAAATTGAACTTGATCAATATGGGTTGAGCTTGCATCAATCTAGGTCATCGATCAAGTTGGGTCAAACATGCATTAATCCAAGTCATCTCCACTTTTCATCATTAAGTCAAAATCAGTCAAGTTGGATTGAGCTTGCATCAATCTAGGTCATTTTTCACTTTTTATTGTTAAATCGAACTCGATCAAGTTGGGTCGAACCTACATTAATTTAGGTTATTTTTTATTTCATCATTAAATCGAAGTCAATCAATTTGGGTTGAGCCTACATCAATTTAAGTCATTCTCCTTTTCATCATTGGGTTAAGCCTATGTCTATTTGAGTAATTTCTTTTGAACTTAATCAATTCGGGTCAAATTTATTTCATTTCAATTGTTATATCAGAATTAGTCCAATAAATTTGGGCTACACCTGTGAAGTTGGTTTACCCTTCTTAACCCAATGTTAGTCGGACCAAACCATACTCTTTCTCCATCAAGTTCTGCTTAATACCATGATCCCTACACATAAAAATTTTTTTCCCTTCATTCTCGGCACTAGCCTCTTTTTCCTTATTCCCCTTCTTTTTATCCTATTTTATTCCCTTATCTTTAAAAATCTTCACTAGCCAATTATCTTTCTTTTTTTTTCACCAGCTTTCATTCCTTATTCTTATCCAATTTCAAAATCCTTCATCTCTTCCATCACCTAATCTCTCTGCATCTCTTTTAACCCGATTTCCTCATCACCATTCATTACCTTTTATTGGCCTTCATCATCTGCCTTTCTTTAATTTCTTATCAATTTTCCCATCACCAATCCCTTAACTTCTATTATCTTCCATCACTCGATTCCTTTGCCACTCTTTGACTTTTTAGTTTCCTCTACTTCTGTTTTAGACAATTGTTGCCCTACTTCACGCTAGAGTAGAGGTATCTTGATAGTTTTGAAGGCTTGTTAATCTTATAGGAATTTGAAGTAGAGAACTGCGATATGGAAACTATATGTTTTGGCTGTTATCCTACAGGCTATAGCTTTAGCTTGTGCGATGATCTATGGTCCATGGTAGTATGATGGTTACTCGTGGTTAGGATTGGATTAATAGGGGATGCTTTGCCAATTCTTATGAAGATGAATTATGAATCCTCATCTTATGGATGATCGAATGGCGCTAATTGTTGTATTAATTGTGATCGCATTGTTGCTGCTATTGGCTTTTGCTATAAAAAGGTAGTTGCTAGATATGAACTTGAGCAGAATAATCGGGATGCAAGGATCGTTGTAACCACGCTGTTGTTGTTGTTTGCTAGTGCTGTGAAGTAGTTACTAAATAGAATCCTAAGTGGCTGTAATTGGTACAATAATTTCATAATTATTCTTATTTGTTATAATAAATTAGTAGTTTTAAATATAATTATGTGTCAACGACTTTACTTACCTCTTAATTCTAGAAGGATGAGTAAAAGGAGGCAACTGTTGACACTCAATTTTATTCAATTAATAATATAACTAAAATAATTTAAAAAATAAAAATTTTAAATAAAAAATTAAAAAATATATATTATAAAAATAAAAATAAAAAATAAAATAATAAATAAATAATTTAAAAAAAATTAAAAAAATAAAAAATAGTAAAAATAAAAATAAAAATAAAAAATGGAGTTGTATCCAACTATTACTATTTTTCTCACTTTCAATAAGTGGTTACTTACTTGAAGCTATTAATCATAGAGCTTGTTTCTCCACCAATTATGTAATAGATTTCTCTCTTTTTACACATGAAAAAGGAGAGATGTGTTATTCATGGGCGGCTTCTCCACTCTTTTTATTTAGCCTTCATCAACATCTGAAAAAGGGGGAATAGAGAAAAGAAAAAAAAGGAGGTATAAAGAAAAGAAGGAGATATAAAAAAAAGAGATAGAGAAGAAGAGAAGGGGGAGTTTTTCAAAAAAAAAAGAGCATTTTATTAAGAGAGGAATAATACTTCCAGAAGAAAAAAAAGATAAAACAAAAGGTATAAAAAAAAGAGCAAGAGGAGAGGTACAAATACTGGGAAAAAAGAAGAAGAAGAAGGAGAGAAGAAGAAGAAGATTTTGCAAAATGAAGAAGAAGAAGAGAGTGAGAGAAAAAGGAAGAGAATAATTTTTTTAAATAAAATATATTATTTATGTCATCTCATCCTCTTTCTTATTTTATTTCTAATATATATATATATATATATATATATATATATATATTAAAATTAGTTACAGGTACAATAAAAATAATTTGAATTTTCCTAAGCAATTCTTTCATCAGATTTGACCATGAAGTTGAATATATTTAATATTTTAAAAATTATAAAAATAATATTAAATTATAATTTTAATTTTTTTAAACAGTTATGTATTTAAATTTAATCATGAAATTGACAAATTTGATACTTTAAAATTATAGAATAATATTGGAGTCATAATTTCAATTCTTTCAAATTTTTATTTTAGATTTGGTCATGAAGTTAGATAAATTTGACAAGGTAAATAAAAATTATTAATATAATATTTTTAAATAAATAAAATTAATTTAAATGATTTTTATTACCTAAAAAATTATATTACAATAATTTTATAAACAAATCTTTTAAAAATAATTAAATGAAAATCTTTATAAAAAGATAAAATAATAATTCATCAATAATAAAATAAAAATTATTTAAAAATATTTTTAAATATAATAAATAAAAAATTATTCAAATAATAATTTTTTTCCTATGACGTGTTAAAATTAAGTAATCTGATTGCAAGTGCGATTATAATGGTACTTAATATTATTGATGCATGTTATTTTGTTCAAATCCTATCATAAAATTGAAAGGATTTAATAGTGAAATCAACAAATTATTAAAAAAATATTTAAAAAATATAAAATATAAAAATCTTTTAAAAATAATAAAATTTGTGCATATGGTGTATTAAGGTTAAGTGATCCGATTGCAGGCGCGATCAGAAACAGAACTTAACATTATTGAGGCACTTTTTATCTGAATTCTATCATGAAATTGGATAGATTTGGATAACTAGATCAACAATCTTACCAAAATTAAAAATTATACTCTTAACAAAATACACATGTAATATAATAAGTGTTGGTGTATGTCTTAGGAGCCAATCATAAAGATGATTGTAATATTATACAATGTATTACGTTTCATTTTAGCAATATAATTATTATATTTTATTTTATTTTTTTTTATTTTGCATAAATTATATCTTAAATATAATAATTATCCTTAGAATAGCTTTGCTATTCCTAAAATGCCCCCAGTCAAGTATTATAACGAAAAGGATAGTAATAATACATCAAGACTAGCATGTATAGTAATTGATGATTATAAATCGTGAATATGTTAGATCAAGTCAATACATGAGTACATTATTAGTGAACAATGAATTGGACTGACCCATTGTGAGAATATTGCATGAATAAATGTGTCATTAGTTATTATCATATGATCACAAATGTGCATGGTCATTTAACTTGAAGTCATTATGGTTCCATACATGAGGAGTTACTCACTTTGATGTTGTCCTATGTCACCTTTAATTAGGATGATGAGTAGAACATTAATTGGGTGTGTCACGAATCATGCAGAGGGAAGTGAGTGATGTAGATGAGATTTTGTTGCTCTTGTATAAAAGAGAGATATCCTTAGGCCCCTTGATTAGGTGAGACTGAGAAATTCATGGCCATGCTCAATTGGATCAATATGTGATATTAATCATTTATTTTAAGTCTACTCAGTATCAAGAAATATAAATTGAACATTGACGAAGATGACACACTCCATGCCTCTAGTTCGATTTGGATATTATTATAGAAGGGATTATGATACAAAGTGTTGATCACATATTAGGTACATGTCGAATCACAGACCTTCTTACTACTTAAGTGGTAGTGATGTATTGCTTGATACTACTCACTATTTATAGCCCAAAAATGAGTCATTATCAACGTAGTAAAAACCTACAGTATCACATAAAAAGAGTAGGAATGAGATAATAATTAATTAGATTTTAGTTGGACTAAAACTCAATTAATTGGACTTAATTTTGTGCATACATATATTATTAAGATAATAATATATTTATTCATGTAATATAGATGTGATATATATTATGTGATATTATTTGATATTAAAGTAATATCAGATAATTATGTTACTAGATATTAGATAATTATATTATGAGATAATATTATTTTCTAATATATAAGATAACTATATGCCAATTCTTAATATTAGATAATTATATTATGAAATAATATTATTAACTAATATTAGATAACTAATACATAAGTCCTATCTCTCTTCACTCTTTTTATGATAAGGATAAGATAATAGTTATTTAGTGTAATTCAAATTTTTTGAAGCATTATCCTAGTAGGACTAGGATTGTGATATGCCTTAGTTTTATGAAAGGGACTTGAAGGCAGCACTTTGATACACGCACATAAGCTTCAAGAAAACCCTAAATCACTTAGAAAATGTCCAATCCTAATCCTAGTGAGAGAGACGAATTCTAGCAGCTTCATGGAGGGGAGAAGTAGTTGTCCACTCCGTGTGGATACTTTAGAGATGTTGTACGTTCCGACTGGCATTTGATTCATTTTGGTCTCTTAAGGATTCGTTCAGAAAGAATACGAGCACAAATAAGGTCAAATCCTAATACTGATTTATGCTATTTTGTATGGATCTTAGGTAGGAATTGGATTGAAAATTTTAAAATTCCACTACATATATTGATCCAAAGCCTAACAATGGTATTGGAGCTTCTTGCAAAAACATAAATTCGATTATGTGTTTTACTGATTTTTTAAATATTTATATGATAAATATTCTGTTTCGATTTAAATTAGAGTTGTGTGTTTTGATGAATATTTATGTGATAAATAATATCAAATTAGTTTTTGTTTGAACCAGATATATATGTGATATATATAAACTTGTGTTTATTTTTGATTTCGTAGATATATATATGATATATATAATTTGTATTTTGATTCTGATTAGGAATTAATGAGATTAATTAAATGAATTTGATTATGTGTTTTCTGATTCATATTCAAATCTATTTCATGTGTAATTCTGGGTTTTGAATTAAATCTAAATCTATTTTCATGATTGATTTTGGGTTTTGTTTTAATAAGAACTAATAGGATTAATTGTGTGTACATGATTTAATATGTGAAAATTATTTTTTTTGAAATAGGAAGGTTCTATTATGAATCAAAATTAATCAGATTTATTCCTTAAATCGATTTTTGTATATGTGATATAGTCTGCATTTATGAATACAATCTATTCTACACAGAATTAATGTGATTAGTTTTGAGTTTGTCTTCATATATAGATCATTTTAAATTCGCTTAATGTGATTAAATAAATCTGGACTCATATATGAAGTATGCGCGTGTATGGTTCATTGTATTTGAACTTCGTTGGATCTATTTGATATGATGAAATCTATCTACTATGTTTTGATGTAAATCCTACTTTGAAATTGTGATTTGAATGTCAATTAATGTTGAATTGTTCGACCAAAGGGGTGTAACAATTGTTGATAGAAAAATTGCAATTGGAATGTAAGATAAATTCAATTTTTTGCCTAAAGGGCTCTACCCCCATGCCCCATGCGAGGGGTTTTACCTTATTGACCCCCTGCTTGCTAACTGGCTAGCGAGACTGCCGTGCTAACTCTGCATAGCGTTCAAAAATCATTTTTGTTCATAAACGTTGTTTTAAAATAAGATTTTTGTGATTCATGTTATGAAATATAAATATGTCAATTATCTTGTTTATCTTATTTGTTAGCAATTATTACATATGATTCATGATTATGTTGCATAGTATGGCCTTTGGAGTTTTTATGGATGGCTTTTAAATACGACCTGCGTGTCATGTCTTCCTCTATTTTTCTAATGTATATTCTCTTCTCATCTCACTCCCACCGAATGTAACTCAGGGTTTTTGTTATAAAATTGTAATCACAATGAAGCAACCTTTGCTTGGAATGAGGAAAAGCTAAGGAGCTATAGGAGAAGGAAAAGCTAAGAAGCTAAGGAGTTAGTTTAGGAATATCATTAGAAAATAGAATTATGGGTCATATTATGCGACATTTTGATTTCTTTATTATGTGATGATATTGATGAGCATGCATTTACTATGTGATAGCATATGTTCCTACTATATGATAGTTTTATCCATTGCTTGATATGTGATATGCAATGGTCTATTTTATTCATTTACTTTATATGATGTATAAGATATACTAGATATATTGCATGGATGAATAGCCTAGTTATGGTGAGATCTGATAATGATTAAGTTAAAATTTCTCATCTGAAATATTAAGTCAGTAATAATTAATGATGCCTTGCAATGCTTAGCACTCGTTAAGGTCTCAATCGACATAAGGTAGGTTTGCTAAAGCAAAGCATCTCGTTTATCTTAGTGAGACGCGATTGGATGATAGTGATATCCGAATGTCAAACATTGGGTTTAACTTAACTAGAATATCTCAATAGGATTGAGATCTAAAGGCATAGAGTTGGGTTTTAGTTCATAAGATAGACTAGAACAAGTGTTGTTCACCTAACTATCTAAGAGTTGTATATGATACAATTGGCAAGTGTTGCCTACCTAAATAACTAATTTTTAAGTGATTAGCCAAAGCTAATTTAAGGCTTGGTGAAATATGGATCTTAGCCTACTAGAAAGCCCAGACAATGTGACTTTCTAAATAATAGTGAAGGCTATTAATTTGAATAAAATAGTGGAAGGAATATTTAATAAAAGACCTTATTAAATATTTGAAACTTAATACTTACTTTGCATATTTCTGTTATAGATAACCAATGACTATACATCAAATAACCTATCACTATAATCGATCCTTGAGAAAGACAAATTGAACGAGATAAACTTCCTGGACTGGTACAGGAATTTGAGGATAGTCCTCAAACACGAGCAAAAAATGTATGTCCTAGAGGAATTTGTTCCTCAAGAACCTAAAGTTAGTGCCCTTCGGGCTCAAAAGGATGCTTATAAGAAGCATAATGATGATGCATTAGATGTCAGTTGTCTCATGTTAGCTACCATGGGCTCTGAGCTTTAGAAGTAACACGAGAACATGGAAGCTTATGACAAGCTTGAGCATCTTAAGAAGCTTTATGAAGGCCAAGCTCGGCATGAAAGGTTTGAGGTGACAAAAGCATTGTTTCAATGTAAACTAGCAGAAGGAAACCCTGTTGGACCTCATGTACTTAAAATGATTGGGTATGTTGAGAACCTTGAGAGATTGGGTGCTCCATTAGGCCAAGACTTGGCCATGGACTTAATTCTGCAATCTTTGCCACAGAGTTATGGTCAATTCATCATGAATTACAGCATGAATGAAATTAACAAACCACTGTCAGAACAATTACGCATGTTAAGAACTGCTAAACAAAATTTGCAAAAGACTAAACCTAATACCATAATGATAGTTCAAAAGGGCAAAGGCAAGGGCAAAAATAAGAAAGATTCTAAATCCAAAGGCAAGCCCAAGTCTAAGTCTTCTGCTCTGAAACCAAAATGGGGTGTGGCTAAGGAAGGGACATGCTTTCATTACGGTTAGATCGGACATTGGAAGAGAAACTGCAAGGTCTATCTGGAAGATCTGAAAAAGAAGAAGAGAAGTGAGACTTCCACTTTAGGTATCTATGTTATAAAAATTAATGTTTCTACTTCTACATCTTGCATATTAGATACCGGATGTGGTTCTCACATTTATACAAATGTGCAGGAACTATAAAGGAGTAAGACTCTGGCTAAAGGCGAAGTGGACCTACGAGTTAGCAATGGAGTAAAAGTTGCTGCCCTAACTGTAGGAACATATCATTTATCTTTACTTTTTAGTTTAGTAATTGAATTAGAGAATTGTTATTTTGTGCTTGCTATTAGTAGGAATATTTTTTCTGTTTCTTGTTTGGATAAGAAAGGTTTTTCATTTATAATAAAGAATAAAAGTTGTTCAATTTATTTAAATAAAATATTTTACTGCAGTGCACAAATGTTCAATGGACTCTATATTCTTGATCTTGAAATGCCTGTCTATAACATAAACACTAAGCGATTTAAATCAAATGATTTAAATCCAACCTATCTTTGACATTGTCATTTGGGCCATAAAAATGAGAAGCACGTATCCAAGCTTCATAAAGATGGATTCTTGGATTCATTTGATTTTGAATCATATGAAATATGCGAATCTTGTTTATTAGGTAAGATAACTAAAGCTCCATTCACATGACACAATGAAGGGGCTAATGATCTATTATGTCTCATACATACTGATGTATATGGGCCTATTAGTTCACTTGCTAGAGGATACTTTCAGTACTTCATTACATTTACTAATGACTTCACTAGATATAGATATGTGTATTTTATGAAACACAAATCAGAATCCTTTGAAAAGTTCAAGGAATTCAAGAATGAAGTGCAAAATCAAATTGGAAGAAGTATCAAAACACTTCAATTAGATCGAAATGGAGAATACTTAAGTTAAGAATTTGATGACTATCTAAAGGAGTGTAGTATAGTATCACAACTCACTCTATCGGGAACACCATAATGGAATGGTGTCTCAAAGAGGAGGAATCGTACCTTATTAGACATAGGATAATCTATGATGATTCATACAGATCTTTCAATTTCCTTTTGAGGACATTCTCTAGAGACAACTATTTTTACGCTCAATCGTGTTCCCCCTAAAATGGTTTAAAAGACTCCATATGAGATATGAACTGAGAAACGTCCCAGCTTGTCTTTTATGAAGATTTGAGGTTTCAAGGCCTATGTAAAGTATCAAGTTTCTGATAAGCTTGGACCTAAATAAGATAAGTGCTACTTTGTAGGGTATCCTAAGGAAACTAAAGGATAATATTTCCACAATCCTAGTAAAGGCAAAGTATTTGTTGCACGAACTGATATTTTTCTTGAAAGAGAATTTATCTCTAAGATAAATAGTGGGAGGAAAGTAGAAATCGAAGAATTATGAGCCTTACAAAATAATATTGAACCTGTAATAGAGCCTAAATAGAGACCACAAGATATTGTGACTCAGGAATTAACCCAAGTAACACAAGGCCCATGTAGGTCTGGTAGGATACGCCATGAGCTCGAGAAATATGGATTTCTTGTGACTCAAAATGGCAATGTTTTGCTCGTAGATTAAGATGAGCCTACAACCTACTAAGAAGTTATTAAAGGGCCAGATTCTGAGAAGTGGCTTGAGGCCATGAAATCTTAGATGGATTCCATGTATGCTAATCAAGTATGGACTTTGGTTGATCCATTTGAAGGGGTAAAACCTATTGGTTATAAATGGGTTTTCAAGAAGAAAACTAACATGGATGGTAATGTGCAAACCTTTAAAGGTCGATTAGTCACAAAAAGGTTATAGGCAAGTTCATGGTATAGACTATGATGAGACCTATTCCCTAGTTGCCATTCTTAAATCCATTTGGATCTTGCTTGTTATTATAGCTTTTTATGATTACGAAATCTGGTAGATGGATGTCAAAATTACTTTCTTTAATGGAAATCTTCTCGAGGATGTGTACATGACACAACCCGAGGGTTTTATCACTTTTGAAAATGCTAAAAAGGTATATAAGTTACAAAGATCCATTTATGGATTAAAGCAAGCTTCACAGAGTTGGAATCTTTATTTTGATAAAGTAATCAAAGAATTTAGTTTCATAAAAAATGAAGAGGAATCTTATGTTTACAAAAGGGTTAGTGGGAGCACAATTATTTTTCTTGTATTGTATGTGGATGACATATTACTTATCGGAAATGATATCCTCACACTGTAGACAGTAAAAACTTAGTTAGGGAATTGTTTCTTGATGAAAGACTTAGGTGAAGCTGCCTATATATTAGGTATTAAGATCTATAAAGATTGATCAAGAAAATTGCTTAGCTTAAGTTAGAGTACATACATAGATAAAGTGTTAAAATAATTTAACATGCAATAATTCAAAAGAGAATTTTTGCCTATGTCACATGGCATAAATTTATCCAAAGCTCTGTGTCCTTTAACACAAGATGAGAAGGATTGTATGAATAAGATACCATATGCATCAGCAATTGAATCTCTCATGTATACCATGATATGTACTCATCTTGATGTCTCATATGCTTTGAGCATGACGAGTCGGTACCAGTCAAATCCAGGTGAACATCACTGGATTGCTGTTAAGAATATCATTAAATATTTACGAAGGATTAAGGATTCATTCTTAATATATGGAGGAGAGGAAGAACTTCTTGTAAAAGGTTACACTAATGCTAGTTTCCAATCCTACAAGAATGACTTTAGATCGTAATCATGTCATGTATTTAGCCTAAATGGTGGTGCTATGTGCTAGAAAAATTCAAAGCAGGAAACAGTGGTTGACTTTACTATAAAGGCCAAGTATATTGCTGCATCTAATGCGTTAAAAGAGACTGTTTGGATCAAAAAGTTCATTACTGAACTTGGCATTATTCTTAGCATTGCAAACCCAATGGATCTCTATTATGATAACAATGAGGCCATTGCACAAGCCAAGGAACCTAGATCTCACCAATGATCCAAACATATACTTAGGTGCTTCCATCTCATTCGTGAAATCATTGATAGAGGAGATGTGAAGATATGTAAAGTACCAAATGATAATAATATCGTCAACCTACTGACAAAGCCTTTAGCACAGAAAAAGCATGATGGTCATATTATGTCACTTAGTATTAGATACATGAGTGATTGGCTCTAGTCCAAGTGGGAGATTATTGGTGTGTATCCTAGGAGTTAATCATAGAAATGATTGCAATATTAGATAATGTATTACGTTTTGTTTTAGAAATATAATTATTTTATTTTATTTTATTTTGTGTAAATTATAACTTGAATATAATAATTATCCTTGGAATAGCTTTACTATTCCTAAAATGCCCCCAATTAAGTATTATTACGAAAAGGATAGTAATAATACATCAAGACTGGCATGTATAGTGACTGATGATTATGAATCACAGATATGTGATATCAAGTCAATACATGAGTACATTATTAGTGAACAATGTACTGGATTGACCCATTGTGAGAATATTGAATGGATAAATATGTCATTAGTTATTCTCATATGACCACAAATGCATATAGTCCTTTGATTTGAAGTCACTATGGTTTCCTACGTGAGGAATTACTCACTTTGATGTTGTCCTATGTCACCTTTAATTAAGATGACGAGTACACAAATCATGCAGAGGAAAGTGAGTGATATAGATGAGATTTTGTTGCTCTTGTATAAAAGAGAGATATCCTTAGGTCCATTGATTGAGTAAGACTTAGAAATGCATGGCTATGCTGAATTGGATCAATATGTGATATTGATCATTTGTTTTAAATCTACTCAGTATCAAGAAATATAAATTGAACATTGATGAGGATGAAACACTCCATGTCTCTAGTTCGATTTGGATATTGTTACAAAAAGGGATTATGATGCAAAGCGTTAATCACATATTAGGTTGATGTCGAATTATAGACATTCTTACTACTTGAGGGATAGTGATGTATTGCTAGATACTGCTCACTGTTTATGACTCAAAGATGAGTCATTGTCAACGTAGTAAGAACCTACAAGGTCACATAAAAGAAGTAGGAATGAGACAATAATTAATTAGATTTTAGTTGGACTAAAACTCAATTAATTAGACTTAATTTCATGCATACATATATTATTAAAATAATAATATATTTATTCACGTAACATATATATGATATATATTAGGTGATATTATTTGTTATTAAAGTAATATAAAATAATTATGTTATTAGATATTAGATAATTATATTATGAGATAATATTATTTTTTAATATATAAGATAACTATATGCCAATTCTTAATATTAGATAATTATATTATGAGATAATATTATTAACTAATATTAAATAATTAATAGATAAGTCCTATCTCTCCTTACTCTCTCTATGATAAGGATAAGGTAATAGTTATTTAGTGTGATTAAGATTTTTCGAAACATTATCCTAGTAAGACTAAGATTGTGATATGCCTTAGTTTTATAAAAGGGACTTGAAAGTAGCACTTTGATATATGCACATAAGCTTCAAGAAAATCCTAAATCACTTAGAAAACATCCAATCCTAATTCTAATGAGAGAGACGAATCCTAGTAGCTTCGTGGAGGGGAGAAGTCGTTGTTCACTTTGTGTGGATACTATAGAGGCACTGTACATTTCGGCCGGTATTCGATTCATCTTGGTCTTTCAATGATTCGTTCAGAAAGAACACGAGCACAAATAAGGTAAAATCCTAATACTGATTTATGCCATTTTGCATGGATCCTAGGTAGGAATTAGATCAAAAATTTTAAAATTTCGCTGTGTATGTTGATCCAAAACCTAACAATAAGGACCATCATAATTCAACTTATAAGATAGAATAGGAATAAATAGGCAATCATCCTTTAAACGGATGTTGTAGGGTGCTAATACCTTTCTTGCATGTAATCAACTCTTAAATCCAACTTTGGGAATGTAGACCACTTTTGGTGTTCCAATCATACCATAAAAAATGATTAGTGGTAACTTTATCTTCTTTTTATTCACACCACACAAAATAATCACATTTTTGGAAGAGGTGCGAAAGCTCGCTCACCTCCCTCGGATTCAACTGCGGGGCATATCATGATAATTATGTATAGATTATCACAATTTGAATAAAGTTATCATGAAGAACAAGTATCCTTCCCTTGTATAGATGACTTATTTGATTAATTACAAGGAGTTAAGTATTTCTTAAAGATAGACCTGACATGAATTACCATTAATTATAGATTTCAAGGATGATATTCTTAAAATAGCTTCTTGTTCATGATATAGCCATTTTTGAATTCTTAATTGTGTCTTTTGTACTAACTAATGCTTCAATGACTTTTATGGACTTGATGAAATAAGTATTCAATCTTTTTCTAGATAAATTTATGAAAATCTTTATAAGTAATATCTTAGTGTACTTAAAAAGTGAAGAAAAGCATGTGTGGTATTTGAGAGCTATGTCGTAAACCTTACAAGAGTGCAAACCTTATGGGAGCACCAACTATATGCTAGATTCCCTAAGTATGAAATATAGACAATTAGTGTAAAGTTTTTAGGGCAAATAGTATTATAAGAAGAAGTTTGAGTCGAACCATAAAACATAGAAATTGTAGAAAATTAATTAAGTTTAACATTAGTTATAAAAATTTAGAGCTTGCTAGTATTAATTGGATAATACAAAAGATTCATTAAAGATTTTTTCAAGATATCTATACTATTGACTAAATTAACATAAAAAAAGGTGAAGTTTGAATGATCAAATACATATGAAAATAATTTTTATAAGTTAAAGTCATACTTGACTTTAGAAATAGTGTTAGCATTATCCTTAAGTACTAGAGGATCTATGGTATATTATGATGCTTTTAGAGTTAGCTTTGGGTATGTTTTAATGTAACATGGCAAGGTAATAGCTTATGCTTCTTGCTAGTTGAAGAGACATAAACTAAATTACCTAATACATGATCTAGAAATGGCAGAATTGATTTCATTTTGAAGATTTAGAGGTACTACCTTCATAGTAAAATATGTGAAATCTATACAAATCATAAGACTTAGAAGTATATCTTTGAAAAGAAGGATCTAAACTTAAGGTTAGAGAAGATGGATAAAATTTGTTAAGGACTATGATTTTTCAATTCTTTACAACTTTAGTAAAGCTAATGTAGTAGCAAATGTGTTAAGATGAAAATCTATCAGTAAAACAATTGAAGCACTTTTTAAAGATCAAGGAGTGATATTAGCTAAGGTGGTAGTTCAATTAATCCTCATTGAAAAAATAAAAAAATCCTAGAAGACCAATAAAAATTATGCAATAATGAAGAACAAGGCTACAAAAAAAATCGTAATTTAGAAATAGTTGTTTATGAAAGAGGAGTGGTGCATTATTAAAGATAGATTTCAATTCCACTAAGTGAATGGAATGAACTGCTATATTAAGCACATAATTCTTTGTATATAATGCATTTTCATGTAATAAAGTGTACCATGATTTGAGAAATATTTTGTAGTGGAGAAGAATAAAAAGAGATAAGTTGAATTATGTGGTAAAGTGCTTGACTTGCTAATAGGTGAAAGTAAAACATTAGCACTACCTATAATGTATTAGTTACTTCTGATTTTGAATTGGAAATAGGATTTGATGCTCGCTGTAGCATACCAAAATTAAATATTACTAGTTTGATGAAAAGTTTTGTAGTAAAGAGTAACAAATCAAGTTGAACCCCTAGTGATCTACTTGATATATATTTTTTAAATAATTTACTGATAGAGGGCAAATGAAATACAAATAGAATTCAAAAATAAAATAAAATAGAATGCAAATAGAAGTGAAATAAGAGAAGATATAGGAATACAAACAAGATGCAATATGCAGAAAATAAAATAAGACAAAATGAATACAAACATAACCAAATTAGGGGCATTTGAATCGAAATTAAACCAAACTAATAGAAACAGAATGTAGAAATAAAATAAAAAGATAGAAAATCAATATAGCAAAATGATTAATCCAAGGATTTGAAAGCACTTGTATGGATTAATCATAAATAAAATATATTTGACAATTCTAATTGATTTTTCAATCTTGAATTATTTAGAATCCTTGTAATAATTCATAAACTCTATACTAGATAACCATTTAGAATTTGATCAATTTCGATTAATAGAATTAAGTAATTGTTATAATTCATAAAGCTACATCAAAATTGATTTGAAAATATAAGTTCGGCGAAATTGAAGGATTAGACAAGAAATCTCTAATTTAACCTCTTATCCTTTTTTTCCTATGTGAAAAATCATAATTAACTAACCATAATTCAATAAAAAATAGATAAATATTAAAAATCACAAGGTTAAACACAAATTATACCAAATTAGTATTTAACTCATGCAATTAACATAAAGAATTAGGGAAAAAGGAAAATTAATAAGAAGAAATTAACATTATAGCTTAGGGTCTTATAATCTAAATAGAGATGAGCCTTAGAATCCTTGAATCAACAAAAAATTTAGCCCTTCATGGCTAAAGAAGAAAAAGTTACTATTTAGAATTTTATGTAAATGTTTTTGCTGAATTGTATAGAAATGTTCTTGTTTTTAGAGGTACAATTTTATATCTAATTTGCTATGCTCTAAAACCTAATGAACTTGAATCATATGCCTATTATGGTTACAAAGAATAGAGTCTTGCTAATTTTAGAAACCTAAAACCTAATTTTATAAAATAATACACTATAAGAGTTACTGTAGTGAAATCTCATAGGTGTGACTTCTAGCCATTATAAGACCACAAAAACTATATAATTTTGCTAAACTTAAATATGAAAGTTATAGACTAGATCTTAAGAAGTTTTACGCACTAGTTTCATGTTGATTAGACTTTTAGAGCTCTGGATATGACTTAAAAATCAAAATTAGCTTAGCTTGGATAAAAATAAAGCTTTAACTTCTTCGCTAAATTAGATCTTTTAGATGCCTAAACTAGGCTTTGACAAAGCAATAAAAATTGTAAAGCTTTCTTTAATCTTTCCAATGATATAAAAATTACCCTAATCTCATATAAGAAACTCAAGATATGGCTAAAAACTAAAATAGTATAAAAATCCATCATTAATTGAACAATTCTAAATTATTGTAAAACCAAACCCAATTTACATAACAAAGCTAATTCTATAAAATTAAACATATATAATACATTAAGAGGCATAAAATAGGATGAAATAATATAAATAAAATCTTGTACATCAAATAGTGTGACAATGGATTCTTTGATTGAGTTGCTATGACAATGGATTTCTTGATTAGGTTGTTAAGGACTCAAAAAGGGTCTAACTTTGTGTAGGTCATTATGGACCAATTGACTAAGACAATACATTTTCTGCTTGTTAAGATTGCCTTCTTAGCTGCATAGTATGCCTAGGTCTACCTTGATAAGGTAGTGTCATTCTACAAAATTCTAATTACTGTTGTATTGATTGAGGCATATAGATCACATTTCACTTTTGGTAATCTTTCTAGCAAATATTAGGAACTTCATTGCATTTCAATATTACCTTTCATAGATAAATGTATGGATAATCAGAGCAAGCAATTTAGATTTTAAAAGATATGCTTAGAGAATGCATGTCAACATTTGAAAGAAGTTAGAAGAAATACCTACCACTAATTGAATGTAGTACAATAATAGCTACTAGTTGGATATACAAATGGCCTTATATAAAGCTTATTATGATTAAAGATGTAGACCTTTAGTGGGTTAGTTCAAACTAGGAGAAGTAAAATTCTTAGAATTAAATTTAGTGTTAGATGTTGTGGTAAAAGTTAGGATAATTTGAGACTAGTTGAAAATAATTCAAGATTGGTAGAAATCTTATGCAGATAAATGTGAAAGAGAATTAGAATTTTAAGAGAGAGAAATGTTATTCCTTAAAGTGTTCTCAATGAAGAGAGTTGTATGGTTTAGGAAAAAGGGAACTTGGCACCTCATTTCATCAATCTTTTCTCAATTATCAAGTGTATACAAGTAGTTACATATTACTAAAGTTGTCGGATAGCTTGTGAACTATACATCTAATGTTTCACATTTTTATGCTCCAAAAGTACATAACAAATGAATCCCATATGATTCGAGATAGTATTGTTATTATCCTTCCAAAATTTAAAATATTTTTTGAATTATCATTGAGAAAACATAGTAAATTTATATAAAGAAATATGAAATAAAATTTTAAGGAAATAGTAATAAATTGTTTAAGTGGGTTTGCAACAAGGAAATAATGTCATTGAGTTAAGATAGCTTAAATAAGATGTATAATGGTCATAAATGTTTATAAGTAAATATGTGAGTATAGAAGAGATTTAGGGTATAATTCCTAAAATTCCCTTTTACCTATTCTCTAAAATTTTTTGCATTCTTCCTCTACCCCTTATTAATTTTTGTCAAAATCCCTAACTTTCAATCTAATTATTTTCTTTTCCTCCTCCATTTTCCATTGTAATTAAGCCAGAAAAGGAGTGACTTTTATTGAATTCTTCATATAATTAAGGAAAGATCATCTAAATTTCCATTAGTCTTAAATATCCCTTCAATTTTCTATTAGAAAACGATGAATTCATGTATTGAATTCAAAGAGGAAAAATGGAACATAACCTATAATTTGTTAATTTTGGATGATTGGGAGCCATCAACCTTCAATCTTAATTTTCAAATATCTCCTTCATATTAGGTAAGTGAATATCTTAACCTTAAATTGAGATTTAAGTTGAAAATTATTAATTTTGTTAAAGTTTTAGTTCTTGGATGATTTTTGTATGAAATATGTAGTTTTATAAAGTCTAAGTAGAGTTTAATGTTGTAAATAGCATGAATGAAATGTTATGTAGATGTGATGAGTAAATGGTAATTTGTTGCATAATAAATGAGTTTGGATTGTACTTATAGCATATGAACAATGTTTTTTAAGCTAAGATCTACAAAAAAAACTACACAGTAATCAATTATATAGCTAACTATGGTATGAGAGTTGCTTTTAGTATAACTATAATTAACTATATAGCCGATTATTAATAGAAAATTCAGCTTTGGAATGTTATAGTTAACTAATTATGACTAATTAACCCATTCTTTAAATGGCTGTGATTAAGTATATAGTTGACTACTTAAATTAGACTTCACCTTTGGTTAGTCGGCTATATAGTCTCAAGGTTGGGTTCTAAGTGGCTAGTAGTCAAGTATATAGTTAACTATATGTTGAGAATGTGTTCTTAAGCAACCAATAGTCAAGTAATCCCGAATATTGAATTCTTATGCAACTGTTATGATGCAAGATGAGTACATAACATTGAGTTATACACATTTAAGCATTTAAATGATAACGACTAAGTAATGTGGCCATTTTATGAGATTTAGTATGATTAGTATATGCATTATGAATGAAATGGTAATAATTAAGCTTGATCTATGTGCATGAAAGAGGAAATGTGAATAGGGGCATATTGATGAGAATTATGAATCAAATTAGATTTAGTAATTGATTGTAAAGGGATAAAGTTAATCTAGCAGGCATAAGCTGATCGAGAGTCACATAAAGGTTTATTTGTTTTTATACATTATTTGTTCATAAATGTAATTTGAATGTAATGAGTTGATGATACTTTAAATATTAAGATGTGAGCTAGAGTTAAGTGAGCCTATAGGCCTTATCTTCATTATCCTTGATCAATGAATTTGCAAAAATTTAAAATTAACAATTTTAGCTTGCTTCTTGAGAATAAAAGAATTTAAATTTGGTTGGTAAGAGTTATACTAGTCTTTACCTTATTAAATCTTGTTTATATTTTAGTTATATTTGGATATTCAATCATTAAGCCTGAACCAACTCCTCCACATTTTACTTTTTAGATTCTTGATTGAGTCTCTTCCATTCCTTTATAGAAAAAATCTTCCTAGAAGCTTTCTAGTTTGAATAATGGCAATATAGGATATTTTGATGTAATTAAATGATTTTAGGCTTTGCCTTACATAGGTTTGGGATAGAGAATAAGCACTTATTCCTTTTTAGGTGAGTTAGGCTAGCTTATCCTTAAGTTTGGGAAGGATTATAAGTAGGCCTAACTGCTTTTGTAATTAAAATATGTTTGCTATATAGAATCCCATTCATCCTCTCTTTTGCTACATGATTCGTTCCTTAATAACTTATAAATGTTTGATTATATTAATGAAAAATATACAATAAGATGGTGGAAACTAGGTCATTAGATTGGTTAAAACTCAACTAGGGTTAGGTTATGATATTCTAAAATCATTTTGATTGAAAATAAGGACTTTTATTTTGGGTTCTGAATAAGAGAAAAAAGAAATGCTGATATTAGGTTTAGATTTTTTTAAGTTGAAAAACCAAGAAGTGAGATAGAAGCCTTAGAAAGGAATAGAGATATGGTTATAGCTTTTTAAAAAATTTAATTTTTTAAAAAGAGTAGATGGTTGCATTTTTTGGCTTGCTAAGGAGAGTTAAGGTAAAAAGAGATGAGCGTTAAGAAAATTTAGCTTAAGTAAAAATAGAGATCAAAGGACAAGAGGTTATAGAGAAAGAAAGTTTGAAGTGTAAGTGTAAATGTAAGAGTAATTGGCTTTTGTTAACAAAAAAATTGATTTTTTATTTTCAAATTCTACATCATGGTTATTTTAAATATTTGTCATGCAAACACTTTTTTTATTTTGAAATTTCTTATAAAATTTATCAAGGATTTTAAATGTATCATCTTTGTGTGTAAGAAAATAAACCTATTTATCTAGAGAAATTATTAATAATTTCTTAGCCATACTTTTTTCCACTAAAACTTAATGTCTTGTTTAGACAAATAAATCTATATGTAGGAGTTCTAAAGGTTTTGTTATTGAAACCATAGTTATAGGTTGGAAGAATGATTTTACTTGTTTACTTTGTTAATGTGTATCAAATTGATAATTTTTTTCAAAATTTATCTTTAAAAGACTTAAAAACAAGGTCTTTCTTGGAAAAAATTGAAATGAGATACACGTTGACATGATTAGGTCTTTTATGCCATAGCGAACTTTCATTATTAGTTAATGTAAGATATTTTAAAGAATTTAAATAAATGTCTTGCATATTTAAAACTCCCATAAAATAAATTTTATTTTCCTTTTTATCTTGAATAAAGCAATGAGAAGATTAAAAGATTACTTTATGACCTTTATTACAAAGTTGAATAATGTTAAGAAGATTATGTTTAAAACCATTAACCGAGTTAACATTTTTATTAGAAGTAAATTTCATACCTATCTTACCTATACTAGTAATTTTGCATTGGATGTTATTTTTAAGAGTGACAAACCCACCATTGATAGGCTTAAGAAAGTGAATTTACTTAGATCTTCCATTTTGTGTCTTGAACATCAATTATCTAGAAATTAATTATCTTTCTTGACTGTCCATTTAATACACATCTATAATAAAAGATTAGACTTTCTTAGGTATATCCAAATCTTTTTGGGTTTTGGGAGTTAGTTGATATCTTCTTTTTATCATCTTATTCTTTAGGCATCCATTCTTGGTTATTTTTCAAGTATATTCTTTTTCTTAAATGGCATAAGGAAGCATAAGGAAGCTATATATCCCTTATCTTTTTAGATTTAATGAATAAGAAACTTTAACAAAGAAATTTTTGTAGTGTTTATCATAATATGATTGAAGATATCTTAATCTCTTTTTTTTTTCCTAAAGAATTTTCTTGGATATGTACAAGAGTGTCTAGATTATTGTTTCTTTTGACAAACTTTTCAATATCATTTGTTAGAGTATTTATCTTCATTTTTTGAAAATATCTTCCATTTTAAGATTGGAAGATTAATATTGTAACTCAAATCTTATTTTATTATTTTTCAATTTTATGCTTTAACATTATTTATGAAAACTTTATTTTTTCCTTTTAAAGATTTTCTTTCTTTTGAAAAAAGATTAATTTTCTTCTCTCAAAGATTTTGCTAATTTGGTTAAAAAATTATTTTCATTTTCTAAGATTCATTTTTATTTTTCCAATGTATCAAGAACTTGGTTTTCTTTTCAAAATGTTCTAGTTCTTTTGTTAAAACTTTATTTAGTTTTTTATTCAAGAATATTGTACTAAAATCTTATGAAAAATATTTCATCAAGTTATCAAAGTATTCATATAATTTATCATAAGATAAAGGAGATTTGAGTTTATGATTATTTCATTATCTTGATTTTTGGCCATGAAGCAATAATGGGAGATGTCATCATCTTCCTTTTCTTCAAACTTTTTTTTAAATGATACATTTTCATCATTCCAAGTAGCTACCATAATTTTCTTCTTAATTGTTCTCTTTTGGAATTTCATTTTCAATTTTGGACAATCATTTTCCTTATGTCTCAATTTTTTGTATTCAAAACACACCAAAGGTTGATTGCTTATTTCACCTTTATTTTGCTTTGTCTTTTTAAAGTGGTCTAGGTTTGAAACCACCATTTTAATACATTCTAAAGAGTCAATTGGCTATTAAAGCCATATCTTTTTCTTGATTTTTAGTTTCTTGATCAAGATCATCATCATCTTTTGAAGATATTTTGAATGCTATTATTTTTTTTCCTTGATCTTTACTTATATATGTTTTCTTATATGTTAAGAGTTTTCGTCTTAGCTCATCATAGGTGAGAGTTAAGAGATTATTTCCTTCTTGTTTGACATTTAATTTGGATTGCCATGTTTTTAGGAGTGTTTTTAAAATTTTTATCACTAGTCCCTTATCAATTATGATTCTTTCTAAAGCATAAAGATCAATAATAATAGCCAAGAACCTTTCAAACATGGGCTTTATTTTCTTATTCTCTTACATTCTAGATATTTTATATTTATGTACAAGTATATTAATTCTAATATCTTTCACTTGATTAATGCTCTCATAAGTTATTTCTAGCTTATTTCACATAACTCTCGCTGAAGTACATTTAAAGATCTTCTTAAATTTACTTAGTGTCACAGTACATATGAAAGTATTTATAAATTTTGCATGGAGTGCTTCCTTCTTGTAATAATCTTCCATCCAATCACTTTTGGGCTTGATCACTTTTATTGCACCTTTAAGTTTTGTTAGTGCTTTATCATTTTCCTTAATGATTTTTTATACATTGATGTTGGTATATTTGATGTAAATTATCATTCTAAGCTTCTAATAGTTATAGTTTACACCATTAAAAAGTGGAGAATGAGTTATTGAATATCCTTCTAGTCTATAAGTGTGGTCAAGAATCTCCATTACCTATAATATCTTTACTCATAAAGTTGTTAGACTTAAAAATTATGAGATTAAGATCGAATACCAAGAAATAGAATTTATAGACCAAGAATGGTGAATTAGGTATTAAAAATTTAACAAGGATAATTAGAAATTTAAAACCTTGAAATTGTTGTATGGAAATAGTGGAAATGAAAGATAAATTTCTTAGAGTTTATTTTGCAAGAATGGTGAATATGTTGTTTGGAAAATAAATTTACTTCTATGAGAAATTGAAATTCCTTGATTATGAATATTTAAAATTATGAAAGTATTCCTTCAAAGAAATGCATAAGAACAATTGTGACTTTGTTATTGTTTGAAATCAAAGCATTCAATGTTGTATGCAAGATAAAATACATGACACAAAGAGATTGGAAATATAAAAGAGTAGGGAAGATGATTGAATACCAAGAATTTTTATAGAGATACGATAGTTTAGAAGGAATGCCTTCTTGGTCTACTTTTCTTTACTCTAGTTACTAAGTATCATTTAAGGTATTCTACTAGTTCTGAAAAAGTTATAACCATTTATCGTTACAATCCTTTTACCTTTTTTACAACAAGTGTACTTATTTTTCTCATAAAAACCCTTCTAAGCCCAATCTCAAGGCTCAATATAAGCTATCAAGATTTTTTCGAGAAAGACTCTTATAATCTTTTAATCTCTACATTTTTTCATAATTACAAGAAATAAATCCTCAAATTTTCATTAGGATATTTTACAATCATTCACTCAAAACACTCAAAAGAGTGGATATGAAAGTTTTAACTTAAGAAAAAATTGAAAGGTGCTTTAGGTAGAAGGATAAGAGCAAAAGTGTATTTACAAGTTGTAGTAAATTTAGTATATCTTCCTCCAAAGGAATAAAGCCTATTTAATGAGAAAAACTAATAAAGGCTACTTAATCTCTAAGTTATCTCTTTTGACCCACGTGCTAAAAAAAGATTATTCAAATCGTGTGGAACTAGATCTAGCCACTTTACAATAGATGAACTCATTTTGCCTAAGATAGTAACCTACTTGGTATCTTGTTGAAATTTTGAATTTTGTCTTAATATTTAACTAATTAGCTACACTTAGATATAAAGAAATTTAATTTTTTGATTATTTTTTTCAATTAAGCACATGTTGGAGATAATTTTGAATTTGAATTTTCCCTTTCTTGATTGATCTAATTGATGATAGTAATTTTACATTTGAATTTAGTTATTGGAATTGATTCAATATAAAGTGAATTTTAAATTTAAAAAGTATAATCAATAGGATAATTTCTTAAGTGTAAGTTTTCACATTTTCAAAATTAACCAAATAATAAAAAGAATTTTGTCATGTGGAGAAAATACAATTAAGTAAACCATTTTAGACTTAAGTTGATAAAGAATCTTGGCCTAAATTTCCCTTAAATATTTGACAAGCATTTAAAATAATGATCCATGAAATTCATGCCCCACTAAGTTGAATTAGAAATGAATCTTTTAAGTCCAAAATTCAACTTAAAAATCAATGCAATCTATTAGGAAAAAATGATTTATTCTCCCATTTATTTCCTCAGTAGCTAATTAAAGGTGTATATTTATTTTAATGAATCTGAAATTTGAATAACATGATTTCCTCTAATTATTTCCAACTAACCTTATTAATATTAGTGAGCGTTGATTTTCCATTAACTGAGATTAGAGGTGGGAAATGGATTGTAGTCTATAGTCTGGATCAATCCAATCCATGAATTTGAGTAAAGTGAACTATTTAAACTTTAGTATATTTTAATTGCATACTTATACTAATTAGTCCATCTAGATCAAAGCTTAGATGAACTAATCCAAACCAAATTGGTTTATGGATTTTACATTCAAAGTTTGCTTATTTATGAATTGAATTATAGAACAAATTGAATTGGACCACTTAAAATTTGACTAATTTTTAATGTAGGTTTATATGAATTGGTTTGGTTTAGGTTAATTTACCTGTTTGTCACTCCTAACTGACTAAACAACATAATGTTGCAACTTGGATTGTGAGCTCACAATTAGAGTTGTTATGTTTTCTATTACCTTAATTTTAATGTTTTGTGAAATCTGTTGCATTTGCTCCATAAAAGATAAAAATTGCTAAATTAATTTCGAAGTCATTAGTCTGAGTTAATCATGTTTAAGAGAAAAAAATAATCAACATGATATTTTTTTTCAAGGCAATCAAAATTGTATTTCTTCATTTTTAAGATAGTTAATATTTGTTTCATATTAATGTGTGCCTCATTTCTTATATTCGATAAACTTACAATTTAAATGAATAACAATGGTACATATACTGAAAATAGGATCCATAATGAGCTCTATATATACTGAAAATAGGATCCATAATAAGCTCTAATGCTAAATAAGGGCTATCAATTGAATATAGAACGATGGGGTAAATTTATAAAATTCAATCTAATAGATATAAAAGATTCAAAACCTAATTTCAGATTTCACTTTTGATACATATAATATTTTTGTATCTATAATTCATTGACCAAAAATACTATATGCACTAAAAGTGAGATTTGAAATTGTGTTCCAAGTATTTTATATCAATTTGATTGAACTACAAAATTTTTCCACCATTGTATATTCAACTAATAGCCATTATTATAGATTTGCTCTTTAATATTGCATCATTTATATTAGTTAAAGTAAGAAATCAACATTTATAATGGCATGGTGGCATTTTTGAAATAAATGCAACTTATTATATTAGTTAGAATAATAAGCTGATGTTATAAAGCTTTATTTTCTAATTGAAGATCAAGGGTCTAGCATTAGGAAACTTAATATGATAGTTGCATAATAAACTAACATCTAAATGAATGTTAACAATCAAATATTGATTATATTTACAAACATTAGTATTTTAGACATCAGTTATACTTGAAAATCGACATTTAAAGATTATTTATAACCAATTAATATGTATTTACAATCTTATTAGAAACTATCAATATTATTTATATTTCAATAATTTGCTCATTTGAAATACACTGTGGAATTGATAAGGTGGACATTTACAATATTGATTTTTCAAATAACTAACATCTAGAAGGCATATTAGTGGATTCATCATTAAAAAATTTATTTTTAAGATGTTGGTTAGCTATTAATAATTGACACAGAATTTACTGTATTGCCTATAAATTGATGCCCTAGTTTTCTTTTTTCTTTCATTCTAAATTTCATTTAGGTATTTGCTCCGTAATTTCTCTTTCACTTAATTTTTCATTTAAGTTTTCACTCTATTTTTCATTTAAGTAGTATACGAGAATAATATATGATCAATACTACTTGATCATTAACTATTGAAATATAAATCATTGCTCCTTTGTTATTATCCTTTTTCGACAACAATTTATGTCAAGTTTCCATAATTTGTGATGGACATGAAAGCAAACGATTGAGACTAAAATATAGTTGTGATGGAATGCATGGCAATAAGGGATTAATGATAAAATATGGAGGGTTGTTTTGGATATAAAAGCAAAGGACTACTTTTAGCATGCCATGAAAGTTATCACTATCACTTTTATTCAAAGTAATGAGATAAAACTCTTGCCTTTATGAATTGTGTTTTTGTTTTCTGCTATGAAAATAATCACCATCATTTTTCTTCAAAGTGGTCTCCCTAATTGTTAATGACAAAATGCCTATTCTTTGACATAAGAATGTACAACATAGATTGATGTGTTGATAATCTAGTATAGTTTTTATATAGGTCGTTGATAGAAAAATTTTCAAGGCATAAAATTTATTTTTAAAAAAAAAACTAAATGATGTCAATTTTTCATTATAACTGATGTCTAAAAGTACACAAATGAGCAACTAACTTGTAATAAATATTTATTAACCTTTAATTTGTAATAAATATTTACTAACCTATAGTAAATAATAAGTTTTAAGAAGCCACGTGTATCATAAAACTATCAAAACTTACAGTATTAGTTTTAGTTTAATAATTGACTTATATTGATTTTCATTCTATCATTAATTTCACTTAGACTCCATCTTTTATTTAGGTGGAATAAAAATAACACACCCATTCTTGCTGCACATTTAGAAAAGTTTTAAATTTTATAGTCATGAGCATTGTATCAAACTATAGTTATCTTGTGCCTTAAAATATTTTAGGTGGAAAAAGATTTCTATGGTTTGATGTGATTACCATGATCATAAAATTCAAAACTTTTCCATATGTGTAGCATTGATTAGTTTGTTATCCCTATATTTCATCCTATATTACAAGGAATGCATGACTAATTTTTACATAATCTTATGGAGTATTTCATATAAGAATAACATATCAAATCTCTCCTTAATATAAGGAAAACTAAATTGTATTGATTTCAAATTGGGCTTACATAGTGATTATACTATAAACTATATTAATAATTAAATGTAATTTTTGTATAGATTATTATTAAAAAATGTCAAAATGGATTTATTTAAAAAATTAGTTTAAACAATATCGGTTATTTATTAAAAATGAATGTAGTTTTAAAATGCCACATTTCTTTAAAAAAATAATTGACATCGAAAGGTATACTAATGGTTATATAGTCATTTGAATCATCATGATAGTTCATCGACAATTTACATAATATTTAATGATTTACTCTTGGCTTATAAATAAGGCTTTTCCCTTCCATGTGAGGAAGAACATTTAGGAATATTATGAAAACTGTAATGATATGCTATCCTCATATTCCATAAATTTTGTATCTATTAATTTTGAGATGCTTAATTGCTTGATTTTCTATAAGTCTTTGATGCTTCATATGTTTCAATGTAAGATTCGACATATTGGTTGCTCTTTATGATGTGTCAAACTTTAATACATAAAGAGTAAGAAGCATGAGCATTTTCACACTGAAACACAAGGACCTTGAGAGGTTTATAGTAAATAAGGCAATCAAACACTTTAAGGTCAATAGATACAAAATTGATGGAATGAAGTATCTTAGAAGCTATAATCACTTTTCCTTTTAATTTGTGTAGAGATGCCATACATGTAGCATAAGTGAAAAGGCTATTATTTGTGTAGTGATATGGAAATGAAAAAAATTGAAAGGATATATTTTTTTATATAATAGATTGTCTCCTTTCTCATTTATTTCATTTATATTTAATTTGTTGTTGTTCTATTTAATTGTATAATAACATGGAATAATTTTAATGCCGCTAATTTCACTTAGAGAAATTTATGTTTTGCATACTGTTTATGTAAATTCTAAATTCTATTATATATGACGTGCATAATTAAATCAATTTTAGTATGATATTATTGTATCTATCAATTTTGATATGCAATAAATTAGAATTCCATGTCGATCTTGTTGTAAAATTGATATGGAAAAGTTTAGGCTCAATACTTTGGTTTTATTCTATAATCAACATGCAATACTTAACAATGTTGCTTTTCTCTCCTCAAAACTTGTGAAAACAAAGGTGGGATTTGAAATTGAAAGCTTGTTTTAAGTGCCAAACAAATTGCAAATATATTATAGTGAGAGCCTTACAAAGTACTTTGTAATTTCCTCTCATAGAAGATCATCTATTGTCTTTGCTTGGATTCAACTATTTGTTTAGATTTGTTAGCATTTTGTTCTTAACATTAAAATTTGTTCAAACACCTCATTTATCTTTTAATTCTAATTAAAAATGTCTATTTGTTCTACATTGTGATGACATCAGCAATCTGAATAATACATAATACATATTATATCAATATTTCACTTCCAATATCAATTTTCACATTCTTGTGCCATTGTTTTATCATAGTTAAATTTACAAGTATTTTTGTCAATGGTTATATTTAGAAGACAATGTAAGTTTCATCTCAACATTTAGATGTATTATTTCTAATTTTTGTAATATTATGTTATATGTTTTATATTATTCAAACCTAAATAAATGTATCATTCTTTATCTTTTTTCAATTTATTGTATTTGAGATATTAATCTTGACTATAGAGATATTCAGATAGGGGTTCAATATTATTGTTATTACTTGTATAGTAATATGAGTTGCTAGATTTTATAATTAGGTTTAGATATTACTTTGAGGATAGTGGGGTTTAAAAGAATTCTTTAGGATTTTTTTATAAAAAAGTAAATAATGCTAGTTATTTAAAAAAAAACCAACGTTATAATTGAATTTTAAATTATGAAAAATTGATTACCTATGTTGGTTACTACATTAAATAATTGGTATTGTATTTCAATTATTGAATAATATATTACAACTAAACATGTCCGTTTTATTGCAAAAAAATTGATGTTGTTATGGGTATTTAATGTCTATTCGAAAATTGACATTGAATGTACTGATATACAATGATACTCGTATATATATTGGGTATTAACCAACATGGAATGTGTTAAATAACTAACCTTTAATGGCTTTTTTGTGGTAGTGAGCTCTTAATTTATATTTAGAGCATAATTTTGGATCTTATTTTCAGTGCATATAACATTATTATAAATACAAAATTGTTATATACACCAAAAGTGGGATCTAAAATTGAGTTTTAAATTTTTTATATTCATTGAATTAAGCATTAAAAGTTTGCTCTACTATTATGTATTTAATTGACAGCTCTTGATTTACATTTAAAGCGTAATTTTAGATCCTTTTTTTTATGCATATAGCATTGCTATTGTGAGAATATGTGACAAGGGACAATATTTTATGCACTATTGTTAATTACAAATAAAATTGTACTAATAGTGTGTCATACAAAGATCTATAAACAAACCAATAGTTGGTTGGTTCAATGGTGTAGGTTGAGTCTTAAGGCATTCTGAGCTTAATAAAAGGTGCTGAGTTCAATCCTTGGAGATGCCTTTGTCAAGAAGAGTTTGCTATCTACTGCTTCCACTCTAAACAAGGTTAGTCTCATACCCTAATAAAAATGAAGTGGAGAGAGTTGGATGTTTAAAAGAAATCTATAAAAAAATGATGAAATTAAGATGAACTAATTTATTTCATGTAATAACAAAGATGTCGTTGTATTTACAGATAGTGTTTAAAGATGATATTATTCTTGCTCTCTCTTTTGACTCATCCATTATTTGCTTATTTTTACAAATTATAAAATTCATAATTTTATAAAATTTATTTTTTATTAAAAAATAAATGATATATTTGGAAAAGTAGATTATATCAAGCATTTGCCATGCCTAAATTAAAATAGGGCCACTTATCATAATTATTATCATTGCATTATACAAAAGCAAAACATGAGATAATACTTAATCATATAGATAGGATTTGGATCTTTTAGTTTTTTTTTTATAGAAATTGAATTTTTAAAAGAATTAGATGAATTTCCGTAAATAATCTATAATTTAGATATGAATACTCATGTGTATTTTAGATTTCTCTAAAAAACTTACACTTGCAGTTTTCTTTAGAACTTGAATAGATCTAAATCTTTATATTATATATTAGTCGTGATGATCTTTATCTTTTTTTATGATAAATGTCATTCTTATAACTTATCACGTGTCAATTTCTCATTCTCTCTCAATGAATATTGTGTTGTTATGAGTTATACTTGCACAATTAATATCTTCTTATTGAATATTGTGTTGTGGTGAGTTACACTCGTGTAACTAGTGCAAGACATTGAACCTCTCCTTTATCAATACTAATTTATATTAAATTGAAAAAAAATTTTGATTTTTTTGATTTATTATATTTTCATAATTTTTGTGATTTCTTTTCTTGATTGATTAAATTTTATAATTTTTGTGAGTTTTTTTTCCTTTTTGAAATAATTTCTTTAATTTCTTTCCCTTACTCCACATTAGCCATGAGTTTAACTATAGCAATTTTTCAACCCAAAACTCTATAAAGCAGTGTAGTTACTCGTGCGCTTGTAGAGAAGTTGAGTGTTCTTCATCTTTTTTTTTTTATCTTCCTTATTTACAATTTTGATTTTATTTGATGATGACCTATTTTACCTAAAATTACTATGTTATTAATTGTTTTTCCTTCAACAACTTTATTTCTTTCATTAAGATGTTGTTCGATCTATCATCCCTAAATCCTTCAATTTTTGGCTATTGTTTTTGTGATCCATATTTCTCCAATTCCACTTACTAGTTATTTTATCTTCTCTTATGAATTGAAATTTCAAATTTCAAATAAGTAGTTTTCTAATATTTACTGTGCTACTTTGAATACCCTTTCTTATCTTATCCTAATTTTTTTGCCTTTCCCTCTTTCCTAATTCAAATGGCTTTGGTATTGCTTCTAGAAATTTTATTCATTGAAAATTATAGTTGCTATTGGGATCAAGTTATACTTTTCACTTTGAAACTACTTTGCTTGATCTATTTAGAATGGAATTACTTATTGTTAAAGGATTTACTAAAGAGTTATAAGCTGTAAATTAAAGTGAGGTATTATATTATCTCATCATTTTCAATGTTTAAAATTTAAGGTTAAATGATTTTATTGTGGTTTATTTGATTTTATGATCTTTATAGATTTTAAGTTGAATTGTTATATTTATTTTTCATCTCTTAGACACCTATTTTAATTTTTTAGTATGCAACACATTTAAATAATAATTTGTTGATGTGATGATGAAATGAATCATTAATTACAATGGTAGTATGTTGTCTTTCTAATTCAAATAATTGACAAATAAATTCTAATCCAATTGCTTATCAGTATTTTTTGGTAATGAATTGTTTATTAGTATTTAATTTTGATGAAATGTTCCATGCATAATTTTATGTGTTTATTAATATTTGATTTTGATAGAATGTTCCATATAAAATTTTATGAGTTTTTGGAATTATTTTACTTAGTATCCAATTGGTTATTTTAGAGTTGTTGATGTAATACATATGAATCATTTTATATGTTATACATTAAGTATTTTTTTTACCTAATATAACAAATTTTTGCTTCAAAAGATTCCATCATTTACAAGAAACTAAATTGAAAAAATAATTATTTTAAATGGATAAAATGCGACTTATAATCTTTTTTCCCAATATTTATATAAGATATAGTTTCTATTACTTATGATAATGTGAATTGCAAATTTAGTTAGCCCTCAAATTCACCTTCAAAAAGGACATTTGATTACATTTTTAATACCACATCAATTGCAAATTTAATTACCCCACATATGTCATGCAATAAAATTAATAAGATTATCAAAAAGGAGATCAACAATTTTTTTTATCACGTTTACAACTTTACTATTCTTGGGACAATTCAATTTTGCTTTTTACGTTTTTTTATATTTAATAAATTAGAGAATATTTATTTTTAATTATTTATTATTATTTGCATTTATATAAAAATTAAGGAGGGAGATGTATATATTCAATTTCAAATAAATAAACATTATTTATTTTTTATATATTTAGTTTTATATTATTTTTATTAAATTTAATTTATTTTAATATTCAATCACGTATATATTCTAACTATGTGGATCACTATCAATGTTATAACACAATAATATAATAGCTTTATTGAATAATCATGACTTAAAAAGAAATATAATATTTCGTCTTACTTATCTTGAATATAATTTGTCACTTATATAATTATTTTATTGTTAAAAATCGATAATATAATTTATATTAATCATTTGAATATTTTATAATTAAAAAATAAAAAAATTAAATATATATTATAAATTAATATCAATTAAAATTAATTAAACTCCTGCATCACATGGTTACAACCTAGTTTTATATATATAATTGGTGTAAATTAAACAGTTCAAAATAAAAATTTAAACAAGATATCGTAAAGTTGTTTGACACATGGTTGTCATATTTAATAACACGTGGAAGCATAAGACATGTTAATAGAAACATACTGGGGCAGAGGTACATGAAATATTGCGTGTCAATTCAATCGATTATTTTGTAAAATTTCTTCACCATTTCTTTATCATTGTAGGTGTAGATGTTATGACATCATAAAAACATTTTCATAGTAGCTTTCATTATCACAATTTTCTTTATGTTTAAATTATTTGAATTCAATTAATCGATATCTTCTTTTAGCCAATTTTTTCTATTTCGATTTTCAATACGGTTCTTTTAATGTTTGAAAAATTAAATAAATAATTAGTTTAATAATATGCATTCAAATTATTGAGGATAATTTCACCTATACTATCTGCATATTTTACATGTTCAAACATGGGTACAAAAATTTTTGTGATGATTTTATTGGATAGATAAGCAGATTATACTAAATATTTTTCTGCATACCTATATTATATAATACATAATAATGTATATTTATATATCAATTGTCTAAGGGATTCAATTGGTTTGAACCATTTCGAACTGCTCTTAACTTGCAAATCCATTTGAACTAGTGTGATCCGGTTTGAGCGAGTGATCTGGGAGCGTTACAGCTTCAATGAACAGATAAAAATGTTGACTTGGGAGACTCAAACACACAGCCTTTCATGCTGCCATTCAACCTGCCGACCATTCATGCTAAGAACTCCTTCAGCAAATATACGTATTGCATTATATACAAGACTTTTTGCTTTTCGTTTTTCCAATAAATTTATTAAAAATAATTTTAAATAATTTATATTAAATAATATTATATGTAATAGTTAAATCATTCTTATTTGATAAATGTTGTTGCTATTCATAGTAATAAATTTAAAATTTTTAATAAATTGACATAGAGTATAATTTTTATGTTATAAAATATATTTAAATTGTGTTGGACGATTGCAATTGTGAAAAGATTTTTTCATCCTATTGTAGCGTTAAAATTTTAATACTACTCCATTTTATATTTTAATAAATTAGTAATTTTAATATTATAATTGCACAATGATAAGATCAAATATTTTTTTAAAAAATACTTGTTTAAATTAATTAAATATATTTAACTTTTTAAAGTATATATATATATATATATATATATATATATATATATATATATATATATATATATATATATATTAACCAATTCAACCAGTTGATCTAACTAGTTGTATTGGTTCAATTGATTCAATCTTGACCCACTTAATCAAACTGAGCTCTAAAACATTGGAATTTTTATGTATCGAAAGAAATTCTTAACTTTAGAAAAAAATAAAAACTAAAAACAAGGGAGGCGAAGAAATATATTGATATCCCGCGTGTTAATGTATTTTTTTTAACTTGAAGTTAGAATTGATCTTACTGATTAAAACTGGAATGTTAAAATGAAAACCTTGTTAATTATGAATCTCTTTAAAAGCATTTATGTAATCAAGTATATCCAAAATAATACTTTTAATGATAATGTTATTAGTGATTTATTAAGCATGTTTAAAATATAAAAACTTATTAAAGACAACTATAATTAATATAATATCAGTTATTCTTATTTGTCTTAATAAGAATATATACGATATTTTATTTTACATAATACCTAAGAATTGAGCCGCTAGACAATTTTTCTAGCGGCGCCCCTTGGAGGGTTCACATGTTAACTATTCCTCGTCAATGCAGAAGATGACATTGTTCTGTGCTAAGTTTTTTTCTTGTAACAATGTCAACAAATTCATTTTAATTATTTTAATTTAACTGTCCCAATCAGCCGCCCTAAAATGATGCTTCACAATTGGTTTCACACTTTTGACATTTTTATTTTATTTTATTTCTTTGCGCACCCCGTTCACATCAAGTCTAATCCAATCCATCTGATTTAAAGCTCCATTTGGAAGGGAGAGAAATTAAAAAAAATTACATAGAAAGAAATAAAGAAAAAAAATCAGAAGAGAAGATAATTTTTTTTATTATATTTGATTGAAAAGAAATTCTAAAAAAAAGAATAAAAAAGAAATACTTTTCTTTTATTTAATTAAATAAAAAAGTGAGAAAAAAAGAAGAATCAGAAGATTAAATTAACAATAATACCCTCAAGACAAATTCAATATCAAATTTGTTATCCAATGCATTTTTAATGTTAATCATTGAGAATTTTCAAATCAATAATTTTTTTTACTAAAATTAATAAAATTGATGAATAAATTTAATTTGGAAAATACCTTTATTATTATAATAGTGAGATCAACAAAATAAGTTAGGTAAAATTAATAGTACTTTTTCAAGAAAAATATCTTTCAAAAAAACAAACCTAAAAAGTACAAATAAAAAAAAGTGTGCGGGGAAATGTATCTTGGAGAATAAAAATCAATTTCACTTTAAATCAATAAGATTTATAAAACAAGGAAAAATTATAGAACGTGAATAAGTGATATTATTACTAAAATTAATAAAATAAAAAAATACCCTATTTAAATAAGAATATAATTTGAGTTTACAAATTATAATTATCCTATTCTTTAGTTCATTTATAATCATTGAAATATGTATATTAAATAAATTACTCAAATTACTTTATTTGGTTATTGTCTAAACTGAATAAAATTAATATGGAAAAATCCAATATCTTCACTTGTAATATGACATTTGAAATCTGCCCACATATAATTCAAGATATTAAAAAGTGATCATTTGTAATTTGCATAATTGACATTTTAATAACATAAACTTATTTTTCTTTCCAATATAATGGAATCTAATACATGTTTTTCATGCACTCTTCTTTTCCATCTGTTAAACTGAAATAAATTTTTAAAATTATAATTTATGTTATCAAATTTTCCGATTTCTTCCTGTCTTCAAATCCTAATACCTCCATCTCAAAAGTGTAATTATGATACATTATTAAAAAATAATAATTAAATTTTTTACTAATAATAAGATTTTTGTAATAATATAATAATATGTAAGTAAATAATAATATAAAATTATTTTATATTAATAATAAATTATAAATAAAAGTGATTATACGTTATAAATTAAAAAAATATTATTTTTCCATGCTTTGTCATTATGCAGCGTGTAAATCTTACAACAAAATTGCACCAAAAATAGCTGAAAGAAATAATAAATCTAAACAAATGGCATAAAGCATAGGTATTTCGTACAAGAAGCATGGATAACATTGATATTTTATTTTTATCTGTGCCCATTTTCTCCTCTATCTTCTCTCCATGGGTGGAGAGAGTAAAAAATGTGAGGATTTCACTTATATTATCTTTCTCAATTTTTTTTCTCCCATTTTCTCACTTACATCCCAACAAAGAAAAAAGTATTTTCTTTCCTCCTCTAATTTTATTTCAAGCCAACAATGAGTAAATGTGAATTAGGCTTCTTTTTGATCATTCAAGGGGCCCATTATCAAACTGAGTTACAGTTTTCCGGCATGTTATTATTATTATTATTATTATTATTATTATTATTATTATTATTATTATTATTATGTTACACATCCGGTACTTTTCTGTCTTATGAGCCTGACCTTCCTTTAAATTCAATTAAACCATTCTTAACGGAGTTCTTTGCGGGATGAAGAAGGATTTCTATTCTTCGCAGTCAAAGCAGCTTTTGGTCTACGTTGGATAGCTATCAAATGATTCCAACCTCTGAATTTCTCATAATGTTTCCGGGGCTTTCAGTGTCCTTGATCATTTTTGAATTTTTGGATTGATATAATTTAGATCTCTTTAAACCTCAATTCACCTTTTTTTTGACATTTTAGTGTTGGATTTACTAAATTATATGGACCAGTCAATGTTTTCGGCCGTTTAAAGTCAAAGTATTTACAACACACTCATGCGTAACATATTAAGAACTGGATTTGGGTTTCGTTTATTTTCTTTCAAAATTTTTAAGAAAATATTATTTATATATTTATTAATGAAAGATTGATATTTCATTTATATTTATCATTAAAAAAATAATATTTAGAATTTCAACAATGAAAGAAAATAAATTACTTTTTAAAAACAGAAGAATTTATTTTCTCTAATATTTTATATTTAATATTAAAAAATATAATGTTTTGCTTTATTTTAATATTTTATAACTATATTTTATGGGAAATATTTTTGTTGAAACAAATGGAGTTTAAATCTAATGCATTATCATTATCATTATAAACTAATTTTATATTATTACTTATTTTTGTATAATTATGTCAATAAAAAATATTAAAAATTTTATTATTTTAAAAAATATTTAATTACTCTTACTTTTTTAAAATTAAGTGCCATTTTATATTTATTAATAATATAAATATTTTATATCCAGAGCACATCAAATTTAAACTGTCTAGGATACAAGGGTTTTGTATATTATATTTTCAGTGAAATTACGAGAATATAAGTTAAACATTCTTCTGGGGAAAATATAGCATAATTGATAAAGATATACCTAAAAAATTGATATGAAAGACTTACTGTCCAAGCGAGTTACCAAGAAGGTCGACATCGGTTTGTCCAAAATCAAACCAGTCCGATCATTTCTATACCCTTCCAAATCATCATCAGCCATGGCTGCTGTTTTCTTCTATTCCCACACCCTTCTTCGTCTTTTGTGCTCCTTTTTCTTCCTTCTCTCCGCTAATTCACTTTACTTCAAAAAGTCTCATTTCGATCAAAATGATGCCAGCATATTTTATCTAGGATCTGCAGCGCCAGCTGTTGGAGCAATTGACTTCAACATCAACCACAACTGGCTGTCTCAAGTTGGATGGGCCATTTATGGCGAAAAACTTTTACTTTGGGACACGAATACTGGCCAACTCACTGACTTCAGCACTCAATACTCCTTCAGCATTGACACCCAAGGCCGAGTTCCATCCAACTATGGCCACGGAGTTTGCTTCTTCCTCGCACCTGTTGGATTTCAAATTCCTCCAAACTCAGCAGGTGGCTTCTTAGGCCTATTTAATTACACAACCATTTTCTCATCCAAAAACCAGATTGTTCATGTTGAGTTCGACAGTTTTCCAAATCCGGAGTGGAACGAGACGACGGAGCATGTGGGAATCAACAACAATTCAATTGCTTCGTCGGTGTTCACCAGATGGAATACTAGTTTTCACAGTGGGGACACTGCAAATGTGCAGATCACGTACAATTCAACAACAAAGAATTTAAGCGTATCTTGGAGATACCAAAATGGCTCAGCTCCAGGAGAGGCTACTAGTCTCTCCTATCTGATTGATTTGAAGGAAGTCCTGCCTGAATGGGTTCAGATTGGATTTTCTGCAGCAACCGGCAGGTACGGTGAACTTCATTCACTTCAATCCTGGGAATTCAATTCAACTTTGGTTCGCAGTGGTGGTGGAGAGAAAGAAAAGACAAGGTTAGCCGTGATTCTAACAACTGTTTTAGGCGGTTCACTAGCAGTGGGAGCAATTATAACTTTCGTATCTATTAGGAGGAGGAAGGAAACAGAAAGCAAGAAGGAAACCATGAACATAACGTCAATCAATGATGATCTTGAGAGAGAAGCGGGACCAAGAAGGTTCTCTTACAGTGAGCTCGCTTTGGCTACTAATGACTTCTCTAATGATCGGAAGTTAGGCGAAGGGGGATTTGGTGCTGTTTACAGAGGCTATTTTGTTGACTCAGATCTGGCAATTGCTGTAAAGAAAATATCAAAGGGCTCTAGACAAGGGAAGAAAGAGTATGTGACTGAGGTGAAGATCATTAGCCAGCTGAGGCATCGGAATCTTGTGCAACTCATAGGTTGGTGCCATGATGAAGGTCAGTTCTTGCTAGTTTATGAGTTCATGCCAAATGGAAGCCTTGATTCTCATTTGTTTGGGAAAAAGAGTCCCCTTGCTTGGGTTGTACGGTACAAAATAGCTCTTGGATTGGCCTCAGCAGTGCTCTATCTTCACGAAGAATGGGAACGATGCGTGGTACACAGAGATATCAAATCCAGCAATGTTATGTTAGATTCCAATTATAATGTCAAGCTCGGTGACTTTGGCTTGGCTAAGCTTGTAGACCATGAGCTTGGTCCTCAAACAACTGGTTTGGCCGGAACCATAGGCTACGTTGCTCCAGAATATGCGAGTACAGGTAGGGCGAGTAAAGAATCAGATGTATATAGCTATGGAGTGGTTGTCTTGGAAATTACAACAGGAAGGAAAGCAAATGATGTTATGGAGGACAAAGATGGTGAAAAGGGTCTGGTTGATTGGGTTTGGGATCATTATGGCAGAGGAGATCTTCTTTTGGCCATTGACGAGAGGCTGAGAGCAAATTTTGATGAAAAGCAGTTGGAGTGTTTGATGATTGTGGGGTTGTGGTGTGCTCATCCTGATCAAAATTTGAGACCCTCGATAAGGCAAGCAAGTCATGTGATTAATTTTGAGGCTGCTTTGCCTAGACTTCCACCAAAGAAGCCTGTTCCGACTTATCATGTCCCTTCGCCGCCACCAGTAAGCTCGGGAGAAGCTTCCATTTCTACCAGCCTTCACATAGGTCGTTGATGACATACGTCATTCATTAGAAAAAGGAAAAAAAGATTAATGTAGCACTGAGTGAATATTTTTCAATATTTCTGTAGGATAAAATTTATAAATTACTAGACTATTTTAAAAAACATTCATAATTATATGTGAAAATTTAATAAAGTTAATAAAAGCATGCACTCATACTAAAATACATACATGTGCATGAAGCTGCTAAAGCATGCCCTCATGATTCACGCATGTCATGGTGCTTTGCGTCGTCAGGCAAATCTACGAGTGCTTTAAATTATGGATCCGTGCGATTAATGCATTCACAAAATATTGTGATTTTCTTGTTGCAAATGCATCATGATCGTTCTCTAATTATCTGACTAGATAAATTCCTTGATTAGAATTAATTTCAAAAGTAAACAAGATATATTTTTTTCTATGCATAATCTCAAATATCATCTTTTTAAGCATATACAACACAAAGTAATATAATTTCTTATTTAATTGTAAATAAAATCCGTTTGACTTTCGATTATTCTTGCCACTGTGAAGGGTAACGAGAGAGAGAGAGAGAGAGAGAGAGAGAGAGAGAGAGGGAGGGAGAGCGTTCTTAATTTTAAGAAAAATAATGGTATGTTCTTTTTTAATCCATTAGTATGCAAAGATTACAACAAACACTTGGCAACAACAGTCACAGCTATATGCACAATGGAGTGAATAGATCGGTATTCTATCTCTTTCTCCGAAATTTCTTCTTCACTCGTAAAGTCAACTACCTATTACCAGAAAAAATAAATAAAAATAAAAAATAAAAAAAAGAAACTAAATTCCTGTTGAGCCACCGATGTGAATGTTATGAATTTGTTTTGAAGTTTTGTTAACATTCATAGTTTTAACATTAATAATGATAATAGTAGTAATATGCTAACTAAATGGAATAAGTGAAAGATTAAGATTTGTGTACTTTTTTGCTGCGCCGTTTAATTTCTCCGAAGATATTGATCAGTAGAAAATTATTCTTCCTTCGATAATAATAGGGGTTGATAATTCATTTGATTCACACATATAAAGTTAAGAGTTTAAATCTAAGACAGGAGGGAAATAAAATTTTTAAAGTAATATTAGGTGTTACTATGCCAACTAATGAGTAAAAAATTATCATATTTGCATGTATAAAAATAAAGAGAATACACATTATTTATATATCTTATAATTAAAAAATAATTTATGTTGTCATAATAGTTGAGGGAAAATAATTTTATCTTTAAAATAAAAAATTGATGTTATTTTTCATTACACTTTCTATGTATCAAATAACATTGAACAAATATGATAATATTTTTATGATCGGATTTTATAACTATATTATGGAATATATTTCCTATCAAAATAAATGGCATCTTAATCTTGCTTCTCAAAAGATTAATAATAAATTAAAAATTAATATTATATTTATTGGTGATACTAGTCCTTTTTAAATTTACTCTTTCATCTCTTTCCAAAACGTGCACCAAACTCTTTCATCTCCATGTCAATTTAAATAATATTATATTTATTATTTTAAATGCCCTAAAATATTTATTTTAACGGGAGAGTATAAATAGATTTTTATTTATTTAATTAATATTCAAGTTTAAAATTTCATCTAAATAATTATTATAGTGACTCATTTCCAAAGTTAAGAATACTTTCGAAACTTAAAGCATATTGTAATGTGAAATACATATGTGTGTGTATTTATGATTCAATAAAATGATCTCATGGTATTTATTTGAAATATGAGTTTGGGATTTTAAATAAGGTAGGGAAAGCAATTTTTTTTTTAATGAAAATGAGCTTTAAAAATAAATGGATGAATATGATTTAAAGGAGATAGGCTTACTTCTGCACTGAGAAACATTAGGTAATAACCTATTACTCTTTTTTCTTTCTCCCTCCTCCCTCCTCCCTCCTCGCTCTATTTCTTATAGCTCTTCTCTCTTTCTTCCTTTTCTTTTTTCTATCTCTATCTCTATCTCTATCTCTCTCTCTTTTATGACTCTTTTACTAGCTGGATGCTATTGTCTCTAATACTTGTGATACTAGCACCACTAGCTCGCTATTGTCTTTTTCTCATTCCTTATTTATCGTCGCTGTGAATAAAAACTAGGGAGCAAAGCTTTGTATGAGGCGAGCTAGTTGAAAGGGAGATTCCTTGCCAAGCCATCTTATTTCTACATTTCTCTCCACATTGAAATAGTGACTTGCTAGTATTGTAAGGAGTCATTGATTAGAGTCGAAGCAGTAATGTACTATGGCAATGGGTTTTTGGGTTTTCTTATGCGATTTGTGTTTTTCTTTAGCCACTGGTGGTGATACCACCCTTTCTCTAGTTAAGAATACTCGTTGGCATCATAGATCAACCATTTTTGTAGTTGGAGTAATGGTAGAGTAAGGCTTTTGGCCCTCTTGGCTTTGACAATGTTCCGATATCATTTTGCCACCGACGAAGCTCCAATAAAATGCTTAGGAGGGGGTAAACTTATGCATATTATGAACTTTGATATTTAACTAACTTGATACCTGATTTAAGAAGCTCCATTTGTGAAGGTTTTAAGATGCCTGATGATAACTTTATACAAATTAAAAAAAATAGTATATAGCTAGCTTAAGGGAAATGACTAAAGCTCTTTCATAACAAAATGGTTCAATAATTTTGATGATTTGAACTTGAGATAAGAAAATCTATTTTTGAACATTTTGGATATATGATGATGTTTATGAAAATGCATATATATAGTGCTATCAAGTATTTAAATAACATAAGTAGAACCATTCTAAAGTATTACACTATAATATCTTTAGTGATAACTCTATACAAGAAAACCCATATTATGAGTAATATTAAATACATAAGGATAGCTCTTAAAAATAAGATTTTATGCTACGGAATGCTAGTAGATATGATCAAAATATTTTTGGAGCACTATGTTTTAATATCTAAGTAAATTCAAGATTATTTAAAAAAGACTCGATTTTATCACCATGATTTGATTATTTGATATATAATAGATAAAATAAGGATCTTATTCTCTATCGTGTTAGGATAACACACGTAGAGCATATTTGGATTGTAAAATTTAATATTTTTTATGGTTGGAGCTTGATTTAGGAAATTTAGTGATTTTTATAAGAAAATAAGCTTATAGTTCTATACATTGAGGTAAGTAAAGCTCCTTAGAGCTTAAGATCCTAGTATTTTGGATCATTTTATATTTTAATTTGGAAAACCATAATTTATGAGAATCTATGATTTTTAAAAATAAAAAAATAATGATATAAGATAATTAAGTGGTATAAAATGAGCTTTTATAGTGCCAATTTCTAATATTTTATTTTTATAGTTTGAAATTGAAAATCCTCGAATAATGGCATAATTCAATTACAAGTTAATATTAGAAAATATATGAAGTAGATAATATGGAATACTATTACATTATAATTTGAATCTAGATTTGTGATGTGTGGAAAGAAAATAAGTAATGTCTATGTAATTATAAATTATTGTTATAAATTATGAAGTACGAAGAAGAGGTGAAAAGATGAGAATGGATACCTCAGACATCCAAGAGCGGATAGGCATCCCTAGGTAAATATATATCTCTCCCTAAATTAATATATTAAATATATTCTATTTAAATATTATAAATTAGACTCTTCTTATTGGTGACATAAATTATATATACATATATACATTTAGGTGCAAATTCTTAAAGTACAATTATATAGCATAGATTATTATTAAATCACACTTGTAGTCATGTATGAGTGATATGGAACAAATATTTGTGGTATAAATGTAATTATCTATTCGAGTGAATGTTGATAGATCATGCTTATAGAGCATGGTGATATTATTACTGATAGTAGATTAAATGTGATTAAGTTTTTCCTATTACTTATATACTGGAGATTGTAGTGTGAATGATATTAAGGTGTGAATGATGTTGTGGTTATACAAGAAAGCATAATAGTATTGATACACATACATATTGCTATATGCTTTAATATTGCCTTATAATGATGAAATAATTGCTTACAATGAAAATTCATTGAAATTATGATATGTAAAGTTGAGCTTTAATGTGAATATTATAATGTGAGTTATGTCATGAATAGTATAGAGATTGTGAAATGTGTTAGGGGTAATGATGTGAAATATGATGCAAAATACTCGATGAAAAGCTTATAAAGGGTATAAAGTAAACAATAGAGGGACAATGATAAACAATTTGTGGAGGTAAAAGGTTAACTTGAGAATTAAAATTTGGATGCATGTTTTTATTATGTATATATTATTCCTTATTATTTTATGAAATGAAAATCTAGTCATCCTTAAATATTACTATTTGATGTTATTGAAATGATTTGATCGTGATTAGGCTTATCGACCATCTGAATGCTAATGATTACTTGCAATAGGTTGAGCATGATATGATAATGATAATGTGTAAATTGAAAGGTTGAGATTAATATGAATTGCAATATGAAATAGGTAGTTTGAGTTATATGCAGGTAAACAGATTAATTCGAAAATTAGTATTGTGAGTCATAAGAAATAAGAATTTAGCTTGTAATGGTTTTTTCATTTTAAGATTTAATTAGCATATGATTATCTTACATAATTTGATTTCACATGTGGTTATAAAAGATATATGCTCATTGAGTTCTTGTAACTCATTCCATTTTATTTTCAATGTTTTTAGGTTTAATTATATGCATTCAAACTTTGTTACATCTATAGAGAATTAGAGACTAACTAGTTAAAAAATTTTAACAGTTAAATCAAGATTAGTATTAGAGATAGAGATTACATTAATTTGGTATTTAATGTATTGAATCATTAATTTGTGTTTGTTTTTTAGAATTGTTATTAAGTTATATCAATAGGGGTGGCGATTCGGGTTAGTGGATCAGGTTTATGTTAGGTTGAGATATGGTATCAACCTGTTTATGTTGAACTCGAACATGACCTGTTTATTAAATAAGTCGACATGACATAACCTATCAATAAATTGGTCAACCCAACCTAACTCATGTAACTGGAAATATTTATAATATGCTTATATAGTAATAATATGATTTGTTTAACCCGACTCGAACTCATTTATATTTATTTTTTATTTTATATAAATTAATAATTAATATATTTATATATTTTATAATTTATTATTACAAGTTATATGGGTTACACCGATTGAGTTAACTTGATTAATAATTTGTTTAACTTAAACAGGTTTTACTGGTTAACCTAAACTTGATATGCAATTTATTCAAGTTAGACGAGTTGACCCGATTAAGCCTAACTCAAACTTGCATAACTTGTGTCATGTTATCATGTTATCTAAAAAATTACCACTTCTATTTATATATGTTGAGGTCATATAGTATTGTACATATTCTAGGTGGCTATCATATTTGGAAGAAATTTATTGGGTCTACGATTTAGGACATATAACCCTTGTAAAGTATTCAAAAATAGGAGAAACTCTATCCATTTTATTGTAAAAATTTTAAAATGAATTTTAAGTTTCTATAAAAAGAGAGAGGTTTTTGATAAGTGGATTTGGTATAATAATTGAAAAGCTAGTGGAAACTAGATAGCATGATGTTAGGATCGGGAGCCATACGAGCGCAGCAGAATAAACCATCCCATCCACCGGATCCATGCAAAAACATTAAATTGGAATAAAGGTTCGTTCAATACCTTTGTTAATGACTCTAGAATTCAGTCGTTGATCACCTCTTCAGCTTCCTTTCGGCCGAAGACTCTGAAGTATCTACACGAACTCGTGAATCATCGATGAATGTCCACACAAACACCGGTTGGAATTGATCTCCTTTCACCTCGTAGTGCTAACTACGCCTCTTTAGGGGTTTTGGTCAAGGAGAGGTGCTAGAATTTTTCTATGCCTTTTTTTGGGGTGCGTGAATAATGATAAATATCAACTATTATTACCCAACAAGCCTATTTAAATAGGTGCATAGAAAAACCTAACCTATTTGGGCTTTATTCCATGTACAATTATAGGCTTACTATTGAGCCTTATAATTATAACATGAATTCTTAAATATTAGGCCCAAATAATTTGGTCCATTAATTCTAAATTCACTAGGCTCTAAGTGTGCGACCCTACGGCTCTCATTACGTTGGCAATGACCATTGATCATATTAATGATCATAAACAATGATCGGTGTCTAGCAACACATCATTGTTATCCAAGTAATGAGAAAGTCGGTGATTTGACTAAACCTTTACACGTGATCATCATCTATGTCCTTTTGTCCTATACATCTAAATTGAGCACGAGACATGGACTGTGTCATTCCCGTATAGCTTAATCTTAAGGTTTCTTGATTCTTAAGTAAGCTGATTGAAACAAATGTAATCGACATCCCATGTCAATTCATCTAAGCATGACCATGCATTTTCTCAGCTTTACTTAATCAAGGGGCCCACAGATGTTATTCCTGTTATATAGGAGGGACAAATTCCATCTTGATCACACAAACCCCTCCGCATGATATGTGACATATCCAATATCTACCCTTGCATTCACTCAACCATTGTGACATAGAATAGTATCAAAATATGAAACTCACATGTAGGGAACCTTGGTGATCTCAGGTCAAAAGACCATATTAATAATGATCACTAAGAACCACTCATGACACTCATATAACGATCCATGTAGTGTTCTTAATATGGGTCGGTCCAGTATACAAGTTTTCTAACTTGTACTCATGTGTAAACTTAATATTCCATATAAGTTTTCACACATGCTAGTCTTAACATATCAAAGCAACCTAATCCACAATGATATATGACTAGGGACATTTAAGAATACAATTATTCTAAGGTTATTATCATAATTAAATATATTACGCAGACAATATATATAAATATAATAATTGAAATTGCTATTAAAATAATATGATTCAAAATTACAATCACCAATATGATTGATTTTAGGGCATATACACTAACACATGATTCATGTAAGTCATAATTGGATTTAGGTTATGATAGTTGTGGATTGTGAATGACTTTCCTACATAAAGTAGTCCTTTTAAGTGGAGTGGACAAGGGTACAGTGCATATCCACCTTACAATGAAGATATGCCATCAAAGCAAGTTAGAGGAAAAATATCTTATATTAGTCATCATTGTTTCCTTTCGAGAAGCCATGCTTGGTGAAAATAGTAAATACTTCAATGGAAAGATTGAGAGAAAAGCCCTTTTGGGATAGTTTACTAATGACATAATCATGTACCAATTAAGTAGAGTATGTTAAAGACCTCCTAGAAAACATATATGATATGGTGAAGTTAAGTTAAAGAAAGGTGTAAATGAACTTAATTGGAGTAAGAAAAACTTCTTTTTTAAACTTCTACACTAGTTCACAATGATCTTCAGGCATAATATTGATATAATACATATTAAAAAGAATGCATGTAACAATATTGTGGGTACTTTAGTGGCCATTGAACATAAATCAAGGGATATAGATAATGTAAGGCATGATCTAGTTGACATGAATATAAGGAATTGCACTTATATGAAGAGATAGGTAAATGGTAGAAATCATATCTTAGATACATGCTTAATCAAGAAAATCAATTGTAGTTTTGATAGTTCATTAAAAATATTAAGTTTCCTAATGGGTTTGCTAGAAATCTAAGGAAGAATGTGACCAAAATGATGCCAAGGTCAAGGGGTTGAAATATTATGATTCCCATGTCATTATACAGTGATTGTTGGCATTACAATACCAATATTTTTGCTAAAAGAGATGGTATGTCCAATTATTAAGTTATGTAATCACTTTAACTAAATTTATGTAAGAACATTAAACAAGCAGGATGTTAAGCAAGCTAAGGAAGACATTGTATTGATTCTCTACAAACTTGAAAGATTCTTTGACATAATGATATACTTAATGGTGCACTTGCTTGAAGAAGCATTACTATGGGGTCTTGTTTATTTTTTGTGGATATACCTATATAAAAGATATATAAAGAAGTTAAAGGACTATTTTAGGAATTATGCTTGATCTAAAGATTCTATTATTGAAAGGTATATTGTAGATGAGGTGTTAACTTTTTATTCTATGTATCTACAAAGGGTGGAAACTAAATTCAATTGACCTTACCAAAGCTAATATGTAGTAAATATGAGAACAGAAAAGTAATTGTTAATTTTTAGATCTCAATATTAACCTATTAGCAAAAAATACTTTATTCATTTGGATAAGAGTTATCAAGATACTGCAACATGGTACATCCTAAATAACTATCTTAAAATCCAAAAGGATTTAGTGTAAGTCCTTCAAACTATTTAGTATTTGATTCAAATTCTTCTTGTTCTTAATAATAACTTGCATTATATAGTGAACATATAGGATAAGTGGTGGTGAAAACATTGATCTTCTACAAAGAACCCAATTTCCTCCCTCATTTTATTCCAAGGTAATTCTTTATCATATTTGTTCCAACCTAATTCTTTATAATTTTATTTTTTGGTTGCTCATGTTGTTATTATTCACTTTAAGAAATTTTATAAATGTACCACCTTCATAAGAGTGGATCCCTTGAAGTCACTGATGAGTTACTGTCTTTAGCTTCTATACTAAGCTTCATAGTTATGTTGTGTTCGATGTGTGTGGTAAACAAAGGTTAGTTTATAATTGTTTCTCAAGATGCAAAGCATAATATACAAAATAGAGGGATTTCTATATTTGAAACTAAAGATAACATACTATATGGTATTTTGGAGGATGTTATAAAGTTGAGTTATTTAAATTATTACTTTGTGACTTTATTCAATTATAAATGATATGATATTGATCGTGGAAAGAAGAAAATTATTAGAAATAAGAATATAACGATCATTTCTATCAATACTTAGTGATACAAAGATGATTTATATATACTAGCATTTTAAGTAAAATAAGTTTTCTACATTGATGACTCTTTCAATGGATTTAACTTGAGAGTTATAAATAATATGGTATATTGTGATGTATGAGATCTCCTTGATAATGATAATGTTAGTGTTAATGGCATGTTCTATTTACATGATATCAACTTTATAAACTTCATACTTACAGGTGATCTTAGAGATTTTAACTTGATTACTTTACGGGATTAGAACCATGATCATCATTATGTTTCATATTCTAAAACTATTCATCTTGTTGCACAAATGTTTAACAGCTTCATAAATAAAGATGATAAGTAAAACAAGTTTTACTTAATAAAATGTTAGTTATTGCACAAATGTTCAGCAACTAGCATTTTAAGTAAAACAAGTTTTCTACATTGATGACCCTTTCAATGGATTGAATTTGAAAGTTATAAATGATATGGTACATTGTGATGTATGGGATCTCCTTGATAATAATAATGTTAGTGTTAATGGCATATCCTATTTACATGATGTTAACTTTGCAAACTTCACACTCACAGGTGATCTTAGAGATTTCAAGTTGATTATTTTATGGGATTTAGACAACGATCACCATTATGTTTCATCTTCTAAAACTATTCATCTTGTTGCACAAATGTTCAACAACTTTGTAAATGAAGATGATAATTTAGAAGATGAAATGACTAGTGATTACATAGAGGAAGTTCTTTTAGAGTCCAATGATGAATATGATGAAGAAGATGATAACCTTGCAACATTCACTAACAATGAGTCTAATTAAAGTCAATACTTTTTAGTTTTTCGAATAGTAACTCAGCTTTTAGGGTATCAATTGATATTCTATAATAAGTATTATTTGTGTCTTATTGTACTAACTATTTTAAACAATTCATTTCATAAGTGCAAATATAATTTATCTTGGATGAAAAAAATATGATATTTTATCATAAGTATTACTTATGTAATCATATATAACGATACTTGATAGATATGATTGATGTTATATCATACCATCATAAAGGAGATAGTAGACACGACCTACCATATAACCTTACTGGTATTCCTTCCTAGTGTGAGACAGATAAAGTTGCTTATACTTAAATACTTCATTTTGTATTTTTTTTTGTAAATATATATTATTAACAATATGTTATGTTTGAAAGTTGTATCGAGTTGATAGTATCACTGTAAATCAAGGTCAATCCTTTGCCAAAAAATATAAAAAAATAATAAGAGATCATTACTTGTCCATTTTGATAAGATAGGTATATGGCAGGTGATCAGTTCAAACTTAAAACATTATGCATGTGATATAGGAGTGTTGGTCATGCAGCATTATGAGCTCCTCTACAAAACTTGGAAGTGAGTACTTGAGGAGTAAAGGGAATGTGTTGTGTAGGGGGTTTGTGTAAGTATTATTGAATAATTCTTTCATATTATTTTATGTTTGATATTAAAATTAATGGATACAATAATTCTAACATTTTTATATGTTTTTCATGCAATCCTATTTCAATTTTGTGGACGTTGAACTTGAGGAGTAAGGATACATGATGATTGGTATCTTACGAATGGTAGCCAACCGAAACAAAAAATGGAAGTTCATGCTCCATTAACATTTCTTGCAACATGGAGGTTATGATGACATTTGTGATTTGCACAATGCAAGGTAAGCTTGTCCCATTGATATCTCAATAGATTATCAGGATAAATTTTGCATGTATTTCGATAGTGATAAGCATAGGGTAAGATTGAAGTAAAATTAGTAACTTTTCATTTGTAACTTTCAATTAGTTTTTTTTTTTCTAATTATAAATGTTTTGGTTTGAATATATAGGAGCTATTTAGACAATAGGTTAAAGAAGGTGTATAATGATTGCTATGGATCAAAGTCAATTGTGGTGGCATGACATGAGAAGATATTTTAACTTAACATTCTCACATTGTGCTATTGTAAAAAATCTTACTAATTATTAATATCATGTTTTAAAATCAGCACAGGGAAATAAGGACACAGGTGAGTTGTAATTAGCAAAGGAGAATTTTTATGAGTTTTGTAGATATCATATAGGTGAGTGGGTGCATTCAAATGCCCAAATTTCTTATGCAAGTAATTTCTACTTAAATAATTTTAATTATCATAGAAAAAGTTTTTTACTTAAACTTTATGATTTTTGTTGAAAAATTAAGGCTAAAATGCTAGAATTAATCACCCAATGATCTTCATAGTCTAGTGCTTCCTCCAGCCTGATAGGTTCACTAGAGCTTGATGAGCTTGCTATTGTCAATAAGGTGGTGGGCACTCATTGAGAGTATAAGAAGGTGATTGGTCATGTGCTTGCCAGGATATCATATGGCACCTTTACTACAATATTTCTTTTGAGGTAGTAGTTGGATGTAGGATTTCTAGAGGAGGTGTAGCCTTATATTACTAAGAGTTAACAGGCTTTAGTTATGGTGGAACAATGAATTCTCTATCATGAGTAAGTGTAATAGTAACCCATATTAGCCTCGAGGTGATGCATGTTGCGTTGCAATACATGGGATTCTCTTTACTTCCTCTTGTTAGACCTTTTCCTCATCCTCAAATGAACATCCCTCAGCTAAAAGTATTGTTTAGATTTGCTTTTGAGTTACCTCCTACTTCACAACATTCCTAACTTCCTAGTTGCAATGACCCTTTCCCCTACCTCAACCCTTGCCCCTACCCTAACCATAGTCATACTTGCTTCCACCTTAACCCTTGTGTGTGTCTTCAAATGATGGTGAGGATAAGGATAGGGACAGGGATGATGATGATGATTATTTCATGTAGCTTTATGTGTATGTATATATCATGCATTTACTTTTTATTTAATACTTTATATTTTATGTATAGATACATAATTTTTTTATTAAATATTATTAGGAATTGGTTTTTATCTTATTTATTTTTATAATTGATATTATGATATTTCTAAATAATTATTAATAATTATAAAAAATATTTTAGTGTATATTGAATTTTTCTTCACTATTCATTTACAAATAAATTTCTAAATTAGAAACAAATGTGTTAAAAATTATTAAAATTTTAAAATTATTAAAATTAAATTTTTTAGTTGTGGATTGAATTTCTTTTTTACACTATTGATATAAAAATAAAACTCCTACATAGATGATGACACTCTATACAGATGGCATTTATTGTCTTAATAGGGAATGCCTATACAAATAAAAAAAAATTATTTGTATAAGTAGGATAATGTTGACTGTTTTCTTATCCTAGGTAGATGATTTTGTCATCTATATAGATGAAATTTATATATACGACATGAAAAGTCATTTAAGTAAGTGGAAACATGTATGAATTTATATAGATGACTCAATACAGATAATAATGTTGTCTATAACATTTTTACAGATGACAATTAGGATATATACCGTTCTTACAATTACAAAGTATCATTCTACACAATTGCCCCCCTAGATATGCCTTTTAATTGCTATTTATTGATTTATTTATTTTACTTGAAACTTTGTAATCACATAGTATATGTGGCAAATCACCATTTAGATTTATTATAGCATTCTCTTACTATATGTGATACTGATCCTCATCTGACTATTTCAAGTTTAAATTTTATAAAGAGGGATCAATTTTCAGAAACGTTAAATTAAAGAGCGAGAAAGTGTGTTCTTGACATTGTCAAATAATAATAATAATAATAATAATAATAATAATAATAATAATAATAATAATAATAATAATAATAATAAATTTAGTGTAAATTGCCCAGAAACATTCCTTACAATAAAAAGCACACAGAATACTAAAAAGTACAAGGAGGGAAACTCCCTTCTTTGATATCCTCTCACTTAAAGTGCACAAAGTCTAGGATTCATAAGATTCATAGAAATACGTGGATTATGTATTACAGCATGGACGAATGCTTTTAATGACTTTCTTAAATTCTTACTTACAATTTTTTTTTTTGGTTTAAAATATTTTTACTGATTTTCAAATTTTATCCTATTAAAATATTAAAACACGTTTATCTCCGAGTAAAAATTTCAAACATAACGTCACCGGTGCACTTAGCAAATTTATATCATTAAAGTTGACTCTATACATTAGCGCTGCCGACTCATATATTATAATTTTTGATCCATTTGTATACTATCATGATGTTTCCAATTGTATTTTTATGTTAATGAAATTGGTACATAGATTCTGTGGTTGGGAACACTACGAAAGATTAATAAAATTAATACTGTTGGCGTGATGTACTCAAAAACCAGGTGCGACCTTCATATGCCGTGTATTGCTTCTTCTACATGCCCTAATTCTGAGCCTCTTTTGATCCAGATGATGCTGAAATAGTCTACCTAGGAGACGCAAAACCCAGTGTTGGAGCAATCGAACTCAACAGTGACTACGCCTACATATGTGTCACGGGCCGGCGGCTCTCCAGCCGAAACCGTGCAGCGCATGCTTGCCACTCTTGGCCAACATGCCAGCCTTCCAACATTAAACCCACGTTTGGCACGCTTGGGTAAAGATAGCGGGACATCGAAGACTTATCGCCCATACAACAAGTCCATGTACAACATGTCCGCACGCCAATATCGTATGTCACCGAAGCGCCCGCGCATACCGGACCGCAGGATCCTTCCACACAGGAAGCCTCCGTGCACTACGGACCGTAGGGACAAATGAATAGGGAGAGGGACACTCCGTTCGCTTGGTTTATGCCTCATTACATAGCTTTGAGTGTGCAAGGGGATGGCCACAAGCCAACACACTCCGTCCCCAGCTCAGTGTCCCGGCGCCCCGCAGGCCCGTAGAGCACTCCACCCCCTTAAAGAGCATTTTGAACAAAAGGCCTCCCGTGGGAAGATGACATACTTTTTCCGAGTTGTCATAAGCCCTTTTCGCCATGCTCCGGGTGTCCGATTGTCGCGAAAACTAGCCGACACGAAGATAATAATGCGAGGATTCCAAATATGGTCTCGTTGAACCCCACCGGATTCACGAACCTTCTGAAAAGACCAAAATACCCCCAAACTTGGGAAAATCGGGAAAAATCATACGCAAGCCGGATTGATCTCAAATTTCAGCCACAGGACCCTCATAACATGTTGGATTTTTCCACCAAGTCTCGTCTTAATCCAAGCATGTTTGCCTATCGAACTGTCACAACTACCAGCTTGTGACATATGCCAAGCTGGATGGGCCACTTATGCGGATGATGTTTTGCTTTGGGACTCAAACACAGGGAAACTCACTGACTTCTCAACTCATTTTTCTTTCGATATCAACACTCAAGGAAGATCACAGTATGCTTCTGGGATGACCTTCTTCCTTGCTCCCGTTAGATTTTAAATCCCACCAAACTCGGGCGGCGGCTTCCTCGGCCTATTTAACTTAATAACAACCGACTTGTCTCGAAACCAAATTGTCCATGTCGAGTCTATAATTTTTCGAATCCTGACTGGGATCCGCCAGGGGAGCATGTGGCAATCAACGATAACTCATTACATTCAGAAGTTTATAAGAGTTGGAATGCTAGTCTGCACAGGGTGACACTGTGAACGTACGGATTACATATAACGCTACAACAAAAAATCTAAGTGTGTCCTGGACGTACGATAGTACCTCGACTCCCGTAGAAAACACTAGTCTTTCTTATCTAATTGATTTGATGGAGGTTCTCCTTGAACGGGTCGAAATTGGCTTTTCTGCAGCAACAAGTATGTAATTAGAACGGCATATCTTTTGTCGTGGGAGTTCAATTCAACTCTACAAGGAAGTGGCGGCGGCGAAGGAACAAAGAAAACGAGATTAGCAGTGATTTTAATGTTAGAATTTTATGATCCAAAAATATTTTAATATTCATACAACTATAAATTTATAAAAAGGAGTACAAGAATTGCACAAATTAAAAAATGAGTTTTCGAATTATCTGACCTTCCTGCTGCATCCATGATATCAAATTGAAAAATTAGCTAGATCATTACCCACATGTCCTCAAGTGAATCTCAAAGAGAATTGTGGGAATAACTCAATTGTAATGTGATGTGGGACTGCAACTCACCTTATAAGGAGGTGGGTAGGGATTCAAACCCTAATTAAAACTCAATTAGGATTAATTGGCCTATCACAATTAATTTAAAATTAGGATATATTACACACTTTATAATTATATTATAATTAATATATATATATATATATATATATATATATATATATATATATATAGTCTGGGTATTATTATTATATTAATAACATTGAATTATTATTTAATTCAATTATATATTAAAATGTGTTAGTCTACAAAATTATTTTAGAATCTCTCACTTGGACAATCACATTTTAATACATGATTTTGAATTACAATATATGGTCAAATTTAAACAATGTCATTAATATAACTCATACCATTACAACCATAAGTCAAATATGAAATTTTATTAAATGCATACCTAATCATCCGATAGGGTTGAAAAGATATACATATATGAAATACCCATTCCAAAAAACTAAACAAAAAAAAGTGTGTGTATAATCAAAATATACAAAATGATTCATGCATCCTCCTAAGATGCTTTATAATAATTTGAGATAGAGTCTTAATATCTCCTTATACTGCCATAATACAATAAGTGTAGTTTACAATATAATAAAATGGCAATATTGTAATAAAATCTTGAGATCAACACTATTTCAGTTTCAAAATACACAAGTACTCCTATTAACCCAAAACATCAAAAGATTTAATAAGGCCTATATCCAATACATGTCTTTGAAATATTCCTACAATTAGGCCTTTGGTTAATGGGTCTGCAAGCATATAGTTTGTCAAAATATGTACAACACGAGTAAGATGCTCGTGTGTCTTTTCTCTCACAAACTGATATTTCACATCACAATGCTTTGTGTGAGCAGAACTTTTATTGTTTTGAGAGAAGTTAACAGCAGTAGTATTATCGCAATAAATAGTTAAAGGTTTTGAAATGCTTTTAACTAAGCAAAATTTAGAGATAAAATTCCTTAACCATATAGCCTCTCGAGTGGCTTCATAACAAGTGATATACTTTGCTTCCATAATGGAGGTTGCTGTTACAGATTATTTGATACTTTTTCATGATATAGCTCCTCCTACAAGTATAAAGATATATTCGGATATTAATTTCTTATTATCTGGACAACCTGCAAAGTCAGAGTCTGAATAGCCTATACAAATCATATCACTGGACCTTCTATAAGTCAATATATAATTCTTTGTATCCTATAGGTATCTTATAACTTTCTTGGTTGCTATCCAGTGTCTTTGACTAGGATTACTTAGGTATCTCCCAAGTACACTAATTATAAAAGCAATATTTGGGCGTGTACACACTTAGGCATACATTAGACTACCAACAACAGAAGCATATGTGATTATACTCATTCTAGATTTCTCATCATCATTTTGGGGACATTGGGCTTTATAAAATACTTCACCCTTTTGAATGGGCGTAGCACTATGCCAGAATGAAGCCATGTTAAATCTTTTAAGCACTTTATCTATATATGCCTTTTAAGACAAACCAAGCAAACCTTGGGATTTGTCACAATGGATCTCTATGCTAAGTATAAAGGATGCATTTCCAAAATCCTTCATGTTAAAATTCTATGACAATGCCTTTTTTGTCTTGTTCAAAAGATTCACATCATTACTCGCAAGGAGAATGTCGTTAACATATAACACAAGGATCATAAAATTGCCCGCACTCATCATATAATAGATGCATTGATCCACTGCATTCTTCTTAAAATCAAGAGAAGAGATAATCTCATGAAATTTGAGATACCATTGCTTGGATGCTTGTTTCAGGTCATATATTGACTTATTCAACTTACATACTAAGTGTTCTTTTCTATTCTCTTGGAAACCATCTGGTTGTTTCATATAAACTATCTCTGACAGGTCACCATTATGAAAGGCAGTCTTTACATCCATTTGATATAGCTCGAGATCAAAATGAGCTACCAAAGCTATTATAATTTGAAATGAGTCTTTAGTCAAGACAGTGAGAAAGCCTCCTTATTGTTAGTGTATATGCCCTAAAACTAATTATATTGATGATTGTAGTTTTGAATCATGTTATTTTTAATGGCAATTTCAATTATTATTTATATATATATTATCTGCGTAATATATTTAATTATGATAATAACCTTAGAATAATTATATTCTTAAATGTCCTTAGTCATATATTATTGTGGATTAGGTTGCTTTGATATGTTAAGACTAGCATGTGTAGTGACTTATATGAGATATTAAGCTTACACATGAGTTTAAGTTAGAGAACTTGTATACTGGACCGACCCATTCTAAGAACACTACACGAATTGTTATATGAGTGTCATAAGTGATTCTTAGTGATCATTATTATTATGGTCCTTTGACCTGAGATCACCAAGGTTCCCTACATGTGAGTTTTATATTTTGATACTATTTTGTCACTCATGCTTGAGTGAATACAAAGGTAGTTATTGGATATATCATATATCATGCGGAGAGGTTTGTGTGATCAAGATAGAATTTATCCCTCTTATATAACAGGAGTAACATCTGTGGGCCCCTTGATTAAGTAATGTTGAGAAAATGCATGGCCATGCTCAAATGAATTGACATGGGATATCAATTACATTTGCTTCAGTCAGCTTACTTAGGGATCAAGAAACCTCGAGATTGGACTATACAGGAATGACACAGTCCATGTCTCGTGCTCAATCTAGATGTTTAGGACAAAAGGATATAGATAATGATCACATATAAAGGTTCAGTTGAATCACTGACTTTCTCATCACTTGGGTAATAATGATGTATTGCTAGACACCGCTCATTGTTTATGATCATTAATATGATTAATAATTATTGCCAATGTAATAAGAGCTTGAAGGGTCACACACTTAGAGCCTAGTGGATTTGAAATTAATGGACTAAATTGTTTGGGCCTAATACTTAGGAATTCTATGTTATAATTATAAAGCTCAATAATAAGCCTATAATTATACATAGACCAAAGCCCAAATTAGTTAGGATTTTCTATACTCCTATTTAAATAGGCTTGTTGGGTGATAATGAGGTTGATTCATTATTCACCCATCCCATATAGCATAGAAAAATCCTAGCACCTCTCCTTGACCATAATCCTTGAAGAGACGTAGCTAGCACTACGAGGCTAAGAAGACGAATTCCAACCAGTGATCGTGAGGATGTTCATTGGTGATCTACTGGTTCGTGTGGATACCTCAGAGTCTTTGACCGAAAGAAAGTCGAAGAGGTGATCAACGAACAAAATCTGGAATCATATAAAGATATAACCTAAATCCTACATTCTAATTTAACATTTTGCATGGATCCGTTGGTTGGGATCGATTTATTCCGCTGCGCTCATATGGCTCCCGATCCCAACAGTGGTATCAGAGCTACTTGTAAAATGCTAAATTAGGATTTTTTTTGCTAATTGCATGATTGTGATGTTGATGAATTGTTCTGTATATCACGCTTCAATGATTCCTAATTAGGATTAGGGTAAATTTGATTTCGTGCATTCTGGTTCAAGCAAACTTAATATGATTAATTCTGATTCTGTTTCGAATTTGAACCTTATTTTGAATTCTGATTTAAATTTGAATGTGTTTTGTGATTAATTCTTGTTTCTATTTTGAATTCGAATCTGTTTCTAGATTTTTTATTGAAACTCGAATCTGTTTCTGGGTTTTTTTTAATTTAAATCTATTGCAATAATTTTGGATTTTGATTCGAATTTGAAACTGATTTTTGGGTTCTATTTTAAATAGAATCAAAAGAATTAATTGCATGAATATGTTTTAATATATGAAAGACGTTTTCTGATTAAAACACATATTTTGTCATGAATCAAAATTAATCATATTAACTTCTTGAATCTTTTTCATATATGTGATATACCTTGCACTTAATGGCTGAATTTGATTTTTCTTGAAATTAATTGTTGAATTTATTTTGTATAAAATCTGTGAATTAATTGGATTTGTTTTAATATGATTAAAATTTATCCATTATGATTCTGTCATAAATTAGATTTGTAAACCCGTGATTTGAGTGTCAATAATTGTTGAATTGATTGACTAAAAGGGAATGTCAATTGTTGACAAATTGAATTGCAATCTGAATATCAGGTGCAATTAATTTTTTAGGTGGGGGGCTCCGCCCCCCAAACCCCCAGGCAAGGGCACTGCCCCTTGACCCCGCCTGCTAATCGGCTAGCGGGACCGCCGTAAATTCTCTGCGTAGTGCGACATTAAGTAATTAGTTAATTAATTCAGATTTTGATATTGAAAATATATTTGGATATATGTTTCACGTATCATGTTGTTTTGTTGCTTGATGTATGGTGCATGATTATAGCCTTTGGTTTTGTTGCAATTTTTAAATACGGCCTGCGTGTCGTGCCTCTCTATTACTTCTAGTTGTACATTCTCTTCTTATCTTACTCCCCTCGAATGTAACTCAAGGTTTCTTTATTATTATGTAATAATTTTATTGGAGCACTTGAAGTGGAAACAATGGAAGTGGAGATCAAACCATGAAGAAAGAAGAAGATTCATAGGAAGAAGTTTTTCTTTCTTAGTTTTATTTGATATTCTTGAGCTCTAGAATATCACTTAGGTTGGGCCATAATCATGTCACTTTTAATTTATGTTTTATGTATGAGATGCATATGATGAATGTGTGAGATACCTATACTAGATGTATATGATGCATGCTTAATGAAACCAAGTACATAATGGTGAGATCAAATAAATTAAAATCCCTCAAACAAAATATTAAGTAAAAAAAAAAAGCAGATGCCTTCCAATAATAGCACTCGTCAAGATCTTGATTGACTATAGGTGGGTTTGCCAAAGCAAAGTACCTAAAGTCTATATTGGTAAGACGCGATGGGATAATAGTGATATCCAAATTGCTAATTATTGGGTCTTGACTTAACTGGGCTATACCAATAGGATTGGGGCCTAGAGGCATAGAGTTGGTTATGAATTCATGAGATGAATTTGAATAAGTGTTATTTACCTAACTATCCAAGAGTTGCATAAGATGTAATTGACAAAGGAGTTGTCCACCTAAATAGCCATATCTTGGGTGATTAGCCAAAGCTAACTCAAGATTTGGTAAAATATGGATCTTGGCCCATTAGAAAACCTTGACGATAAGGTTTTTTGAAATAATAGTGAGGGCTATTATTTTGAGAAAAATAGTGGGAGTATTATTTAATAAAAGACCTTATTAAATAAATAAAATACATGATTCTCATTCTGCATATTTTTCTATTGTAGATAACCATGGCATCAAATACATCAAACTTATCACTGTGATCTATCCTTGAGAAGGATAAACTGAATGGGATGAATTTTCTTGATTGGTATCGAAAGTTGAGGATGGTCCTCAAGCATGAGAAAAAGCAGTATGTCCTAGAGCAACCTACTCCAGATGAGCTTGCTGCTAATGCTCCTTGAGCAGAAAAGGATGCTTATAAGAAGCATCTAGAAGATGCTCTGGATATCAGTTGTCTCATGCTTGCTACCATGAACTCTAAGCTTCAGAAGCAACATGAGAACATGGAGGCATTCAATATGATTGATCACCTTAAACAACTCTACCAAGAGCAAGCAAGACATGAGCGATATGATGTATCTAAAGCATTATTTCAGTGTAAGATGGCTGAAGGAACACCCGTTGCTACACATGTGCTTAAAATGATTGGGTACATCAATAGCCTTTAAAGATTGGGTTTTCCTTTGCAGCAAGAATTGGCCACTGATATAGTTCTGTAATCGTTGCCCGAGAGCTATAGTCAATTCATCATGAATTACAACATGAACGAAATTGATAAGACTTTGCCTGAACTACTTAACATGTTGAAAACTGCTGAGCAGAACTTGAAAAAGCCCAAGCCCAAGCCCAATTCCATTATGATGGTTCAAAAGGGCAAAGGAAAGGGCAAGTCTAAGGCTAAGAATAAAAAGAAAAAGGACAAGACTGATGGAAAGTCCAAGTTAAGTTCCTCTGCACTGAAGCCCAAAGGTGGTGTGGCCAAGGAAGGACAATGCTTCCATTGCAAAGAACCAGGACATTGGAAGCAAAATTGCAAGATTTACCTGGAAGAGCTTAAGAAGCAAAAGGGAAGTGGGACTTCCAACTTAGGTATTTATGTTATAGAGGTTAATTTATCTGTTTCTACATCTTGGGTATTAGATACTGGATGTGGTACTCATATTTGTGTAAATGTGCAGGATCTTAAAGAAAGTAGATTGTTCCCCAAAGGTGAAGTGGACCTACGCGTTGGAAATGGACCAAGAGTTGCTACATTAGCTGTAGGAACTTATTATTTATCTTTACCTAGTGGATTAGTTTTAGAATTAGGCAATTGTTATTTTATGCCTATTGTTAGTAGAAATTTGATTTCTGTTTCTTGTTTAGACAAGAAAGGTTTTTCATTTATAATAAAGGACAAATGTTGCTCTATTTATTTAAATAAAATATTTTATGGTAGTGCACAATTAATGAATGGCCTTTATGTTTTGGACCTTGAAAATCCAATCTATAACATAAACATGAAGAAGGTCAAAACTAATGATTTAAATCCAACCTATCTTTGGCATTGTCGTTTAGGCCATATAAATGAGACACGTATCTCCAAACTCCATAAGGATGGATTTTTGGACTCATTTGATTTTGAATCATATGAGGTATGTGAGTCATGTTTATTAGGTAAGATGACTAAAGCCTCTTTTACTGGGAAATGTGAAAGGGCTAGTGATTTATTGGGCCTTATACATAGTGATATATGTGGACCTTTAAACATACAAGTTAGAGGAGGTTATCAGTACTTCATTACTTTTACTGATGATTTCAGTAGATATAGTTATGTGTTTCTTATGAAACACAAGTCTGAATCTTTTGAAAAGTTCAAAGAGTTCAAAAATGAAGTATAAACTCAACTTGGTAAAAGTATTAAAGCACTTCGATCAGATGGAGGTGGTGAATACTTAGACTGAGAGTTCCTTAATCATCTAAAGGAGTGTGGCATTGTATCACAACTCACTCCACCAGGAACACCTGAATGGAATGGTGTTTCTGAAAGGAGGAATCGAACTTTGTTAGACATGGACCGGTCAATGATGAGTCAGGCTGGCCTTCCAAATTCCTTCTGGGGACATGCTTTAGAGACTGTAGCTTTCACATTAAATCGTGTTCCGTCAAAATCAGTTCAAAAGACACCATATGAGATATGGACTGGGAAACGTCCTAGTTTGTCTTTTATGAAGATTTGCGGTTGTGAAGCTTACGTAAGACGTCAAGTTTTTGATAAACTTGGACCCAAATCTGATAAATATTTTTTCGTTGGATATCCTAAGGAAACAAAAGGATATTATTTCTATAATCCAACTGAGCAAAAAGTGTTTATTGCTCGAACTGGTATTTTTCTAGAGAGAGAATTTATCTCTAGAAGAATCAGTGGGAGAAGAATAAAACTTGAAAAAATTCAAGATCAACGAGAAAACATTGAACTTGAGATGGAACCTGAGCTGGTTCCACAACCAGTTGTGGAAGAACTTGCTCATGTAACCCAAAAACCACGTAGATCTAGTAGGATACGTCGTGAGCCCGAGAGATATGGATTTCTCGTGACTCATCACGGTGATGTGTTACTCATGGACTAAGATAAGCCCATAACCTACCAAGAGGCTATGATGGGCCCAGATTCTGAGAAATGGCTAGAAGCTATAAAATCAGAGATGGACTCCATGTATTCAAACTAAGTTTGGACTTTAGTTAATCCACCTGAAAGGGTAAAACCCATTGGGTGCAAATGGGTTTTCAAAAAGAAAACCGACATGGATGGTAATATGTGTACCTTTAAGGGATGATTGGTTGCAAAAGGTTTCAAACAAATCCATGGTATTGACTATGATGAGACTTTTTCTCCAGTTGTCATGCTTAAATCCATCAAGATTCTTCTACCTATAGCAGCATATTATGATTATAAAATCTAGCAAATGGATGTCAAAACTGCTTTCCTTTATGGAAATATTCTTGAGGATGTGTACATGACATAACCTGAAGGTTTTGTAAATCCTGAAAATGCTGGAAAGGTTTGCAAATTGCAACGATCCATTTATGGGTTGAAGCAAGCTTCTCGGAGTTGGAATCTTCATTTCGATGATGTAATCAAAGAGTTTGGTTTCATTATGAATGAAGATGAACCCTGTGTGTACAAGAAGGTTAGTGGGAGCATAATAGTCTTTCTAGTGTTGTATGTAGATGACATATTACTAATTGGAAATGACATTCCTACACTACAGTCTGTAAAAACTTGGTTAGGAAATTATTTTTCTATGAAAGACTTAGGTGAGGCCTCCTATGTATTAGGTATCAAGATCTATAGAGATAGATCGAGAAAATTGCTTGGCCTAAGTTAGAGTACATATATCGACAAAGTGCTAAAAAGGTTTAGCATGCAAGATTCTAAAAGAGGATTCTTGCCAATGTCACATGGCATAAATCTCTCAAGAACTCAATATCCTTCCACAGAGTATGAGAGATAGCGCATGAGTAAGATCCTTTATGCATCTGCAATTAGGTCTATCATGTATGCCATGTTATGTACTCGTCCTGATGTCTCGTATGCTTTAAGCATGACAAGCAGATACTAGTTAGATCCTGGTGAAAGTCACTGGACAACTATTAAGAATATTCTTAAGTATTTAAGAAGAACTAAAGACATGTTCTTGATTTATAGAGGTGAGGAAGAGCTCATTGTAAGTGGTTACACTGATGCTAGCTTTCAAACTAACAAAGATGATTTCAGGTCGCAGTCAGGTTATGTATTTTTCCTTAATGGTGGTGCTGTGACCTGGAAGAGTTCAAAGCAAGGGACAGTGGCTGATTTTACAACAGAAGCTGAATACATTGCAGCATCAGATGTCGCAAAGGAGGCTGTTTGGATTAAGAACTTCATCACTAAACTTGGAGTTGTTCCTAGCATTGCTGACCCAATAGAGCTCTATTGTGACAATAATGGAGTCATTACGCAAGCCAAGGAACCTAGATCTCACCAGAAATCCAAACATATACTCCGACACTATCATCTCATAAGAGATATTGTTGATAGAAATGATGTCAGGATATACAGAATACCGACCGATGATAATGCCGCTGATCCATTGACAAAAGCCCTGACGCAGCAAAAGCATGATAGTCATATGAGATCCATAGGTATTAGATACATGGATGATTGGCTGTAGTGCAAGTGGGAGATTGTTAGTGTATATGCCCTAAAACTAATCATATTGATGATTGTAATTTTGAATCATATTATTTTTAATGGCAATTCTAATTATTATTTTTATATATATTATCTGCGTAATATATTTAATTGTGATAATAACCTTAGAATAATTATATTCTTAAATGTCCCTAGTCATATATCATTGTGGATTAAGTTTCTTTAATATGTTAAGACTAGCATGTGTAGTGACTTATATGAGATATTAAGCTTACACATGAGTTCAAGTTAGAGAACTTGTATACTGGACCGACCCATCCTAAGAACACTACATGGATTGTTATATGAATGTCATAAGTGATTCTTAGTGATCATTATTATTATGGTCCTTTGACCTGAGATCACCAAGGTTCCCTACATGTGAGTTTCATATTTTGATACTATTCTATCATTCGTGCTTGAGTGAATACAAGGGTAGTTATTAGATATATCACATATCATGCAAAGGGGTTTGTGTGATCAAGATGGAATTTGTCCCTCCTATATAACAGGAATAATATCTATGGGCCCCTTGATTAAGTAAAGTTAAGAAAATGCATGGCCATACTCAAATGAATTGACATGGGATGTTAATTACATTTGCTTCAGTCAGCTTACTTAGGGATCAAGAAACCTTGAAATTGGACTATACGAGAATGGCACGACCCATGTCTTATGCTCAATCTAGATGTTTAGGACAAAAGGATATAGATAATGATCACATATAAAGGTTCAGTCGAATCACCGACTTTCTCATCACTTGGGTAACAATGATGTGCTGCTAGACACTACTCATTATTTATGATCATTAATATGATTAATGATTATTGCCAATGTAATGAGAGCCTGAAGGGTCACACACTTAGAACTTAGTGGATTTGGAATTAATAGACCAAATTGTTTGGGCCTAATACTTAGGAATTCTATGTTATAATTAGAAGGCCCAATAATAAGCCTATAATTATACATAGACCAAAGCCCAAATTAGTTGGGATTTTCTATGCTCCTATTTAAATAGGGTTGTTGGGTGATAATGAGGTTGATTCATTATTCATGCATCCCATATAGCATAGAAAAATTCTAGCACCTCTCCTTGACTATAATCCTTGAAGAGACGTAGCTAGCACTACGAGGCTAAGGAGACGAATTCCAACCAGTGATCGTGAGGATGTTCATTGATGATCTACTGGTTTGTGTGGATACCTTGGAGTTTTTGACCGAAAGAAAGTCAAAGAGGTGATCAACGAACAAAATCTGGAATCATATAAAGGTATAACCTAAATCCTGCATTCTAATTTAACGTTTTGCATGGATTCGTTAGCTGGGATCAGTTTATTCCACTGCGCTTGTATGACTCCCGATCCCAACACTTATAATCAATTCCTTCCTTCTGCGTGTAACCTTTAGCTACTAATATGGTCTTATATCTTTCAATTTCACCTTTAGCAATCCATTTGGTCTTAAAAATTCATTTGCACCCAACTAGTTTACATCCTGCAGGTAATTGTACCAAATCCCATACATTATTCTTATACATTGACTTTATTTTATCCTCTATGGCATGAATCCATTATGAAGAATTAGAACTTGAAATAGCTTCTGAGAAGCTAATAGGATCAGAATTATTATTCACATCAAACTCATGTTCTTGCAAATAAACCACATAGTCATTTGAAATTTCCTGACGATGAGTTCTCTATGATCTTCTTAAGGGAACTTCTTCAATTACATTATTTGGTTCATTCACCAGTTGGATTGGTTCAATCAAAGGTTAATTTGGATCATTTTGCAGCTCTATATGAGATGGTTCATCGAAAGGCACTATTAGAGGAACAACACTTTGTTTATTAACCATTTGGGATACACTGCTTTGTTCTTCTCCTACAGAGATTTGAGGTAACTTTCTTTTACTATTCAACTCATCCTCAAAGTAGATAATATGATCTGGCTCAATGACTCTTGATGAATGAGATGGGCAATAAAATCTACTTCCTTTTAAACCAATGTAGTACCCAATGAAATACCCTCTAATTGTTCTTGCTTCAAGTTTCTTAGTATATGGGTTATATGGTCTAATTTAAGCTTTGCAGCCCCAAACACGAAAATGTTTTAAGCTAGGCTTCTTACCATACATCAGCTTATATGGAGTCTTTGGCATAGATTTACTCGGAACTTGATTCAATACATATGTAGTAGTTCTTAGAGCATCACCCCATAAAAATTCTAGTAAAGTAGAATGAGGTAGCATACATCGTACCATCTCTATAAGTGTTATGTTTCTTCGCTCTGCAATTCCATTTTGCTCTAGTGTACTAGGCATAGCGTAACTAGCTTTTATTCCACACTTTTGTAAATATTTTGCAAAAGGACCAGGATTTCTTCCAGTTTCATCATATTTACCATAAAATTCACCACCTCTGTTTGAATGTATACATTTGATTTGCTTTCCCAATTTTAGTTCAATTGCAACTTTGAACCTTTTGAAGGCTTCTAATGTTCTAGACTTTTCAGAAAGAAGCTCCACCCATCCAAATCTTGAATAGTCATTAATGAAGGTGATAAAATACTTGAAGCCTTCCATTGTTTTGGGTAAGATAGGCCTACACACATCAGTATGGATTAATTCTAGAGTACTTTCTTTCCTAATCCTCTTTCCTTTTCTAGCTCTAAATTTAGTTTTCCTTTGATATAATCCGCACGAAAGCTAAAATTTGAGAAGTCAAGTTTAGGTAAAATTTCTTCTTTTATTAATCATTCCATTCTTTCCTTGGAGATATGGCTTAATCTTCTATGCCAAAGCATTGAAAATGTTTTATTTAATCTTGGCCTTTTATTTCCAACAACTGTGTTGATGGAGTTTTCAAAAGTATTGTGCAAATTAATTTTATATAAACCATTATTCAAAGAACTAGTTCTAATAACATAGGAGTCATAATATAACTTAAAATTATTATTTTCAAATAAACATAAATATCCATCTTGGTCAAAACAAGTTATAGAAATTAAATTCCTTCTCATAGAAGATCCAAAAATAACGTTTTTCAATTCTAAAACATGACCAGTGAATAGATATAAATAAATGATTCTTATATGTTCAACTTGTACTTTGTTTCCATTTCCCAGTTTCAAAGCTGTTTCACCCTTACTTGGCCTCCTCAAATTTCTCAGCGCTTGCAAGCAATTAGTGACATGGATAGTGGCACTAGTATCTAGCCACCTAGTATTAGAAGAAACTTCAATACTATTGGATTTAAAACAAACTAGAGCTAGAGGGTTATTTTTCTTCTTCTTTTCAAGCCATTTCTTGAATTATAAGCAGTCTACCTTTTTGTGCCCATACTTCTTGCAAAATTTACAATTTCCTTTGAACAAGGCTTTCTTAGGCTTATGTTGTTGCTCCTTCATATCATTCCTTTTCCTTTCATGATTAGATTTCCCCTTATTGTCCTTTTAGAAGTGCTTATTTGCTTATCCAGAACTCGAACCATGAGAGACAAAATTCACCACTTGCATATTTGTTTTCTTCATATCCTCTTTTGCTTGAGTCACTATAGAAATCATTTCATTAATGGTCCATTCTCCTTTCTAAGTATTGTATGATATTTTCAGCACATTAAATTGAGGAGAAAGTGACTCCAAAGCTTGCCAAATTAAGTAACTATCTCCCAGATCGACATTCATACTCTTTAATTAGTTGTAATAATGCACCAGTTTCATTATATGCTCCCGAACACCACTCACTCCATCATACACAATCTTCTTCAATAATGCTCTTTTTCAGCTTTATCAAACTTAACATATTTTTTGGCTACTGAATTCAGGAATGCTTTTTCCTTCTGACTATCAGGAATACTCTGGCTTATAGTTTTATCCATAGTGTACTTTATTACCATTAGATAGATTCTATTAAAATGAGTCTATTTTTCATATTGTGCTCTTTGAGTCGGAGTTGACTCTTTATTGATCTTAGGTTCCTTTTCACGCAAAGCTAGATCAAGATTGGAGACTGCTAGATACAGTTTCAAAGATTCCACTTAATCCTCATGATTGGTTCTATTTAAAGTTTTCACAGAGGTCAGTTGCATAGGAATAGAAGTTGAGGAAAATTATTAAAATTTATGAAATTAATCATAAATTAACAACATAACATGTTTGAACAATAATCATGCTTAAATTTTCCTCATAATTATGCAATTATTTACAGTATAATACTATAATACTTAGTATTGATGGGTATAAGTATTATAACATAATACAAGAACTACATGCTAAATTCCTAAAACCTAACACTGATAAGGTATTTAATAATTTTAAAAAATTAACATATAATTCTAACACTCATGTTATCACCTACTAACTACATTAATAGAATTATACCGATATGGTATAATTTCTATTAATATAGTACTCTCCTAATTTTTATTATTCTAAAATTTAATTAGCATAACAGTAATTAATCAACATAATATATGCATTTAATAAAATATTACAAGAAATTTTATGTAATTAACTCATGATAGGTGAGTTTAATTATACAAAATTCAAAGGCTTAACATGAGCAATTATAATCTTTGTCTAAATTAAATAATCAATTGCATATTAATAAAAAAATTAAGAAAATATGCATACAGTATATAAATCATTCAAAAAAAATTTATACAGTATATCATTATACAAAGATTATAAAGTAAAAATTTCAGGCCAAAATTCAATTAAATTAATACTAAAAAAATAGAACAAAAATAATGAAAAATATTTTATTTCCAAAAAAATAGAAAAATTATAAAAAATTTAAGCTCGGAGAGTGGAGTACAACTATGTAAAATTAGGCATGAATATATATATATATATATATATATATATATATATATATATATATATATATATATATATCTAGAATGTTAAACCAAAATTTATATATAATATGTACAAAAAACCATTAAACCTTTTCGGTATATATAAAGTGAATGTCATATCATTTATATATAAAATGTCAAATTCGGAAGAGAAGAAATTCATTTTATATAAAAGTTAAAACACAATCTTTGTTTTATATATTACACGAACAAAATTCATACATTAATGAAAAAGAAAAACTAAAACTAGTAAACGTGAAGCTCCCTTACATGAATTCCAAATAGGATGTTAGAAGTATGTGCATATATATAGAATGGTAAACAAGTAACAATATGATGTTCTACATATTCTTACAAACAGAATTCATAATTTAATTGATTCAAATTTTCTTGAAATCAAAATTCCCAATTTCAAGGGTTCAATGTACTGAAAAAATTGGGAATTTTATAAATTTGCTAAAATAATTAAAATTGTTCATAATCAGATAATTTATACTAGGTAAAATAAAATATCAAAATATAATTTCTACAATCTGACTCATCAATATGGATTCTTCCTCTGTTACCAATTATTGGAATTTTATGATCAAAAAATATTTTAATATTCATATAACTATAAATTCATAAAGAGGAGTATAAGAATCGCACAAATTAAAATAATAAATTTTTGAATTACTTGACCCTCCTATTGCATTAATGAGATCAAATTGAGAAATTAGTTGGATCACTGCTCACATATTCTCAGGTGAATCTCAAAAAGAATTGTGAGAATTACTAAACTGCAATATGATGGGAGACTACAACTCACCTTATAAAGAGGTGGGTAGAGATCCAAATCCTAATTAAAATACAACTAGTATTACTTGATCCATCACAATTAATTTAGAATTAGGGTATATACACACACTTTATAATTATATTATAATATATATATAGTCTAGGTATTATTATTATATTAAAGACATTGAATTATTATTTAATTCAATTATATATTAAAATGTGTTAGTCCACAAAATTATTTTACATTTAAGTGCTGTCCTAGGTGGTATTTTAGTAGTGGGAGTCATTGCAGTTTTTGCAATAATTTGGAGGTCGAACAGAAACAAGAAAAAGACAGCAAAAGAGTTGAACTTAACATCAATCAATGATGATATTGAAAGAGGAGCAGCGCCAAGACAGTTCTCTTACAAAGAGCTTGCTTCGGCCACCAACAACTTTTTCACTGCTAGGAAGTTGGGTCAAGGCGGATTTGGTGCTGTTTACAGAGGTTATTTCGTCGATTTAGATTTGTCGGTTGCTATGAAGAAGATATCAAGGGGATCTAAACAAGGGTGAAGGGAGTATGTGACAGAGGTGAAGGTTATCAGCAGCCTGAGACACCGAAATCTTGTGCAACTCGTTGGATGGTGCCACGAAAAACGTGTGTTTTTGCTTGTTTATGAGTTCATGCCAAATGGTAGCCTTGACTCTCATTTATTTGGCAACAAGTCTTCTCTCCCTTGGAACGTGATGCACAAGATAGCTTTGAATTGGCGTCTGCAGTGCTCTCTGCATGACGAATGGGAACAATGTGTAATTCATAGGGATATCAAGTCTAGCAATGTCATGTTGGATTCTAGTTTCAATGTCAAGCTTGGTGACTTTGGATTGGCTAAGCTCATGGATCTTAAGCTAGGTCCCCAAACAATTGGGTTGGCTGGAACTTTTGGCTACTTGGCTCCAGAATATATAAGTACACGTAGGGCCAGTAAAGAATCTGATGTATTTAGTTTCTGAATGGTTGCCTTAGAGATTGCCACAGGAAAGAAGGCAACCGCTCTCATAGAAGACAACGAGGGGGAAAAGGGATTGGCTGAGTGGGTGTGGGATCTCTATGTCAAGGAAGAGATTATTAGGGCAATGGATGAGAGATTGCAGATGGATTTTGATAAAAAACAAGTAGAGTGTTTAATGATTGTGGGGCTGTTGTGTGCTCATCCTGATAGAAATCTGAGACCGGCAATAAGACATGCAATTCATGTGCCTAGATTTGAAGCCACCATGCCAGATCTTCCTCCAAAGATGCCCGTTCCATTGTATCATGTTCCAACACCTTCATTAAGCTCCGGAGAAGCTGAGATAACCACAAGCATTCAGATGGGCCGTTGAATTTATATCATGTATCATATGAAAATCTGTAACTTTCACTGTATCTCTACTTAACACAAGAATTGTACATCTTCACTTGTAGAATTGCGTTCAAATTTGCTGCCAGTGCTCAATAATTTGTAAAGTTTTTTTTATTGCCAATTTTTCCTTGGAAGAATACATTATTTACCGATAATTGTAGCATGTCATGGGACAAAGCTCTTTCTAATTTGTTATACAGTAAGTCATTAGGAATGATTATATTAGAAGGGAGGATACATCGAAGCAAAGATTCCTAGTCATATAAATTATATGTTTCTCAAAGCGGAGACGTGTGATGGATCTGGTTAGCATATTAACAAGTTCTTTAGTGGGCGATTGACATAAAGGAGTTAGTTCAAAACTGAGAACATCAAATAGTCCCAAAGGCCTGACCAGATGAACAGAAATATAAACAAAAAACATTGCAAAATGCATAGCCCAATGGGATAGTGTCACAAGCCGGCGGCTCTCCAGCTGAAACCGTGCGGCGCATGTTTGCCACTCTTGGTCAACATGCCATCCTTTCAACATTAAACCCTCATTTGGCACGCTTGGGTAAAGATAACGAGACTCACAAGTCTGCAAGCTAATATCATATGTCGTCGAAGCGCCTGCGCATACCGAACCGCAGGATCCTTCCACACAGGAAACCTTCATGCACTACGGATCGTAAGGGACAAAAGAATAGGGAAAGGGACACTCCGTTCGCTTGGTGCATGCCTTATTCCATAGCTTTGAGTGTGCAGGGGGATGGCCACAAGCTAACACACTCTGTCCCTAACTCAGTGTCCAGGAGCCCCGCAAGCCTTTAGAGCACTCCATCCTCTTAAAGAGCATTTTGAGCAAAAGTCATCCCGCAAGAAGATGACATGCTTTTTCCAAGTTGTCATAAGCCTTTTTTGCCATGTTTTGAGTGTCTGATTGTCACGAAAACCAACCGACATGAATATAAAAATGCGAGGATTCTAAATATGGTCTCGTTGAACACCACCGGATTCACAAACCTTCCGAAATAACTAAAATACCCCCAAACTTGGGAAAATCAGGAAAAATAATACGTAAGCCGGATTGATCTCAAATTTCAGCCACAGGATTCTCATAATATGTTGGATTTTTTCACCAAGTCTCGTCTTAATCCAAGCATGTTTCCCTATCGAACTGTCACAACTACCAGCTTATGACATTCTCCCTCACTTCAAATGTTAATGCCCTCATTGATGCCTCAATCTGACACGACTCCGATCTTCAGCCTACTCTACCAAGTTACTCCCTCGACCGTCTCAAAGCCTGTCTCTTTGAGCGCTATGAAATGTTTCTCCCATCTCAAAGTTAGGCTGTTTGTTGCCTCCACAACATAGGTACTTGGCAAAATGCATCCTCCATAAAGTCACTCGAAGGGCTACCTCTGTAGTCACCTTACAAGTGTCCCGACACTTTCTCTAGTGCCATTATCCCACATAGCTCTTCTGAACTCGTTACCTTTGTAACTTGTTCGATGGGTAGTTGCCTCTGCAACTGGTGCTCACTGCCTCCGCAGATTGCACAATACGTTACCTCCGTTGCTTAAGTGTGTGCGAACTCTATGGCTCATGACAAATGCTTAGTACTTTGAATCACTTACTAATAGGTATCTTGCACTAAGTGTCCCATACACCTGTATAAGAGACAAGACTTATGCTGGATCGATACAGAAAGGGCGAACCTCGTTCCCCAGCTGCTCGTTTGCATTTCGGTCAATTCATTACACTAGGCAATGCCAATTGCACACTCAATCGGATCCTTTGATCCTCTCTGGATCAATACCTTTCGGCATATCATCGGCCATCACAGCCTACCTTCGAAGTTTGATGCCCACTAGCATCGCGGTCCTCATGACCACTCCTTGGTGTGCGTCCTCTGACGATTTCATGGGCACATCCTCTGATGGCTCCCCCATTTCAACTCGTAGAAGGGGGTTGAGCATAGAGCACCATCCACTCTAGCTCGCACGGCATTGATTCCTCTGAATCTTTGCTAAGCCCACCAGTTATAATGCTCCACCGAGCACTCGGATGATCCTTCCGGACCTCCTTGACATGATTTTGGATCACTACCTCTGAAACAAACCGCTCATGCCCTCCAACTGTGATCACACCCTCTGGCACGACCAATGGCTTTACTCTCTGGTTCCACCAATCCCTCAGGCAGTCAAGCCCTCTGGCAAGACCTAGGCTTCTCCCACCGGATTAACTGTCAATTCCCTTATCCTACTGGACGGTGGTTTGCATCCCTCGATGCCACTACTATGAATGAGCACATAATTAATGTTCCGTGCACAACTGACAAGCAAGATAGCCTACTTAGCACAAATGCTTGGGCCCTTTGTACAAATCCTCGATCACCAGTATGTACCATTCCTTGGCTCACTGGCTTCTTGGGATAATCCAATCTCTTGCACCCTCTAGTCAAGTCTTTGGCAATGACACCACTGAGTTTGAGAGAATGATAGCTTCGCACATACCGTATATTGAAGGATAAGCCGCATCTAACCAATTATGCTTACCTGGTCTTGGCCCTTTGGCACAAACTGGGCTCTAATACCATCTGTCACGGGCCGGCGGCTCTCCAACCGAAACCGTGCGGCACATGCTTGCCACTCTTGGCTAACATGCCAACCTTCCAACATTAAACCCTCATTTGGCACGCTTGGGTAAAAATAACGGGACTCACAAGTTTGCAAGCTAATATCATATGTCGCCGAAGTGCCTGTGCATACCGGACCGCAGGATCTTTCCACACAGGAAGCCTCCGTGCACTACAGACCGTAAGAAACAAAAGAATAAGGAGAGGGACACTCCGTTCGCTTGGTTTATGCCTCATTCCATAACTTTAAGTGTGTAGGGGGATGACCACAAGCCAACACACTCTATCCTTAGCTTAGTGTCCAGGTGCCCCGCAGGCCTTTGGAGCACTCTTCCCTCTTAAAGAGCATTTTGAGCAAAAGCCCTCCCGCAGGAAGATGACAAACTTTTTTTGAGTTATCATAAGCCCTTTTCGCCATGCTTTGGGTGTTTGATTGTCACGAAAATCAACCGACACAAAGATAAAAATGCGAGGATTTCAAATATGATCTCGTTGAAACCCGTCGGATTCACGAACCTTCCGAAATAACTAAAATACCCCCAAACTTAGGAAAATTAGGAAAAATAGTATGCAAGCTGGATTGATCTCAAATTTTTGCCACAAGACCCTCATAACATGTTGGATTTTTTCACCAAGTCTCGTCTTAATCCAAGCATGTTTGCCTATTGAACTGTTACAACTACCAGCTTGTGATAACAGCTGTGCGGCAAACACAAGAATCTACGCTGTGTGAGTAGTGAGTACTAGTGCTTAATTGGATTTCAATAACAGAATTTTATTAAATAGTAATAAAGTATTTTTTAATAAAAGAGTCTTATTACTTAATATGATTATAAGTATAATATGATTAAATATTATACTTAAAATGACAAAAAATTCATATTAGAATTGATGAATAAATAATAAGAAAAGTAAAAAAATCATAATCAAACTATTGGCCAACTAAACAAGTTTTGCCAAAAAAATATTTTTTTTAAACTCCATTAACTAAACGAGCTAATTTTTCTTACTTATATTTAATGTAAACAAGTTGCAAATATGATCGAGTGAATTTAACAATCAACAAATGTGGTACTATAAAATAATATTAATAACAAAATAAAAGTTATGTATATGTTATTTTAATAATTACAATATGATATTTTAGTATATAAAAAAATTAAAAGAATGAGAAAATGTTAAAGTTTTTATACACTTTTAAAAATGTTTATGATTTTTTTATAAATATTAATATATTTATAAATTGTATAGTTTTATATATAAAAAGTATGATTTGGCCTAGCCAATATTTAAATGGTGTAATGACACTAATTAGTGTTATGTTGGGGGGCTTACTCCTTGTCATATCTGAGATTTGAATCTATAACTTTAGGGGTTACAAAAACATCTAATACTATCGTGGGGATTTTATTCATTATCATGTCTAAGGTTTGATCTGAGAACTTTGCATGTGTAAACTAAGTAGATTACCATTACTACTATTACCTAAAAAAAAAGAGTCAACCTAGTAGGTTAGTAAGTTAGGCTTTAATTAATATGACTTGGCTTATTATGTAAAAAAAAAAAAAAGTAGATCAAAACATGTTTTATTTTACAAATAACTTTGGTTGTGCCAAAAATAAGCTAAGTTGTTAGGGCTCTATAGGCTAGGTGATCTATTTCTATACTTAAGGGCAAGTATAGTGATAAATAATTAACTATAAACATAATTAATTATTAATAATAAATTTTTAAAAAATTAATTATACACAAATAACTTTTCATAATCAACTATTAATAATCTATTCTTATTTGGATTGTATATAAAATCATTTTTTAGTATGAAATTATTGAAAAGGACAAGAAAGGAAGAAAGAAAAATTATATAATTTGTTAAAAAAGAAATAAGCAAAATACCTCCTTGAACTTTGAAATGGTCAGATTTTGATGGGGATGGATATCAACCAAGTTGCTCTTAAAAGCTTATGACATAGCTTATATTTGGTTTAGTTTAACCTAACCTTTTTATCTAAATAAGCTAGTCCAAGATTGATAAATAGACATATTTAAATAAATAAGTCAAACCAATTTTTTGTAAGCTCAGTTTATAAGCCTATCAAGCTAAGCTATTTAATAATTAATATGTTTATATATAATATAATATCATATATTGTTACAATCTACTTGATTGTGACTAGCGTAGATCTTATTATTAGTTTCCACAAGCCTATCTAATTCTAATTTAGTATCATTACATAATAATTATAAGCTATTTTAGTATAATTACTTCAATTCATGATCAAAAGGAATATTTACATAAAGATATGTTTTCATAGGTGCAAAGTATTTACAAAGCTCATTGTTCCTTTTTGTCTTGGTTTTTTTTCTCAAATTATGGTTGCTAAGATCACCACTTAGGATAACTCTACTTTTTTATAACTAGTGGTGGCTATAGAGCTACAACTTAAGCATTTGTAAAATAATTTAAAAAGAAACAATTAGATTTTAGTCCTAGTAAATAGATAGTTTATTCAACTATATCATTTTTCTAATTATCATTTCAAATACTACTACTCACTAGATTTCAAACATGCAAATACACATTAATCACATATAAGCAGTATAAACAAGAAAATTATAATTCATATATATTAAAATTTATAAGCAACCTACCTTATACCTCCTAGTCACTTTATTGTTCATAAACCCAATCTTATCCCTCCACATACTTTACTAGTTCATAAACAAATAACTTGAATCTAGTGTAAATATTTTAATTCCAATGTTTCATTGTCATGTTTTCACATTACCACATTTCAACATTACATTTCACAATTCATCAATTCTTTATCACTTTCTACACTTTCATAATTTATCGTTTCATCATTGTATTCCACATCTTCTTATTTTTCACGTCTGCCTTAGTCACCATTTCATAATTCTCATCAAAATTTATCATATTATAGCAATTTGATCAAAGAATACTAGTCATCAATCAAGTTCACAATTTATAAGCAACCTACCTTATACCTCCTAGTCACCTTATTGTTCATAAACCTAATCTTATCCCTCTACATACTTTGCTAGTTCATAAACAAATAACTTGAATCTAGTGTAAATATTTTAATTCCAATGTTTCATTATCACGTTTTCACATTACCACATTTCAACATTACATTTCACAATTCATCAATTTTTTATCACTTTCTACATTTTCATAATTTATCGTTTCATTATTGTATTCCACATCTTCTTATTTTTCACGTCTGCCTTAGTCACCATTTCATAATTCTCATCAAAATTTAACATATTATAGCAATTTGATCAAAGAATACTAGTCATCAATCAAGTTCACAATTCAATTAAATCTAATATACATAAATTACCATAACATTTTAATTTCATATTCCAATTTAAAGTATAAATTCAAGATATTTAAGTATGAGACTCAAGTATAGTTTCCTTAAAGTAGGGCCATACTCAAGTATCATACTTGAGTATAGGAAGATAGAATTGCAAGGTAACTTGGCTCAAAATGTTAGGTCTAGTATTTGAATATCATATTTGTGTTAGTGTATATGCCCTAAAACCAATTGTATTGGTGATTGTAATTTTGAATCATGTTATTTTAATGGCAATTCTAATTATTATATTTATATATATTGTCTGCGTAATATATTCAATTATAATAATAACCTTAGAATAATTGTATTTTTAAATGTCCCTAGTCATATATTATTGTGGATTAGGTTGCTTTGATATGTTAAGACTAGCATGTGTGAAGACTTATATGGGATATTAAGTTTACACATGAGTATAAGTTAGAGAACTTGTATACTGGACCGACCCATATTAAGAACACTACATGGATCGTTATATGAGTATCATAAGTGGTTCTTAGTGATCATTATTAATATGGTCCTTTAACCTGAGATCATCAAGGTTCCCTACATGTGAGTTTCATATTTTGATACTATTCTATGTCACTAATAGTTAAGTGAATGCAATGGTAGATATTGGATATGTCACATATCATGCGGAGGGGTTTATGTGATCAAGATGGGATTTTTCCCTCCTATATAATAGGAGTAACATCTATGGGCCCCTTGATTAAGTAAAGCTGAGAAAATGCATGGCCATGCTCAGATGAATTGACATGAGATGTCAATTACATTTGTTTCAGTCAGCTTACTTAGGAATCAAGAAAGCTCAAGATTGGGCTATATGGGAATGACACGGTCCATGTCTCGTGCTCAATCTAGATGTATAGGACAAAAGGACATAAGTGATAATCACGTGTAAAGGTTTAGTCAAATCACCGACTTTCTCATTACTTAGGTAACAATGATGTGTTGCTAGACACCAATCATTGTTTATGATCATTAATATGATTAATGGTCATTGCCAACGTAATGAGAGCTTGTAGGGTCGCACACTTAGAGCCTAGTGAATTTGGAATTAATGGACCAAATTGTTTGGGCTTAATATTTAGGAATTCATGTTATAATTATAAGGCCCAATAGTAAGCCTATAATTATACATGGAATAAAGCCCAAATAGGTTAGGTTTTTCTATGAACCTATTTAAATAGGCTTATGGGGTAATAATAGGATTGCTATTCATTATTCACGCACCCCAAGCAAAAGCATAGAAAATCCTAGCACCTCTCCTTGACCAAAATCCCTGAAGAGGCGTAGCTAGCACTACGAGGTGTAAGGAGATCAATTCCAACCGGTGTGTGTAGCAGACATTCATCGGTGATTCACGGGTTCGTGTGGATACCACAGAGGTGCAGCCATATAAACGTTGTACTGGTGATCTGATTTACTGGTTTCTATTCCGGTTCATGATTTGGAAGCAGATCGGACTTGCTGTAGCGGTCAGAAGATTTTTGACCGAAAGGTATAAACCCTAATCCCTAATCTATGGCGTTCTAAATTCGCATGGATCCTTGGTAGAAATCGTGCAAAAAATTTTATTCCGTTGTGCATGTATGATGCGCGATTTCCAGCAATTTGGGGATTTGAACTCAGTAATTTTGGCTTTTTTTATACTTGACTTGTTTTTGAATTCATACTCAAGTATTCAAGTATTGACTTGAGATTTTTAGAAAAAGTAACACAAAAAAATACTTGTTTCCTTTCTCATTTCTATTGCCTTCAACTAAATCCTAAATTTTCAACTTATTACTCAACTTGCACATAATTTTTACCAATTTTTCGTTAGAACACATTCCATTAGCAAAGGTTAAATCACATTGATGAAATAACTTACTATTTCATCCATCAAACAAATAAACCATCAAACTTAATAATTCAAGCAAATTATCTACTTACAAGTCTTAGTATGGAGGAGGATGGGATAAGGAGTTTTAAGATGCATTGATCACCCTATTTCACAAAATATTCAAGTTTTAAGCATAAAATCCCTAATTCCTATTCTATCATTAAAACTATTGAATCCTAGCTTTAAAACTCATAATTTATGGAGCCATACCTTACTTAAATGAATGCTGGATAATAATCACTTTGAGGATTAACTTTTTTTTTTGAGGATTTAACACACATTTAAAAGGAATATGGAAAAAAGGATGAGAAGAAGGAGGTTTACTGATGGTTGCAAGAAAATTGGGAAAAAGTAATTGTGTTTTCAAGTTTAATTGGTAAAAAGGTCAATTTTATAATTTATAGGACTATCAAAGGCAATTTGGGAATCTAATGATCCTAGATCTCCTTTATATATCCTAATTCAATTCTAAATTTCACACAACCTTATAATAATACCTATTTTCATATTAAAATTCCATTTTCAATAGCTAATCACTTATCCTAAACCTATACATAATATTTTCCTATTTACTAATGTATACATGGAATTACTAGGTAAATAAATAAATTAAAATTCTAAAATATTCAAAGTGTAACATATATAATATACACATTTATAAAGTACGCATATATATAATATTAATATAAATTTAATACATACAATTATAGATATAGACTTATTTTAGTTATTAGTTTATTTTTAACATTAATAGCATTTACTTGCTAGCTTATTTGAATGTTTAGTTATGTAAGTAGGCTTTTAGTTAGATTAATAGGTTAAACGAACCCTAATTTCTAGCCTTATATAGGCTAATAAGCTAGACTAATAATTTACAAAGTAAACTTCGCCTTTTTAATATAAAACTTAATGAACTCGACCTAAGTTATTTTCCTTTCAAGATTTTGCTCCTTCAACTTTGGAAATTTGAAAGCTACCCTTTACATGGCACAAAGTTTAACTTGATAGAACTATCGAGTGTAGTTGGCATAAAGTAGAAACCTATACATTTGTTTATCTATCCATACATCTATACATTTTACTAAAACTGATTAAGATGTTAAGCTTTCATTTTTTTCCCTTTTGAAATACAAAAAATTAGCAACTCATTTGTTAAAAAAATATATTTTAGAAGTTTTTATACTTACCATTTATAAGAATTAATTTCAATTTGTTCTTGCTAATTATATTTGCATTTACTAATTTTGTTATTTATTTAATTGTAGAGAAAGGTTATGTAGTATAAGTCAAAATGACTTACATTATGTCTACATTATTAACTCAATATAAAATTAATGATTAATATTAATTCATTTTAAGAAAAAATTGCATGGGATCTAATTCACTTTCTCTCTTAACAATTGCATTAAATAAAAATATCTTCAATATTAATGCTAAAAAAATATATTTTAGTAAAATTTATTAATACCATGTATATATTTATTTATATTATGCTTGATAAATTAAGACAATTGTTTAATGAAAACATTGAAATCATAAATTTTTTCGTATCATACATAATGAATATTTCTTTTAATTTAGAATATAAAATAATAATATTGTGAATAAAATATTTCAAAAATACATAAATATGAAAATTAATTATGCATTTACTATAAATTCAAATTATAATAAAAAGAAAGTTTTAACAAAATGCTTACATGGATATCATGATAATTTTTTTTTCATCTTTCTATTCAAATGGATTAGATCCATTTTCACATAAATATAAAAATTTATAAGATTATAATTTTTTTTATCTCTTTGAAATTTTCTTTTACTATAATGTCTAAAATAACATATAATGTAGTGAAGTGTTTTTTCATGTGAGTTTTCTCGCTTTTTGAAAATATTGTGAGGGTTTTTCTATTTGACCTTTTTTTACTTTCTACTAATATTTTTCATTTTTAATACAATGAAATATAGTGAAATACTATTTGTAGGTAAATTTTATTGTTAAAAATTAAAAATATAAGTAGCTTTATTTTTGCATATGTGCTACCTTTTCCTTTTTAATGCTAACTATCAAGTTAATATGAATAATTATACAAGGTAGTTATCCTTTTTATTAGGGTTGGAAGCTTTAGGTTCAACTACTATAAACCACTTGTTGAAATATGCAATTATGTGATTTAGGCTAGATTAAATACTATAATGGATAAAAGCAGGAAAAATTTAAAAGAAGATTTCAAGTGTGTGGGTGGGGATGGGTTGAAACTCATTATCCAATTCTAATCGCAACTTGCTCGTAGACACTTTAAAATATGCTAGTTTTCATGCATTATTTATGATTTCCCCTACTTATTATGTTTACTTGTTGAATTGTCTTGTAGATTATATATAAAACTTTAAATCCTCAATAGAATCAAATGTTAGAATTCTTTGATGATGGTAGTCTTTTAATACTGTATATTAAGGATCATAATACTTTATTATCCACCTCAAGCATTAGTGAATGTGTAGTGGAATATTAAAGATTGCCTCCAAACCAAATAGCTGAATCAGTTAAGTGCGGATGCTATTCTAAATAGTTTTCACTCTAATATTTGTCTATTACTACAATACTATAGATCTTACATCCTAATAATCGGTAAATCTCTCTCCCTCTTTTTACTTTTTTTAACTCTAATTTTGTTTGTTTGATTATTTATTTCTTGAGAATATGTGGCAGAGCTTTCATAAGGCTAAATTTTTAACCAAGTTTGACTTTTTTTACTTAGACCCACCTGTATTCGCAGGTATCACATTCGTAGGTACCTGCAAATAACCATGAGGCTCGATTCTAAGTGAGTGATATGGCTTCTGTGGATGGTTGTAAGTCTAATTTCATTATGTGTCATTTTAGGCAAGCGGTTAGTTTAGGATCCTTAACTACTTTTAATCACTTAATTTTCACCTTTATTTTTTATTTAGCTATGATGAACAATTTTTTTAAAATTAATTCTTATATTATATATTGTATATAAAAATTATTTAAAGATATTTTTCTCTCGATCAATGTAAGAAATAAATAGAAGTAAATTAAAAGAATATTTTTACAATGGATATAATCAATTTTTTGTGAAAAATAAATTGAAGTAAATTAAATTTTATTATTGATTTGTATCACATAATTTTTATTTTATATAGTTTGTTCAAAAAGCCTCTACATATACATAATGGAAATTAAATTATCTACTATAATTTCATATAAAAATAAAACTCTACTTTTTTTATATGGTTATGATTTCAATGATAAAAATCAATTGATATAGTCAATATAATAATGGTTGCATTGAGACTTTAGAATTATAATATCACTAAATAATAAAAAAGTTTTTAAGAAGCATTTAAATTTGCTTATAACATTTTTTAAGGCTTACAATGCAATAATATTGGAGACTTAACTTCATTTTACAATTGTGCTTCTTTATCATTAATAAGTGATAGAAGTAGGGATTTCATGATAATATATATTTAGTCACTTTAATATAATAGATTTGTTTGCTTTATATAAGGAAAAAGTTTGTTCACTCATATAGGTGATGAGATTACTAGGACTATAAATGAGTCAAATTGAGTTTTTGCTTGTTTGAACTTAAAGTCAACAAAATTAAGTATGTTTGAGATTAAGCTCGTCAAGCTTTTAGAATTCAAGCTTGAGCTTGAGCTGAACTACTAAATGAGCTTAATTGAGCTTAAATGAGTTTTAGCATATTGTATGATATTTTTAGCAAATAATAAAAAAGATGTAAAATAATTTTTTTGGTACAAATAAATGACACTAAAATATAAATATGATTTTAATTCAATAAATATACATAAAAAAATAGCTAAGTCATAATATTTGAACATTGTATAATAACTATATAAGCAACAATATAAGTATAAAATTTATCATAAGAAATTTACTACCATCTCTTAACATTGTCATATTTATGTTAACTAATAAGAAAACTAATATATATATATATATATATATATATATATATATATATATATATATATATATATATATATATATAATAGCATGGTAACATTTTTATAAATAAATATAACTTTTAATGTCAGTTTAAATTAAAAGTTGATATTATAAAGCCTAATTTTCCATGAAAAGATAAAGGGTCAGTCATAAGTAAATTTAAGATGATGGTTGTACAATAAACTAATACGTTAAGATTATTAACCATTGCATTATTAGAAACTATTCAAGAGATGAATATTTACAACATCAATTTTTCAATTAATAATTGATATAAAATATCTTATGTTATCTATAAATTACATTTAAAGTTTCATTTCTCTTTTAATCCATTTTTTATTGAGGTTTTCACTTCATTGTTTCTCTTTCATTAAAAGGACAATATAAGATCAATATTGCTCAATCATTAATTATTGAGATGTAAGTTGCTACTCCTAGGTGCAATTACTTGCAAGTCTTACATTATTCATATAGGAGTACTGGTGGTAAGAAAGAGCTATATAAAGGTTTGTTAATAAGAAAAATTTTATTTACAAGTCTTGCATTATTCATATGAAAGCATACTTTGTTGAAATTTACCTTAGATAAGAAAGTAAGGGAAAAGGACTACTTCATGGATACCACACAAACATCCATCATCACTTTTTTTTAAATTCATAAGATTAAATAATTAATTTTAACTTTAATATATGATTTTTATAATGTTGTTAGAACAATGAATTATAATTTTATGTGTTTTTAGAAAAATATCAAGATATAGAAGTTGTAAAAAAATAAAATAGAAACAAACCATGTCAATTATTACTATAAAATCGATGTAGTTATAATTGGGTTAATACCACATCATTTATTTGATCAAATTGATATATAAAGTATAACACCCGCCACCTACCTCTAATAAATGGTGTCAATAAGTATTTACTAAGGGTTATCTGACTTTATGTATTTACAAGGCATTAGGAAATGATATCGATATTTTTGAACAACTAATGTATAAAGGATTTTTTTCCATCTATATCATCAATATACAATGTCTATTCTTTTATTAAAAACTAATGTCTAAAGGTTAGTAGTCCATTTCAATTAATGTGATGGTTGATTAGTAGTTTGCATATTGTGATGGTTTATCAACAGTTTATTTGCTTTGACAATTCATCAATAGCTTACATATTATGATGCTTCATTATTGATTTGCTCTTGACCTATAAATAGGGTTTTCCTAGCCTATTTGAAATAAATTGATAACCTATCAAGATAGCTCTCCTTGAGGTGTTTGATTGTTTCTTTTGCTATGATTGTTTAACTATTCATATGTTTTAGTATGAGAACTGGCATACTAATTATTTTATATGTTGTGTCAAATTTTGATACACATAAAGCAAGTAACACCATTCTTGTACTAAAAAATGGGAGCACTCAAATACTTAAAGCAAATAAGCAATTAGCACATTAAGGCCAATAGATAAAAAAATGTTATGTCAAAGTTTGATATATTGCAAAATGATGATAAATTATTATAAGAAGAAGTAGTATCTCCAGTTTTGCATTTGTAGGCTTAAGTATAATGTAAGATTAATGATACTACTTTTTTAGATTGTAATTTATCATCAGTTTCTAACTATTTATTTTATCTATCTTAGAAGAACCTAAGTTATATAAAGTAATTATGAGAAGAGGTATCTAACTTTTTGTTGTCATTCAAAGTTTGTTATTCTCTATAAATTATAATTTCTTATTTGTTAAATTATTTAATTTTTTGCTATTTGTATCCTATAATTGAATAAAAGATGTTTTGGTTTATGAAGTTTTTGCATTAGTTGTTGTTGTATCTGTTATATGTTAGATTGTTTATTTAAATTTTGCTTGTATCTATTTTTATTACTATTTATGTCTATATAATTGTATAAGAAAAACATAATTATTCAATGCAGAAAAAATAATTTTAATGCTACTTACTACGTGCACTTCCTTTATGCATCCAATCATTTTACTAATGTGAATAGGTTATATAGAAGGGTGGATTAGTTATATACTTTTATGTACGTTCCTTCTTTGAACCTTTTGGTATGTATTACCCCCTAAAGATCAGATCCACTAGATGAGAAACTCAATTTTGCACTACCGCTAAGTCATTAGACTTATCTAACAAGGGATTTATGTAATTTTTTTGGATTACATTGGGGGAAATCTACCAAAGCTAGGCAAATAGATAGATTCCTTTCTCACTGCTAAGCAAGACTAAGAAAGAAAATATAAATGATTGTAAAATTATGAAATTTTTACTTGAAATGTATTTATAAACTAAATATTTTAGTTTATGACATTGGTTTTTTTTATTAAAATCTAATGTTTAAATCTCTATAGTTGAATGACATCATTTTATTATACACATTGATTCTTTTTGGAACCAAAATGTAATATTAAGACAGTTCAAAAAATAAGGCACGAGATGAAAACAAAAAAAGTGAAACCATGATATTATGTGCAAATTTTATCACAAAGCTTTTGTAACCCTAATATTCTTTCTTTACTAAGGTATATTCACATTCCAATCTTAAGATTGTTTGTTTTAGTTTTTTATATTTATGCTCATTAATTATTCTGTAGTACTAAAAATTCTTCCTCTATAAATTTGTAAGGTTGTGCACTTATTGGAAAAATGTTGAATATAAAAGTAAGGACTTTCTTAACTTTTGTGTTTTATCCTTGCAACTTTGTTTATGGTTTCAAAATGTATATTTTATTATCTTTCATTTTGATACAAGCTATATGTAATACCCCAAAATAGGATAAGAAGTATGAAGTGAAGAATTTCTTTAGAAAGTTCTAATGTAGAAATCTTGAAAAAAAATAAAAAAAAATAGGGTAAGTTATGGAAGAATCGTAAGGATAATTTGAAAGTTAGCTGACTAGGAAATTTTTAAGGACTTTAATAGGTACCATAATAGATAAAAATTAAATTAAAATTTTGGTATTGGGCTCTTAGAAGTTTGCTTAGAAATTTATTAGAAATTCGAAAATCCGGTAAGCCGAAAAGAAAAAGAATTGAAAATTTAACTAAATTTTTTTAAAAATGTTATGATTAGCCTAAGTTAATTTTAGGACTTGAAATTGGTTGTGGAAGATCAAAAGTGAAGTTCCAAAAAAATTTTAAAAAAATTTAAGAGTGAAATTGTAAAGAATGTGAAAATTTAGGACTAATTTGTAATAAACCCTTTTTATCTTTTTAAGTATTTTAATTTTATTTTATCTTAGGCTAATTTGGCCCATATTTTGAAGGCCCATATCTGATTTTAGGAGGTCCAAAATGTGAGTCCATGAGTTAGCCAAGCTTCTCAAAGAAGCTAAAGGCTAAAGTGAGAAAAAAATGGAAATTTGGGGCCTTTTTGTAATAAATCCTGATTAGCTCTAAAAATGGAAAAAATTTTATGGTTACAGTTGATCTTCTCAACCTTTTTGGGGGCAGCTGGATGTGCAAATAGGGCTTCCAAGTGCCTTTGAAAATTCCAAGAAAACGCCTAGCGTAAGATGAAGGAAAAATGTTAGGAAGAATCTAGGGTTTTAGAGATTTTAATTAGGAAAAAGTGGGAAATAAATAGCAACTAATCAGCCACTTTCACAGCCATTTACAAGCCACCTCTATAAGAGAAAAACACTAGGGAAAATAAGTTCAAAGCAAAACAAGTGAAGGCAATAGGAGAGGATTCAGCAAAACACCAATAATCTTTTCTAGGTAACTTTCTATTTTGGATTTCTTTAATTTCATATAGTCTCCTTTTAAATCAAAACTCTAAAATCCTAGTACAATTTAATGATTGAATTGCTACAAGGAAGTAATAGAAGGCTTGGAGAAAATTTTTTTTTTTGAAAGTGAGTAATGGCTTGTTGTGAGTTTATGAAGTTCTTATTGGTTGATTGATGAAATTGGCAAATATTGTATCCTTAGTGCAATCTTGTATTGGCCATTGTATGAACCAGCTGAAAAGAATTTTAATTATTGTGATGTTATTGAAATGATTACTAGAACCAAAGGTGATGAGAATGAAGTTGTTACAAATTATAACAGGGGAATTTGCCAAAATTTGTACTAAAAACTTGCACAAAAGAGGTTCAATAGTGCTGTTAGAATTTCGTTGAAATATAGCAATGAAAAATCCAAGCCTAAAATCATTAAAAAAAATTTGATTATTGACATTATATGGTGTCTCATGATGTGAAATTGCAGCCCAAAAAGTTTAGCAATTTTTATAAATTTTTAGATATTTTTTTGTGCCGATCTATCAAAGTTGTCCAAAATAAGATTCTAGACTGTTTAGCTTTAGGTTATGAATTATTTAATGCATAAAATGGTCATGAAAAATCATGAAAAAATTTTTGAAAGTCATTTTTGATTTTTTAAGGTTAGGTGAAAATTTTCTGACCATTAGGGATAATTTGGGGATTCAATAAAATCTTGAACAGAAATTGTCTAGATTAGGCCTTAAAACTCATTTGGTCAGGTCACAAAATTTCTGGGCTTAGTAAGAGGTAAGGAAAAATTTTATGAAAATTTGTGTATACTTTTTAAGATGTTAAGAAACTTAGATAAAAATTTTGCAAATTTTAGAGTTAGTTTGACTTTTCAGATAATTCCTTGTCCATTCTGCCCTAATAAGGTCTAGAATAAAAAAATTGGAGAATGTCTTTACAACTAGGTAGCCTATATTCTAGGACCCTTATATACCATTTAATCTAATTATTATTTGAATTGTGAAAAGTTATTACACACTATTGGAAATATTTTTTATATGATTAAACACTAGAGAAAGTGTTAGTCTTCAGGGGTGCAAGTATCACTCCTTTCCAAATAGTTAATGAAGAGGAAAATGTATTAATGAAAGAAAAAGGGCTTTACTATGTAATTGAACTTTGTGATGAGCATAAATGGTAGCCAAAATAGAATACCATGAAATGGTAAATGACTACAAAATCTTCATAATATAGTTGGTATTTTGTTGTACTTTGTGGTGAGAAATGCACGTTATGGTTAATGCATGTAGCATCCCACTGTTACTTATACATGTTTTGGTTAATGCATATAGCATCCCATGTGAACTATTTAAGGAGGGAGATACATTATCCTTCATAGAGAAAGAAAGGAATGATTAGTAGTGGAGGGGAAAAATTAGTGGCCTTGTGCTTAGGATGGCGAGAGATAAGGTTGAACTGAAAATATAAGGTGAAACGTGTATACCAACTATTGCCATTTATTATAAAAATCAATCTTATAGATAGCAGTTATAAGAAATTCAGTATACCTGATATATAGGATAACTTCTTATAAAAAAATGCAGGAATTAATTGATAAGTTATTACTCACTGAGTATTATATATACTCACTCTTTAGTTGAATTTCTTTCTTTTCAGGTACAATCCAAGGATCAAATGCTACACACTGATACTTATACTGGACTTGTCTGTACTCCCCATGGTACCTTAAGGGTAATAATTAAATGGTATACTTGGTCCACCTTGCATGGTACCGAAGTCTTTTTTGATACCAAAGTGGAAAGGTTAAACTCCACTCCTAACCTAGTAAGATTTTTCCCATTGGAGCATGTTGCAAAAGTTGAGAGTACCGGAAGCAACATAACCCCATCTATATCTAGTGAACCTACTTCTCCTTTAGAATCAAATCTTGAGGAAGACACGGATTGGGGTCCTAATTGGGTTAGTGAGTCTGATAAGTAAAAACTAACATTGTATGCATGTATTTGATACTTCGATCCTAGTGTATGTAAATATTGTGGATATATAAATAATCTATGTATGCTTTCTGTATAATCTTTTTACTATTTTAGTTTGACAAAAAAATTTATTTGAATATTGAATAGTCTACAAGGCTTGTGAGGATATCTAATTGGTATTAAAATACTAGTTAGATATCTTTACACCAATCATAGTTGCTGTTAAAATGAATTGTGACACTATATTGGTAAGAAACTTAATTTTATTCTTTTTCCTTTAACTTTAGTAATATTATATACTATTTATTTGTATGAAATGTGTAATATTAAATATATCAAATTTTAATAAATATTCATTACATTTATAGATATTGGATTCAAGATAATTTTTCTAGGAAATCCTAACCTTGTATATTTATCAATGGGTATTGGATATAATTTTTACTTTTTTCATTCTTTTCTTGTAATCTTTAAAATTATTGAAAATGAGATTTTAAAGTATTACTGGAGACGTTGAGGATTAGAAGAGACCAAACAAGGAGGAATTACAAGTGGAGGGAGTGTTAGGAAAGATGATTTGTGAGAGAGGGTTAGGTAAGAAGGAAGAGCAAGGGTGGGCTATAAAGGAAGCCATACCATTTCGGTTATTTAAAACATCCATAATGAATATTTTTCCTTTTAATATTGTGGTTGTAGAAAATGATGATAATTATCATTTATATAAAACCTATAATATATATATATATTTTCACATTAGTTGTTAATTGATGTGGGATAATCTAATATATAACGACATTTGTATATATGTCAATTCATAACTGATGTTGAAAATGAAAAACAATTAATGTTAAAGGGTAATTCTATGGTAGTGATTTCTTAACTTTTCAAATTGCTTAAACATAAACTATTTAGGTTTAAGTTTTAGATATAAAATTTTTTTGTGTTTTTTTGCACTTGTAAGATAAAAATAACAAGATTTTTTTATATAAAATCAAAATATTAAGTAACTAAATGAACTTACAACTTGATAAAATTATAAACAACATAATAAGCAATATATATAAGCTTATTTAGGCTTATATTTAGCTCAGTTAGGCTCAAGTTTGCTTAACTCAAACATAAGTTAAGCCTTTTTACAAGCCAAGCTTGAACTATTCATAAATAATTTAGTTTATTTATAGCCCTAATGGTTACTATTTTTTTATGTAAAAATAGATATAAACTTATAATAAAATTATCATTATAGAAGGTTTAAGAATATGAGATTCATAGTTGAATTCATATTTTTTAAATGATATGAAAATTAAAGTAAAGAATGAAACATAAAAATAAAATAAATGTTAATAATTTATGAATGATATTTGTATGCGTTTTTATTTTTATTTCTAATTCTTATCATTTTTAATTATATATATTATGTTAACTTATAATTTTTGAATGACATTTATTTATGAAATATAAAAATAATTAAGTACACAAACTTTATTTTATAATTAAATGAAATAAAAGAATCCGTATGGGAGCTTATAAGAGATGTACTAATTCTTCGAGATACCTAATTTATCACAATAAATTATGAATCCAACAATAACATCATGGTCTCATATTGCATTCTTTTACATAGAGATTGATTAATAAATGGATAATAGTGTTAGTTAGATGTTATTAGAAGGGTGGTTACGAGGTTGAAGATGATAGAGATCGCTTGGAAAAAGTTGTTTAACACCTACATGCAAGCTAACAATAAGGTTAGGTTTCCATTTTGATCTTTCGAAACTTAAGTCAATGAATGTAGAAAGTAGAGAAGATAGTAAGAAAATGAAGAAATGAGTTAGAATATTCACTTGGGCTAGTGACTGGTATTTATAATAATTAACCTATTTGGGCCATAGTAGTCATATCATAATATTATTAGAGGTTATTTAATCTTTTGGAGGGAGTAGGAGGTCCACTAGTAGTAATCATTTTTTAGCTATACTAAATGCTTTTGATGTTTTTTAGTTAGCATTGTACAATCTTTATAGTGTGTCTAATCATGACTACTTAGTGAAGCATTGTTGTTAATGCACATGTCATGTGGACTTTGTGTCGACCACCTTTATTTAGGCTTGTCAATCTAAGACTAAGAATGATCTAACTTAGCACAATGAGAAAGTATTCATCAAATGGTATGGGAGCTTGACCTCTTAACAAGTTGAATATTTTATCATTAATTTATATTTTTTCAAATATCAAAATAAGCAAATTAAAATTAAAAATATAAATTGTAATGCATTAAAAATTATCTTATTTATTGATAATAAATACTTTTAAGTCTGTATATGTTATAAAAAAACCCATCTCATAAATTGGATATATCTTTTAATCTTAAATTAGAAAAATAATTTTAATTTTGCATATGTTAGTACCATTGGAATTTCATACAATGGCATTAACAATTTGCTTAATGGCTACATATATTTTATTATTTTTAGGTGTTGAAATGAACCATAAGATCATTAGAAAAGGGATACTTTTATTGTAAATATGATAATTTCATTAGTTTTAATTTATATATTTTTTTTACATAGGAATGACAGTGGGACAAAGTGGGGTAAATCAATGTTATATTACCCTACTTTGCAACTCCTTACTATCTACCTTGAATCTACCTTGCTTTATCCAGTGAGATAGATTGGACCACTATTGCCATAATTTGTGCAACATCAATATCCTACAAAGAAAATTGAAAAAATACTAAAAAATTTGGAAAAAAAATTTGAAATTCATATATTCAAAATTAATAATAAGTGATATATAATATTTAATATATTATGATAACATAAGTTGAAAAAACATATATAATTTTCTCAACAAATCTATAATATTCTTTATCATAATGAAATTATTAAAAAGTCTACATATTATAGATATGTATGTATGTATATATTATTTATATGGGCAAAATTATAATATTAAAGATGTAAAGCTTTGGAAGGTAAATTATACTAATACTATTTTGTACTTTGAATTTACTTTGGGTTAAAAATTTATCTTGTATCTTATCCTATGCAATACACTCTCCCACAATAACCATGCTCCATCGGGGTAAAATTTAAACTCAAAATTTTGTATTCTTACTTTTACACCCTTCAAAAGTATAAATAGTTATCTAGACATGGGTCAAATTAGGAGGAAATCATGTGCAATTTGTTAATTTTATTTTCTTTCTATGTTTTATTTTTAAGATCATGTGTGCTTGTTTACTTAAAATAATTTTTTTCTACTACAAGTTAAAATAAATTCTTAAGAGTTAAGATATTATGTTTTTATTAATATGTAAATTTTTAAAAATATGGTATAATTATAAAAAATATTTTTATAAAAAATTAGGTAATCAATGCAACAATTTTACTAGTCAACCATGATAGGTAATGGATGATAATTAATGAAAAAAAGTGGTAAAAACTAATGACCAATAAAAATAGAGAGTGATGAAAAATAGTTAGCAATAATAAATTAATGAGTAATGATCAATGATTATTACTGTTAAATAGGTCGACATTACCTATTCATAAATTAATTCATGTAGGTTAGGTCAGCCTAAGCTGACATGCAAGTTAAGTGGAGTTGTAAACCTAAAGCTCTAGTTTGATCCAATATAATTCATAAGTAAACAAGCTAGTTTGCAAGCTATAAATATTTAGAATTCTTGAACTTTAAAATAATAAAGAAAATTGAAAAATATTCCAAAGCATTATATATATCCATCCATAAATAAGTCATAACATATTTAATATTCATATATAACCATAAAATTAGATACTAAAAAATTAATGAAAATCTTCAACAAGATTTGCAATATTTCTAAATGTGTAACAAAGATAAGTTAGTTGTCTTTTTATTCCATTGAAACATTTGTGATATGTAAAAAAAAATTAATATGTTTTTAAAATAAAAGGAAATCCAAGCATCAAAATTTTTTTTCACATCAATTAAAAAACCAATATAGAATAATCTAACATACAATATTATTCATATACACATCAATTAAAAATTGATCTAATTTTTGTGCAATAATTGATGTAAAATTTTGTTTTTGTAGTAGTGAAATTTTCTTAATTATAAGTCTTGCTCTTTAATCAATTTATGTAATTAAGTGTGTAAGTAAAAAAAATAATACTTTTAATAATATTATTAATGATATATTGTTGTTCAGTATATTTAAAATATGAAAATTTATTGAAAAATATTATAATATAATATAATTTTTTTATGTCTTCAATAAAAATATTATATTGAGCAAAATACATGGATCTTCTCTCTAACTTAATGTTGTTAGGAATATTCCCTAAATAATAATAATTTAATACTATTTTATTTAATTAGTTTTTACAAATATTAATTTATTAATTATCATTTTCCCAAAATATTCATAAATATTAAGTAGATATTTTAGGTTTTTTTCCAAAATGTATGGTATAATTTGTGATTTAAGGTTAGATAATATAATGAACTCAGTTGTATTTTATTATTATTTTACTTAATTTAAATAAATAAATATTTAGTTCTTTATTTATAAAGATGGTGACTATTATATTTTTTAAATTTCATAACTAATATTATTAGTCTTTTAATTTTGCATTTATTACAATTATTCATTCATTTCTTTACTAATAATCCTAAAATAAACAATAAAAATAAAACATGGGGACTGAAATGATGGTACTATCTTCTCTGATAAAACTTGGGGGTTTACTGAAAATGCTATTAACACATAACTCAATTTTGAAGATTTAGAAGGTTTTTGTATTTCTGAATTAGAAGGATACCCTAATTTACTAATTTCTAAGTTTGAGAACAATCGAATGTGCAACTCTTGGCAGCACACTTTGATTGTCAAACTCTTAGGAAAACACATTGGATATAATGCACTCAAGCGTAAACTTGAACAATTCTAGGCTCGAAATGGTAAATTATCTTTGATAGATATCGAAAATGAATTTTTCATAGTTCGTTTTGAAGCTATGGAGGATTACCAATTTGCTTTATCGGGTGGGCCTTGGATCATATTTGACCATTATCTCACCATAAGACATTAGCAGCCACATTTTGATCCTTATTTAGCTTAAATTGATAAAGTCACTGCATAGATTAGAATCCCTAACCTCCCCATTGAACTTTTTGATCGCAAGTTTCTACAAAAGGTTAGTAGTCTTCTGGGAAAAACTTACAAGGTGGACTTCAATACAGCTGCTGTTCAAAAAGGAAGATATGCCAAATTATGTGTGGAACTTGACCTTACTAGACCTCTTTTACTAAAGTTTTTTGTCAAGGGAGTGTCTATGAGGTTTGAATATGAAGGAATCCACCTAATATGCTTTGGTTGTGGAAAGTATGGTCATGTTCATGATCATTGCCCAGACAGCAAGCCTGAACCTGCCCTTGAAGCGGAGCCAACTGGGCAGGAGATGGAAGTAGAAAAAATTAGTGATAATAGTGAGTTTGGCCCATGGATGGTAGTTTCAAAAACTAGGAGAAATCGAAAAAGTAAAGCTAATGTTGGAAACACTCACAAAACAAATAGAAATCCTCTTGAAAACAAGATAAGCACTTCTCGTAAGAATCATGTGAGGGACAAATCTCGTTTTGAGATCTTGGAAAGTACTATTAATGAACCTCCACACCAGAATGATCAAAGACAAAACTAAAAGACATAAACCAAGCAAGAGAAGCCCACAAACTGATCAAAAGCTATACTCCCCCTATATAAGTAGGCCTGGTCCTTTTGGAATTAACAATACGCCTAGCCTTTCGAAACTATGCATAAGGATACAAACTCCTATAGTCTACCCTCTAAGTTACTTCCCTTCCTCCCCAAAGTAAGGCTTCTACTTGGGTCCTCCTTTAGGCTATAGGTACAAATCGCAATGCCGTGGGAGATTCCAATCAAAAGGTGATTGAAACACACAACCTTACTGCTAAAATGAAAAATCTTATTGAAAAGATGCATGATAAACCATCGAACCCTATAGGAATTATTGGTGGATCTGATATTATGTATGTAGATACCTCTGAAGTTGTCCAAGAGATTAGTGGCGCACTATCCCAGGATAACAATGAGGCAATGCTAATTACTTGATACCTTATTTTCATCCCCTTTTTTCAATGAAGTTACTTGTATGGAATGTTAGAGGGGTTGTTGGTAAAAGTTTTGTCAAGGCCCTTAGAGAAATTCAAAATATTAATAAATTTGATGTGGTAGCTCTCCTTGAACCTCGAATCAATGGCTCCCGAGCTAAAAGAACTATTAGACATTTTAGTTTCAAATTCTCTAAACTAATTAAAGTAGAGGGATTTAATGGAGGAATATGGCTACTATGGTCAAACCAAAATATTAAAGTAGAGGTTCTCTGGTCACACACCCAATTCTTTCATGTTAGTTTATGTTTTGACAATAGTGACCCTTGGCTATTTTTTGTAATTTATGCAAGCCCTTAGGAAAATTTGAGGAATGTATTGTGGGAACAAATTAAACAAATTGCAAATTTTACTACTATTCCTTAGTTAGTTGCAGGAGATTTCAATGAAATTACCCATTACTTTGAAAAAAAAAAGGTGGAGCTCTTGTCAACATTTTGAAATGCTCTACTTTCTACCAATGGATCAGCTCTTGTAATCTAATTGATATAGGATCAATAGGTCTAAAGTTCACTTAGTGAGGGCCCAAATGGAACAATTGATCAGGTTTTTAAAAGACTGGATCGAGCACTATGTAATGCTAGTTAGCAAATCAAATTCCCCTCAGCTTATGTTAGAGTCCTCCCTCAAATCCAGTTCGAACATTATCCTCCCTTAATATGTAGCACTACTGAATCTCCTAGACTTCAGGATAGGCCTTTTAGATTTTTAGCCTCTTAGCTCAGCCATCCTAACTTCAACGACTTCCTAAGAGCTAATTAGAGACAAGGGTATTATGTCCTGCATACTCTCTTGGACCTATCTTCCAGTCTCTCAGCATGGAACAAAGAAGTATTTGGTCATATAACTAAACAAAAAAATTATATATTAACCAGGCTAAATGGCATTCAAATCTCTCTCCAAAAAGGATCTAACAAATATTTAGAAACTCTTGAAGCTTCCTTATGAAAGGAGCTTGATGATATTCTAGACTAGGAGGAACTACTTTGGTTTTAGAAGTCTTGTAGTGATTGGATCAGTTTTGGAGATAGAAACACTCGCTATTATCATGTTAAAATAGCAATTCGGGGGAGGAGAAATCATATTGTCATGCTTAAAAACTCTGATGATGAATGGATTGAGGATTAAAATACTTTTAAAAATATGGCAGTATCTTACTATGAAGAACTCTATAGAGAGCCTAACAATAATCATAATTGGCTTTAAACCTAACATCAGTGGCCAAAATTAAGAGGGAGATCTAAATAATAATTAGCCCAAATGGTCGCTGAGCGAGAAATTCTTGCTGCTTTTTCTAACATGGGAGCTTTTAAGGCCCTAAGGGAGGACAGCTTCCCTGCCATTTTCTACCAAAAAAATTAGGACCTAATTGACAAGGATATTAGCAAATTTATCAGGATAGCTTGGATTAATCATTTCCTGATCAACCAGGTGAACTCCACACTACTATGTCTTATTCCAAAAGTTAATAAACCTGATCAAATTTCTCAGTTTCATCTGATCGCCTTATGTAATGTTATCTACAAAGCTATCACAAAGGTTATTGTTAACCATTTGAAAAAGTCTCTCCATAGACTTATTATCGCTCAAGAGCTGATTCACTGTATGCAGAAGATGAAGGGCAGAAAATATTTCATGTCTATTAAAATAGACTTAGAAAAAACTTATGATAAGCTGAATTGGGAGTTCATCCGGAAAGTCCTTAAGGAGATAAGTATACCTTCAAATCCTCTTCAATTAATAATGACTTGTGTTACTTCTCCTACCTTCCAAGTATTGTGGAATGGATCTAAATCCAACTATTTCATTCCTTCAAGAGGAATTCATCAAAGGGATCCTTTATCCCCATATCTTTTTGTTCTTTGTGTAGAAAAACTCTTTCATCTAATTGCAAATGAAGTCACCTCTTATAATTGGGTTCCCATTCGTGCAGGATGAAGAGTACCTGAAATCTCTCACCTTCTCTTTGTGGACGATCTTCTTTTCTTTGCTAAAGCTAACACAATGCAAATAAGAACTATTCTTCAATGTTTAAAAAATTTTAATGATATATCTAGCCAGATAGTTAACATACAAAAAACTAGTATCTTCTTCTCGAGTAATACTCCCCAAACAGTATGTGATGAGCTTACTTAACTGAGTGGTTTTAAGCAAGTAAAGGAATTGGGTCGTTACCTGGGTTCCAATCTTTAGCATGGGCATTTAATGAATAAATCCTTTCACCATATTACTAAAAGGAAAATACTAGCAAACTCCTAATCTTAATAAATCATTGCTAGTTAGATGTAATGCTTCTCGATTGTGGAAGGAGCTAGGAAAACTTTGGCATCTAATCGCTAATTCCACTCGGTGGGAAGTTGGCGATGGCAAGAATGTTCATTTCTGGACATCTAAATGGTTAGAGGACACATGCCCCATCCAAGATCTAGTAATTAGCCTAATTCCAAGTGATATACTCCAAGTAAAGGTGGTAAACTTTGTTAACAATCTCAGCCGTTGGGATCTTCCTAGACTGCAGTCTTTTCTTCCAGATACTGTCCTCTACAAAACACATGCTGTTCTCCCCCCGTGCATTTTTTATGGCTCTAATTGCTTAGTTTGGAATGGTAACTAGAGTGGTAAATTTTCTGTCAAATCTGCTTATGCAGTTATTTCCAACCACACTTCATTAACCTCTTTACCTCTTTGGAAATTAATATGGTTCTGACCAGGACTAAATAGAATATAGGTCTTTCTTTAGCAGGTTGCTCATGATAGGCTCCCTACTAATACCGCAAGGGCTAAGTGGGTTAGTGGCACTACCTTTTGTCAACAGTGTGGAATAAAGAGAGAAACAACCTTACATGTTCTTCGAGACTACTCTATAGCATACACAGTATGGAAAAATGTTCTAAACCCTGTTGATTATCAACACTTCTTTTTAGGTGATTTGAGTACTTGGATGTATCAAAATCTAAAATTGAATTATTATGGTAATCTTGGTTCACATTGGAATATTACATTTAGAGTTACCTACTGGCTCTTTTGGATTTGGAGAAATGAGAGTTTATTTAACGATGTTCCCCACAAACCAGCTAACCTTTCTCTTTTGATCTATAGATGGACACATGATATCATTAATGCCACTTTAACATAACATGGTGCTTCTCTGACTGTTCAATATCGAATAGTACATATCCGATGGATACCACCACCAGATGACTGGATCAAACTCAACACTGATGGTAGTTCGAAGAAGGAGGATGAAAAAGTTGGATGTGGAGTCCTATTAAGGAACTCTGATGGATAATGGCTAGGAGGATTTATATTTAATATTGGAACTTGTCATTCATTCACTGCTAAATTATGGGGGTATCTTCACAAGCTTGGAATTTGCTTGGAGCAAAGGATACAGAAAAGTCCTATATGAAACCGACTCCCTAACTATAGTCAATATCCTTAATGCCAAGGATCCTCACTATAAACACCAACTTCATTTAATTAGAAGATTTTTAAGATGGTGTGAGCAAGATTAGGTCATCTCTTTCACTCATCAATATCGAGAGGCAACTAATGTGCGGACTGGTTGGCAAAACACAGTTTTAAGTTTAGCTTGGGATTCCACGAGATTGCTTCTATTCATGCAAATCTCTCTATGCTACTCCTATCTGATATTGTAGGGGCTATTGTGCCCCACACTATTCTTCTTTAATACTATTTTCTTTTTTTTTTTGGGCTAAGGCCCTGTTTTGTTATAAAAAAAAAGAATATAATTAGAAATCAAGTATGTATTTGACATTACTTAGGTAAAATTTATCAATTTGGTTTAATAATTTTTATTTATTTTAATATTATAAGTGAAGTGAGTGATTAATAATTATAAAAAATGCAAAAATAAGGGACAATAGTATTAGGAATGTAATAGTCGTCACCTTTATAAATGAGAGACTAAATGTTATGTTTACTAATTTTATTTCCTTTAATTTTGATATTTTAATCCATTTTTATGCATTGATTACTTTGCCTATATTATATGTTTATCATAGATAGGTTTATTATGTATATAATGTAGGTGTGTTAAGATCCATGATATAATTAAATTACAATAATGAATGAAATGGCACATCAAATGTGAAAAGTAATTAACGTGCAAAGTTCTTATGATTATATTAATATTGATAATTCTAAAGAAGTGTTATGCATATGTTCAATATAGGTATTGGTAGTATATAAGAAATATTTTTATTGTATCTCATAATAGAGAAACTATTTACCAAGTTATAATCTATCAGAAATGTTTATGCAATTTTTCATAAAAAAAGCACAAGTACTTATTTATAAGATAAACAAAAGGTAATTTAGTCACAAAAAATCATTTATAATTATTTTCTTTAGAAGTGGAAAAAATATGTTAAAATATAATTTCAAGCTTATGAAAATAGGCTTGATAGTAGTATTTGTGTAAAGTTAAGGGAGGTATATATTTTAGAAACATAGGAAAGGTTTATATAAATTCTAATAAAATCTAAAGGATGTGTGTGTTTTTATTCTATTATATTTTATTATACATAATATGGAAGAATGCTAATGAACTTGAGACTAACTGTAAGTCATAAGCTGCTGGTCATAATAGTTTAACAAAAAAATGCTCGATTTAAAACTAAACTTGGTGGAAAAATCAAGCATCTTGTAGAGGTCTTGTGGCTAAAATTTAGGATTAATTTGGCTTGTATACTATTTTTCTTAATTTTATCAAGTTTAAGAATATTTGGATAATTTTAATAAGGTTTAAAATTTTAAAAGAGTTCAAGAAGCTTATATTTATGAACCTCACATTTTTTTCTTTGTGTTGGTGTGATTTGGTGCTAATTAGACACTTGAAACATTGTGAAAAAGGCTTATGATAACTCAAAATAAGTATATCCACTTGTGTCTAATGAGTTTTTGCTTAAAATGTTTTTTAAAGGGGTAAGGTGTCAAGAAGGATGGTAAGGCACCTTGGCACTAAGCTAAGGACTCGAGTGCATTAACTTGTAGCTATTCTTTACACATTTAGACTATAAAATGAGGCATATACAAAGTAAACTAAGTGTTTCTCTCCTTATTCAATTTATCTCTTTCAACTTGTTATGTTTGGAGGCTTTATGTGTAGGGCAAACTTATGGATTAGTATGTACTAGTGGTTCGATGAAATTTGATTAAGATTTGTGGACATGTTATACATGAGAATTTATTATATGGGTGATAATTCTTTGATAGTAGGAGAAGCTACTAGTCTCTTTCATCTAATTGAAGCAATTGATAATTACAATGAGAATTTATTAATCAGTATGTATTAGTGCTTTGATGACATTTGATTATATCCACTCTGGGAGAAGCTACTAGTCTTTTTTATCTAATTAATTTGTCAAAAGTCCTACTTAAAAAGGTTTAGATTGGATTTTTTGGAACAATCGGCAATTACGATGAACTTCATTCACTTCAATCTTGAGTATTTAATTTAACTTTGCTTGCTAATAGTGGTAAAGAGAGAAAAGATAGGGTTAGTAGTAATTTTAACAATAATTATAGGGCTTTACTAGTAGTGAAAGCAATTATAATTTATGTATCTATTAACAAGAGGAAGAAAATAGAAAGAAAGAAGGAAACCATGAACCTAACATCAATCAGTGATAATCTTGAAAGCGGAGTAGGACCAAAAAGGTTCTTTTATAGTGAGTTGGCTTTAGCTACTTGGTTAGGCAAAAAGGGATTTGATGTTATTTAAAAATGCTACTTTATTGTAAAGAAAATACTAAAAAGCTTTAAACAAGGGAAGAAAGATTATGTGAGTAAGGTAAAGATCATTAGCTAGCTGAGACATCGGAATCTTATGCAACTCATGGGTTAGTGCTATGTTGAACGTTAGTTTTTGCTTGTGTATGAGGTCATAACAAATGGAAGCCTTGATTCTTATTTATTTGCCAAAAAGAGTCCTCTTACTTCGATTGTATGACATAAAATAGCTTTTTAAGTGGCCTTAATAGTGTTTTACTTTCATGATGAATAGGAACAATGTGTGGTATACAAAGATATTGTTATGTTAAATTCCAATTATAATGTCAAGCTTGGTGACCTAAGCTTAGCTAGGCTTATAAACCATGAGCTTGGTCCTCAAACAATTGGTTTGGCCAGATCCATAAGCTATATAACTTCGAAAAATGCAAGTACAAGTAGGGTGAATAAAGAATTAGATATATATAGCTATAAAGTGGTTATTTTGGAAATTATAACAAAAAGGAAGGTAAATGATGTTATGAAGGGCAAAGATGGTGAAAAAGGTTTGGTTGATTGGGTTTAGGATCATTATGGTAAAGGAATCTTCTTTTAGCCATTGACAAGAGAATAAGACCATATTTTAATTAGAAGTAATCAGAATGTTTGATGATTGTGGGATTATGGTGTGCTCATCCTAATTAAAATTTGAGACCTTTGATAAAACAAGCAAGTTATATGATTAAATTTGAGGTTGCTTTGCCTAAGCTTCCACCAAAAAAGCTAGTTCCAACGTATTGTGTCCTTTCGCCACCATCATTAAGCTCGGGAGAAGCTTCCATTACTACCAACCTTTATATGGATAATATTTATCATTCATAAAAAAAAAGATTAAATAAAGTAAGTTATGTAAGATAAAATTTATAAATTACTAAGAGTATTTTAAAAACATTTATAATTATAGACGGAAATTTAATAAAGTTAATAAAAGAATGCACTCATACTAAAATACATATACATGAAGTCGTTAAAGCATACCATCATGATTAATGCATTCACAATATATTATGATTTTCTTGTTTGTTGCAAATGCATCATGACCGTTCTTTAATTATTTAGCTGGATAAATTTCTTGATTAGAATTAATTTCAAAAGTAAACAAGCTATTTTTTTCCTATACATAATCTAAAATATCATCTTTTTAAGCATATACAACACAATTTGGTTAAAGTAATATAGTTTGTTATTTAATTGTAGATAAAATCCATTTGGCTTTAGATTATTCTTGCCAATTTAAAGGCTAACACAAGAGAATGTTCTTAATTTTAAGAAAAAAATGGCATGTTCTTTTTTAATCCTTTAGTTTGCAAAGATTACAACAAACACTTTGCAACAATAGACATTGCTATACACACAATAGAGTGAATAGATTGGTATTCTATCTTTTTCTCCAAAATTTCTTTTTCACTTTATTGGAATTAATATATTTGCTAATAATATTAGCACAAAAAATATGGAAAAAATTGTGGAAAAGGAGTAGAAATAAGGAAAATTTTTCTTCCTTTATAATTGTAACAATTCTCATAGATATAAATATAGTATATTTTTTCTTATGCACTATTACAAAATATCACCATTTTTTTTACTTACTAATGAAACCTCACCACTGAATATATATGCTCTATAGAGCAAAACATCAAGATAATATTATGCTTGCAAGCAAATTTCTAATTTGAATTGCATGAACAAAAAGAAAATAAGATCCTTATATAGCTTTATGTGTTGGCAATTTTGGAAGGCAAATTATGAGCCATTTGTAATATAGTATTATCATTTAAGAAAACCATATCTGCTTTTTTTATCTATTTGTGGTGCTAATTGCAAAAGGTCTTTCAACTATTACAGCTTGTTTTTATTATTTCACATAGTTGTTGCCTTTTTTTTAAATTAATTTAAATATTTTCAATAACCTCTCTTTAAATTGATTTTGAAATGACATTGAGTATTATCTTTAGTTTTTCAAATGTATTCATCTTTAGTGGCTTTGTCAAAATATTTGCAACATGTTCATTAGACCTATAAAATTTGAGCTTTATTTCTTCATTTTTGATTAGTTCTTTAATATAATGATACTTGATTCCAATGTGTTTGCTTTTACCATTGAAAAATTGAATTTTTAGCCAATGTGATCGCTAACTTATTATCACACATAATTATTAGAAATTCTTGCATCAACTTTAACTCTTTAAGTAGTCTACAAATCCAAATTGCTTGATATGTTGCATATACTACTATCATGTATTTTGCTTCTATAGTTGATAAGGCTACTACTTGTTTCTTCATTAAAGACTAAGACAATACACTTTCTCTAAGATGGAAAACATGACAACAAGTGCTTTTTTATTTTTAATATCATCTACCTAATCATTATCTGTATACATAATTAGGTTAAAATCATCAAAATAAGTATAGAAAAGTCCATAATCTTGAGTACCACGATATACCATAAAATTTATTTTGTTACTTATAAGTGTGATTGACATGACTTTCCCATGAAATGACTAATGATTCCAACTCTATAAATAATATTTGGCCTAGTAAAAGTTATATAGTGTAGATTACCAATTATGCTTTTAAAATAACTTAGGTTTATCAATTCTACATTGCTTCTTTCTTTATCTCAAAGCATTTAACAACTTAGGTTTAGAATTAGAACTACTAAATCTATCTTGAATTTCTTCAGAATATCATTGACGTACTTTTATTGGAAAATGAAAATACCTTTGGTAGTTTGCTACACTTCAATGCCTAAAAAATAAGCCATCAATCCTATATTTGTTATTTCAAATTGGCTAGTCATAACTCCTTAAATTCTATAAAAATATTTTTTAAATTTCCTATAAATATCAAGTCATCAAAATAAAGGCATATAATTATTATATTTCTAGTTGCTTCTAACTTAATATATAGTGTATACTTGTAAGAACATTTTTGGAATTCATCTTATAATAGATATGTATAAATTCATATATACCAAGATCAAGGTTCTTGTTTTAATCTATACAAAGTCTTCTTTAAATGATAGACTTATTCTTCGTGTCCTTTCTTTATATAACTTTATGGTTTTTCTACATAAACTTCTTCCTTAAGGACACTATTTAAAAATGCTAACTTCATATCCATTTGATAGATCTTCCATTTATTCTATGATATAAGGGCAAAAACTATATGAATGGTATCTATTTTAGAAATTGATGGAAAAAATCCCAAAATAGTCAATTATTGGTTTCTACTTATAGCATTTAACCTCCAATCTAGCTTTGTAATAATCCACTTGACTATCAAATATGTACTTTTTTTATACAACCACTTGATACTAATGGGTTTCTTATTGGGTGGTAAAGTTATTAACTCTCATATGACATTTTTCATGATTGAATGGATTTGATCATCCATTGCATAAACCTATCATTCATCAGTTAGTGTATTTTCATAGAAAATTGGATCACAATTTGGAAATAGGCAAAAGTTTATAATTATTTTATTAATAGTTGTATCATTATTATCATTATCTAATATGATCACATAATCATGCAAGTGGGCTAGCATCATTTGTTGTCATTGAGGACATGTTGAAGTTTTTGAAATTGTTATTAGTGAAGAAAAGCTTCTGATAGAAAATGGACTATTAAGAATAAAGTTAATTGTTTTAACTAACTTTGATTCATTTTCTATAATGACTCCTAAATGTTATTGTTCATCATTTTGATTCCAGATCCAAGCTTCATCTTCAATGAATTAGACATCTTTGCTCATAATTACTTCTTTTATTATTAGGTTGTATAATTTATATCTCTTGATTACATTACCATAGCCAATGAAAATGCACTTTTAGATTTTGTTAGCTTGCTTCTCTCTTCATTCATTTAGAATATAGAGATATGTAATAAACTTAGATACATATAAGAAGCAAACATATAAACTCTATGCTTCTTTCTACGTTTTTCCAATAACACTATTTATACACATTTGTTCAACAAAAATATAGCACAAGCAATGATTTCTGTCCAGAAGAATTTTGGTAAAGTTTTAGCTTTCAGTAAACTACTAGCCATTTTAAGAATTGTTTTATTTTTCCTTTCAGATATGTCATTTTGCTAAGAAGTATAATTAGTCATTAGTTCACATTGAATTCCTTGACTTTTGTAGAAGTTTGAAAATTCATTTGATATAAAATTTTCATTTTTGTCAAATTTCAAGATTTTCACATGGAAGTCACTTTGCTTTTCAATAAGAGCTTTAAATTCTTTGAATTTCCCGAAAGCCTTTGATTTTTCTTTAAGAAAATATACCTAAGTTTTTTTTTACTAAAATTATCTATGAAAATTAGAATGTACCTTTTATGTCGAAGTAATTCTACCTCAATTAGGGTACATATGTCTATGTGTACTAATTGCAATGTTTGTCTAACTTTTCTAGCTTTCTTAATTGGAAAAGAATCTTTGTATTGCTTTCCAAGGATACATTCTTCATACTGATGATCAAGAGTATTAATTATTGGCACACTAATAATCATTTTCTTCTAAGCTAATAGTTTCAACCTACATAAGTTTAAATGATCAAATCAAAGATGCCATAACCAATTATCCTCTTTGAAGATTGTTCGAAGATTTATCAAGATCTTTGTTTGATAATTCAAAGAAAAAAAAACATATGATTTTGCACCATTTGCACTATTGTAATTATCTTACTATTTTTCTTCTAATTGTGCAAACTTGATTTTGGATATCAATCTTGTGCCTTTTTTTGGAAAATTAGCTTGTATTCAATAAGTTCCAAAAAAGTTTTAGCATAAAATAAACGTTAATGATAGTAATATTTGTACCATTTTTAGATTGAATGTTGATGTCAACTTTTCCTATAATAGAAAATTTGAATTTATTTCCAAAATTAACTTTTGGAAATAAATCCAAAAGTTAATAAAGAGATATATTTTAGAACTAGAAATATTTTTTTAAAACTCTTTAATCTAGGGTAAAAAATGGATATTTCTAAAGAAATCATAAATTTTTAATAAGGAGATTTTTTTATTAATAAGAAGATATTTTTAGGATGAGTTTACCTTTGTAAATAGCTATAAATACCGAAGAGAATTGTAGTTTAACATCATCAAGTGAATAAAAATTTCATTCTCTAATTGAAAAGTTTTCTCTCTTCTTCTTTTTCAATTTGGCTTCTGAGCTATTTTGCCATCAAAGCTAGTTTTTCTAGTTCCTTACACACGTGTTTGAGTCAAAAGTGGTCAAAATTCTTTTTGGGTTTTTAGTTTTACAATTGTCAATATTGAAACTCCCTTTTTTGGTTAGTTTCTAGACAAAACAACATTGCAGACTTACTTAGCGGGATCTAAAATGCTGAAGTGAAAAATTTCATGGCGATTGGACATTGCACACGCCTTCATGTCCTAATGCCAGAGAGCTATGCATTGGTCATGCACGCCACGCACCACATATGCTTGCTTAAGGTAGAAGACAACCACATCAGAGCCACGTAATCCACTTTATAGGTGCCACCTGTTAAAAGTAGCCACATCATCATACCTAGTTAGCCATCTAACATCAATTGCTCAGTTAGCTTATAGGTGAACAGTCAGCATTACGTTAATTACTACTGTTGCGCCATATGTCAGTTAAGCCACATCAGCAACCCTGTTAGCCAAATCTTCTTATAATTTCATAATTACCTCTAATATTTCATATATTTTCATTTTAGACCCTAATATTTCCTAGAATTACAAGATAGACCTAAACTTTTCACAAATATTGTTTTGAACTTTCTCAAAATTCCTATTAATCCCATATCTCCCTAAATTTACCAAAATATCCTTAAGCCTTGCTAAAATTCAATTTTTACCCTTATTTTTATCTAATTGTTACAAATGACCCCTAAACCTTCCAAAAATTTTACTTTAACCTAATAACCCACCATAAAGTACTGAAAATGATGCCATGAAGACAAAATAAACAGATTCAATAATTGCAAGAAATTATCAATGCCCAATAAGCCTTATTGAATCATAGAAGAAATTCAGAAGATAATTCTGATAGTAGCTCCTCTTCATTAACAAGTAGCTATTGACTTCAAAGATGATCAATATGAGGGAATGACATTAAAGTAGATATTCCATATTTCAAAGGAAGGATTCAACCAGATGAATTTGCAGATTGGCTTCAAATAGTTGAAAGAGTGTTTGAACTAAAAGACATATTAGATGAGTAGAAAGTTAAAATTATTGTTATCAAGTTAAAGAAACACGCATCCATCTGGTAGAAAAATTTAAGGAAGAAATGAGAACACGAAAGAGGAAGCAAGATTAGAACATGGGAGAAAATATGATGAGAACTTACATGTAAGTTTTTACCTAATCATTATTACTAAGATAACTTTATTCAATTGCAAAATTTTTACCAAAAATCATTGTCTATGGAAGAATACACTAGAGAATTTAAGAAATTGATGATGAAGTATGATATCCAAGAGAAGGAAGAATAGATTATTGCCCATTATCTTGGAGGTTTACACTTTGAGATTGTCCAACTAGTCTAACTTTAATAGTACTAGATCCTAAATGATATTATCTGGCTTGCCATTTGTAACGACCCTAAATTAGTACAACAGCAATATATATATATAATAAAAAAAAAGAGAGAAGAAATTTTATTGAGATTGTAAAGAGTGAAAATCTCTTAGAAACCTAAGAATAGATTTTAGAAAGTTTCATTTAGAAATTCATCGAATTTCTGTACCCGGTAAAGTGAAAAAGTGAGAAAATGAGTCAAAATTATAGTAAATTAATTCAAAAATCAATGGATGATCAAAAATAATTTTCAAAGCTCAAAAATGGTTATGGAAAGTAAAAATAAAATTTTTAAGATGTTTGAAAGTTTAAGGGTGAAAATGTAAAGAAATTAAGTAAGTCGGGGCCAAATCGTAATAAACCCTTTTATCTTTTTGGCCTTTTTATTTTTTTTGTTGTGCAGGTTGGGTTGGCCCATGTTATTTTCAAACCCAAATGTGAAAAAAATAGGGCCCAAATTCGTGATCCAACATCAGCCCAAACTTCCAAGGGAAGCCAAGGACTAAAATGGAAGAAAATGACAAAATTTGGGGCAAAAGTATCATATTTGAAAACTTTTAATTTGTGTCTCATTTTTATTGGATAAAGCATGATGTGCTGGCCTGAATCTCAGCCACTTGGACGTGCTATGCAGCCCACCAAGTGTCCCCAAGATCCTCCCAAAATCCAAGGCACATTTAATGTTGGAAATGATTGAATTTATGAGATTTTTTTAGAAACCCTTTAAGCATTTTTATATAAAGCAAAAGAGGCTTGGCTGCAGCACATTTGCTGCTCCTCACCAGCAAAAAAAAAAAATGTGAGCACATAGAGAAGTAACAAGGGAAGCTAGACAAAGTAAATTCAAGGGAAATTGACAAGTTAAATAGGTAGATTTTGATACCCCTAAACTCTTGTGAAATTCTTCTTCCTCTTGACTCTAAAATCTGATTTTTTTTTTAATTTCTTGAATTCATCTCCCTCTCCCTTAGAAGTCAATTTTGAAAGGAGGAAGAAACAAGTAAGGATTTAAGGTGAGTAATAGCTTGTTATGCACTTTATGAATTCCTAATGCTGGATGGTCATGAGGAATATGATTTTTAGGACATGATTTGTATTAGTTGTTGAGATAATTAGTTTTGGATGATTTGAACATGTCCAATGGTGTTTTTAGATGTTGTTATGTTGATCTATGGCCTTGGTTTGGTGTAAAAGCAATAAGAAACCATGATGTATACACTAGGACTTTAGAGGCATAATGGTGCATATGTGGGTTAGCATGATTTTGTTTGGAATTTGGCCAAATTGATGAAATTAGGATGATTCTTATGAGTTATGAAGCCTAAGGAAGATGAAATTTTGAGTTATGAAAGTGTATATGAAACTCCCCTTTTAAGAAGCTAAGGGGAGAAGGAGGTTTAGCCATGTAAATTATGTTTTTGGAACATCAGTAATGTACACGGGGTAGAACATGACCCATGTTCACCCCCGTGTTCTTTGTCGAAAGCTGATTCAGTAATGTACACGGGGTACAACAGGGGTAGAACACGGCCCATGTTGTACCTCATGTTCTGAACACGGGGTAGAACACGGCCCATGTTCACCCCCGTGTTCTTTGACAAGTGAACAATTTTAGTCTCAAATAATTCCTGCCCTTATACTGCCTAGATAGGGTCTACATACAAAATGTTTTGTGTGATATGAATTGTTTAATTTGTGTGTATGATATATGAATGATTTAATTTGTATACATGAATATCCTTTATGGGTTGATATGAGAATGAGCATAGAAGGATAAATGAAGCATAAAACATTTATGGCATTGTTGGTATTTTGACACATTCCTCGAGGAAAAATTGTGGGTGATGCATGTGGCGTCCCACAATTGTTCATTCTACTTACAAAAATGTGCAAGGGAGAAAACATCCTTCGCAGAGAAGGAGAGGAGGGGTAAGTAGTGGAGGGAAAAGGTTGGTGGCCTCGGGCCTAGGGTGGCGGGGGATAAGGTCGGACCGAAGATATAAGGTGACATTGCATACCAACTAATGCCATTCCTCAAATAACGTAATATCTAAATTTGGGCTTTTTAATTAGAAAAGCAACCTTAAATGAGAAAACCAAAAAGAGGCATTAATAGGTTATTACTCACTGAGTATGTTTATACTCATTCTGTATTTTCTTTAATCTGTCTTTTCAGATAATATCCATGGATCCGTGGACGCGCGGTAACACTTACAGAGGACATGCCACAACACCCTTCGGAACGTATGGTTTAAAGTTGCAAATAGGGTTAGTGAGTCAAATGACTAGGTTTTCTGTATGTAAAGTTATGATAGACTTATCTCTGTAAATATTCTTGGTGCTGATATATGTATATTATTTCAGTATTTTAACTCTTTATTACCTACTTTCTTTCGGCGCACCCTAATATTATTTTTATAAGTATATGTGATATTGTGTTGTCTTTGGAGGCTAGTAAGGATATCTTATTAGTGTGGAATGTTGATTAGGTATCTTTACGCCGGTCACGACTACAGTATGTCGGGTCGTGACAGAGTTGGTATCAGAGCATGATCCTAAATGCTTGTGAGTCTTTAGAGTCTGTTGTGACCCAAGTAAGTTCTGGGGTTGTGAAAGGCATGTGAAGAAGTAAGTGTTAGCAGCTACGGATCTATGATGATTCTAGGTAACATTTTATATTTTTAAATTTTAATATTAATCATTAATTAAATTTATTTTAGATAGCTATGCCTAGGAAAAGGCAAGTTCAACCCCCAATGCCTCGCTGACCTACCAGAGCACATCCGGAAGTGTCAGAAAATGAGGCATCTGTAAATGCACCTATTGAAAATCTAGAAAAGACTGAGCAAGAACAACCTGCAGCCCCGGATTGGGCTGTAAGGCTATAGCAGATGCTAGATAAATTTCTAGACCAAACCCAGAATCCTATTGCTCCACCTCCGGCATCTCCACCTAAAAGACAGGTCCCAATATTGCCTCCAAGGGAGAGATTACAATTAGTGCATGAGTTTCAAAAGCTAAACCCTCCTAAGTATGATGGCACAGACCCTACAGCTGATCTGTATCAGTTTATGGATCAGATTGAAAGGGTGTGTAAACTGCTGGGATGTGACGAAAACATGATGGTAGAACTGGTAGGCTACCAGTTGGAGGATGTTGCACACTTTTGGTACGTGCATAACATTGAGCCCACTATTACAGCACAGGAGCCAATTACTTGGAAGCGGTTCCAGGAGGAATTTATCGATAGATTTTTACCGCCAAGTATTAGGGAGGCAAAGGCTCGAGAGTTTGAGAAGTTAACTCAGGGGTCAATGATAGTGGCCCAATACGATGCTCAGTTTACTCGGTTGTCATGATATGCAGAACATTTGGTACCGACAAAGAAAGCTCGTGTCAATCGATTTGTGTACGGACTTCGAGATTATTTTTATGATCGGGTAGATGTTTCTGACAACACTACTTACCAACAAGCGTTGAATCAAGCTATTAGAGCAGAAATTCGAGCAGCAGAAAGACAGAATCGAGAAGCTAGTTCAGGAGGGAGGTGAACCTTTCCATTTCAAGCAGAAAGCAATAGGAGTGCAGATAAGGCAGTGATTGCTTCAAGTATTCCAAGAAGTACTGCACCAGCTAGTTGGAGAAAGGGCAACCAGCGGCGACCTCAACGAAAACCAGCCGGAAGCAGGTCTGAAGCTAGTGTCAATGCTCCTCGTCAAGTATATTCAGTACCATTCAATAGGCCTTCACAATGCTCTCGTTGCGGCCTTAGTCACATTGGGCCATGTGGCTCATGTTTTCGGTGTGGACAAATGGGGCATCGAGCTCTTGAATGTCCATCAAAGCCTCAGGGAAGTCACACAACAAACCCTAATTTTCGTCCTATTCAGAATACTACTTTTGTGAAGCCACCAATAGTACCAAATAGAAGAAATACGGGAAAAGAACCTGCAACAACTCAAGCCCGAGTTTATGCCATAACACGTCAGGAAGCTCAAGATTCAAACGTGGTAGTGGCAGGTACGGTCCTAATTGAAACCTTTTCTGCAAAAGTATTATTTGATCCAGGCGCCACCCATTCGTTCATATCTGCCAATCTAGCAGCTAAATTTCCTAAATCAATTAATGTTTTAGATGAACCCTTGATGGTGAACACACCAGTAGGAGAAGTTATGCTAGCCACATCTAGTGTTGATAGCTGCGACATTAGAATAAACAATCATTTGACCACTATAAAACTGATCGTATTAGAAAAGGTAGAATATGACATGATATTAGGAATGGACTGGCTCTCGAAATATCATGCTTGTGTTGATTGTTATCACAAAACAGTCACCTACCAAATAGAAAAAGAGGTAGTCCAAATTTTCCAAGGTGAAAAGAAGCCTGGATTGCCAACCTTTGTGTCATGTACGAAAGTTCGAAAACTGATCAATAAAGGACATGTGGCATGGGTCGCTTCAGTGATAGAAGTGGAAAGGGAGGAAGGAGTATTGGAGCGAATCCCAGTAGTGAAGGAATTTCTAGATGTTTTCCCAAACGACTTGTCAGGATTACCACCAGATCGAGAAATAGAATTTATAATTGAGACGATTCCCGGAATAGACCCGATATCAATTGCACCGTACAGGATGGCACCAGCAGAATTAAAAGAACTGAAGGAGCAATTACAAGATTTATTAGACAAAGGCTTCATACGTCCTAGTACGTCGCCTTGAGGAGCGCCTGTGTTGTTTGTGAAAAAGAAAGATGGATCGCTGCGACTGTGTATTGACTGCCGGCAGTTAAACAAAGTCACCATAAAGAATAAATATCCCTTACCCAGAATCGATGATCTGTTCGATCAACTGCAGGGTTCCCAATATTTCTCAAAGATCGATTTACGCTCAGGGTATCATCAGTTGAACATACGGAAAGAAGATGTTCTGAAAACGGCGTTTCGAACCCGCTACGGACATTATGAATTTCTAGTAATGTCGTTTGGCTTGACAAATGCTCCTGCAGCATTCATGGACTTGATGAATCGTGTTTTCAAACCTTTCTTGGATAAGTTCATTGTAGTATTTATTGATGACATTTTGATCTACTCTAAGAATGAAGAAGAACATGCACAACATCTAGAGATAACTTTGCAAACGTTACGAGAGCATAAGCTTTATGCTAAGCTCTCGAAATGTGGATTCTGGATGAAGGAGGTACACTTTCTAGGCCACGTAGTATCACAAGAAGGAATGCGAGTAGATCCTCAGAAGATTGAAGCGGTACTTAAATGGCCACAACCATCATCAATAACAGAGATTCGTAGTTTTCTTGGGATGGCTGGATATTATAGGAGATTTGTCAAGGATTTCTCAAAAATCGCAGCTCCCTTAACTAGATTGACATGTAAAGGAGTCAAATTCAAATGGGATGATGACTGCGAAAGGAGTTTTTGAGTACTGAAAGAGCGACTTACCTCAGCTCCAGTATTAGCTTTGCCTGATGGTGCAGAAAAATATATAGTATATTGTGATGCTTCTAGAGTAGGTTTGGGATGCGTGTTGATGCAACAAGGAAAGGTAATAGCGTACACATCTCGTCAATTAAAGAAACATGAAGTTAACTATCCTACTCATGATCTAGAAATGGCTGCTGTGGTGTTTGCTTTGAAAATATGGAGACATTATTTGTACGGAGCCACTTGTGAGATTTATACAGATCATAAAAGCTTGAAATATATTTTTGATCAAAAGGAGTTGAATATGAGACAAAGAAGATGGATGGAATTCATAAGTGATTATGACTGCTCTATCCATTATCATCCGGGTAAAGCCAACGTGGTAGCTGATGCCTTAAGTCGAAAAATTTTGAAAGGCAAGGATGAACAAAGGGATGGTAATGTGAACAAAACTCTAGCCTGCATAATGGTGCATTTTACCATAGTGGACCAAATTAAGGCAAGTCAAAAGGAGGACCCACAATATGAGCAGTTGAAAGATAAAGTCAAAATGGAAAAAAATGACAAACTAAGAATTGATGATGAAGGAGTAATAAGATATGAAAATCGTCTGTGGGTACCTACTGCTTTAAGAAGGGAAGTGTTGAGGCGAGCTCATGAATCATCCTACACAATGCATCCTGGTGCAATGAAAATGTATCAGGATCTGAAAGCTGTATATCAGTGGGATGGAATGAAACGAGATGTGCGAGAATATGTAATGCGATGTTTAACCTGTCAGCAAGTGAAAGCAGAGCACCAACGCTCGGCAGGTCTCTACCAGCACATTTATATCCCTGAATGGAAATGGGAAAGTGTTACTATGGACTTCATGACCGGGTTACCACGAACCAACAAAGGATATAATTCCATTTGGGTAATCATTGATCGTTTAACTAAGTCTGCCCACTTCGTACCAGTGAAGACAACTTATACTGCATCACAATATGCCCAACTCTATCTGGATAAAATTATTCCGTTGCATGGCGTACCGCTTGTGATTATCTCGAATTGTGGGTCACAATTTACATCGCGATTCTGGTGATCATTTCAAGAGACGCTAGGCACTCAATTGCGATTTAGTACAGCATTCCATCCACAAACTGATGGGCAATCTAAGAGAACAATTCAGACATTAGAATATATGCTTAGGGCTTGTACAATAGAATTTGAGGAAAGTTGGGATAAATATCTGCCATTAATGGAGTTTGCATATAACAATAGCTATCATGCGAGTATACAGATGGCTCCATTTGAGGCATTGTATGGCAGAAAATGTCGATCACCCATTGGATGGTTTGAACCAGGAGAAGCAAAAATGATTGGTCCAGACTTTGTTGAAGATGCTATTCGTAAAGTTCAGTTTATTCGAGAAAAACTACGAGCGGCTCAGGATAGATGTAAGTCTTATGCAGACAACAGAAGAAGAGAGTTGGAATTTCAAGAAGGGGAACAAGTGTTTTTAAAGGTTACCCCTATGAAAGGAGTCATGCGATTCGGTAAAAAGGGAAAATTGGCACCCAGGTTTGTAGGGCCTTATCGGATTAAACGTCGAATCGGAAAGGTGGCTTATCAATTGGAATTGCCAGATCATATGAAGAGAATACATCCAGTTTTTCATATATCTATGTTGCAAAAATATCTCCCAGATGAATCCCATGTATTGAAAGAAATAGCGGTGGAACTAGATCGAAAGCTAACATATGAAGAACAACCGGTACAGATCGTTGATTGGCAAATACGAAAATTAAGATCTAAAGAAGTCCCCATGGTGAAAGTAGTATGGGATAGACATGGAGTCCAAGGGGCAACCTGGGAATTAGAAAAGGAAATGAGTGAAAAATATCCCCATATATTTGGTAAGTTTTCTTCTTATAACTATTCTTTAGTCAGTAATAAGTTTATACCTTATCCAAAGAAAATTCGAGGACGAATTTTTTTTAAAAGGGGGGGGGAGAATTTGTAACGACCCTAAATTAGTACAACAGTAATATATATATATATAATAAAAAAAAAAGAGAGAAGAAATTTTATTGAGATTGTAAAGAGTGAAAATCTCTTAGAAACCTAAGAATAGATTTTAGAAAGTTTCATTTAGAAATTCATCGAATTTCTGTACCCGGTAAAGTGAAAAAGTGAGAAAATGAGTCAAAATTATAGTAAATTAATTCAAAAATCAATGGATGATCAAAAATAATTTTCAAAGCTCAAAAATGGTTATGGGAAGTAAAAATAAAATTTTTAAGATGTTTGAAAGCCTAAGGGTGAAAATGTAAAGAAATTAAGTAAGTCGGGGCCAAATCGTAATAAACCCTTTTATCTTTTTGGCATTTTTATTTTTTTTGTTGTGCAGGTTGGGTTGGCCCATGTTATTTTCAGACCCAAATGTGAAAAAAATAGGGCCCAAATTCGTGATCCAACATCAGCCCAAACTTCCAAGGGAAGCCAAGGACCAAAATGGAAGAAAATGGCAAAATTTGGGGCAAAAGTGTCATATTTGAAAACTTTTAATTTGTGTCTCATTTTTATTGGATAAAGCATGATGTGTTGGCCTGAATCTCAGCCACTTGGACGTGCTATGCAGCCCACCAAGTGTCCCCAAGATCCTCCCAAAATCCAAGGCACATTTAATGTTGGAAATGATTGAATTTGTGAGATTTTTTTTAGAAACCCTTTAAGCATTTTTATATAAAGCAAAAGAGGCTTGGTTGCAGCACATTTGCTGCTCCTCACCAGCAAAAAAAAAAACGTGACCACATAGAGAAGTAACAAGGGAAGCTAGACAAAGTAAATTCAAGGGAAATTGACAAGTTAAATAGGTAGATTTTGATACCCCTAGACTCTTGTGAAATTCTTCTTCCTCTTGACTCTAAAATCTGATTTTTTTTTTATTTCTTGAATTCATCTCCCTCTCCCTTAGAAGTCAAATTTGAAAGGAGGAAGAAACAAGTAAGGATTTAAGGTGAGTAATAGCTTGTTATGCACTTTATGAATTCCTAATGCTGGATGGTCATGAGGAATATGATTTTTAGGACATGATTTGTATTAGTTGTTGAGATAATTAGTTTTGGATGATTTGAACATGTCCAATGGTGTTTTTAGATGTTGTTATGTTGATCTATGGCCTTGGTTTGGTGTAAAAGCAATAAGAAACCATGATGTATACACTAGGACTTTAGAGGCATAATGGTGCATATGTGGGTTGGCATGATTTTGTTTGGAATTTGGCCAAATTGATGAAATTAGGATGATTCTTATGAGTTATGAAGCCTAAGGAAGATGAAATTTTGAGTTATGAAAGTGTGTATGAAACTCCCCTTTTAAGAAGCCAAGGGGAGAAGGAGGTTTAGCCATGTAAATTGTGTTTTTGGAACATCAGTAATGTACACGGGGTAGAACACGGCCCATGTTCACCCCCGTGTTCTTTGTCGAAAGCTGATTCAGTAATGTACATGGGGTACAACAGGGGTAGAACACGGCCCATGTTGTACCTCATGTTCTGAACACGGGGTAGAATAAGGCCCATGTTCACCCCCGTGTTCTTTGACAAGTGAACAATTTTAGTCTCAAATAATTCCTGCCCTTATACTGCCTAGATAGGGTCTACATACAAAATGTTTTGTGTGATATGAATTATTTAATTTGTGTGTATGATATATGAATGATTTAATTTGTATATATGAATATCCTTTATGGGTTGATATGAGAATGAGCATAGAAGGATAAATGAAGCATAAAACATTTATGGCATTGTTGGTATTTTGACACATTCCTCGTGGAAAAATTATGGGTGATGCATGTGGCGTCCCACAATTGTTCATTCTACTTACAAAAATGTGGGAGGGAGAAAACATCCTTCGCAGAGAAGGAGAGGAGGGGTAAGTAGTGGAGGGAAAAGGTTGGTGGCCTCAGGCCTAGGGTGGCGGGGGATAAGGTCTGACCGAAGATATAAGGTGACATTGCATACCAACTAATGCCATTCCTCAAATAACGTAATATCTAAATTTGGGCTTTTTAATTAGAAAAGCAACCTTAAATGAGAAAACCAAAAAGAGGCATTAATAGGTTATTACTCACTGAGTATGTTTATACTCATTCTGTATTTTCTTTAATCTGTCTTTTCAGATAATATCCATGGATCCGTGGACGCGCGGTAACACTTACAGAGGACATGCCACAACACCTTTCGGAACGTATGGTTTAGAGTTGCAAATAGGGTTAGTGAGTCAAATGACTAGGTTTTCTGTATGTAAAGTTATGATAGACTTATCTCTGTAAATATTCTTGGTGCTGATATATGTATATTATTTCAGTATTTTAACTCTTTATTACCTACTTTCTTTCGGCGCGCCCTAATATTATTTTTATAAGTATATGTGATATTGTGTTGTCTTTGGAGGTTAGTAAGGATATCTTATTAGTGTGGAATGCTGATTAGGTATCTTTACGCCGGTCACGACTACAGTATGTCGGGTCGTGACACCATTCAAATTGAGAAATAGGCATATAAAAGGTCAATATTCCAACCTTCCTCCTCAAGAAACCCTATAAACACCTATGAAACTCAAGCCCCATAACCTAGTACCTCAAACAAAATCCCACCTAAGCCTACCAAAGAAGCTATCCTTAAACGACCCACTTAACCTATACTTCCCAAATGCTTTAAATGTTAAGGATTTGGCTATATTGTATCAGATTGTCTAAATAAAAAAATCATCATTATCATGGAGAGAGAAATTTAAGAAGTATAAAAAGAAAAAGAGCTCGAGCATACACAAGATGAACCTATTGAATCACTTATGTTTGATGAAGAACTCATCCTTATTGATTATGAAGAATCACTAGTGATTAAACAAAGCTTACACACTATAGCTAAGAAGGAAGAACCTTGGCTAAGGCATAACATTTTTTATACTCAATTCACAATCCAAGGTAATGTCTGTAATGTCCATTGTAACAAATCAATACTTGTACCATAGTTAAAATCATGGCATAAAATTAAAATTTTCGTGACTGTTATTTAGCCATAAAAATATCGGTTGAATGGTCCCAGAGCACAAATAAACATGGCAAGGAAATTGCCACGAGAGAAAAAGTCTTATGGCATAAATAATTTTTTTTTGCCACAAATTCACTTGTAGCTAATAGATTCTTCTAAACACAAGTACAAACGTGGCAAGAAAGGTACATCTATGATTAGTAACTTATATTGTCACGAATAAAATTATGAAAAAAAATATAAATAAAATTATTATAAAAACTAATATAATTAGCTAAAATAATTTTTATATATCCAAATTAAATCGATTATCTAGCCAATTCAATCAGGTGTTATCCTATTATTTTATTTATATATCTATTGAAATCTGTTAATGCTTTTGATCAATATCAAGTTAGGATAAATTGTTAAAACTCTATCTATCTAGAAATTACAAATTATATTTATAAGGAATCGAACTTGAATCTCCAAGCTGAGGAATGTCCTACCTTACCTTTGTACTAGTTTGTTTCTTTAGTATTATAATATAATATATTTTATATAAAGTTTTAATTGACTGGTTGACTACAAAAGTAAAAGTACACTCATGTAAAACTAATTATATAATAAAATATTATATAAATATATAGAATAAAAATATACTAATAGTAAAATATTTTATGATTTTATTTTAAAATTTATTTTTTATAAACTAACCCATTTATTTTATTACCAATTTTACTTGTATCAAATTTATTCTTTACAAATTTCTTATATCAATTTTATCTCTTACAAATAATTAATAATTTAATTTTATCCTTTTATTAATATTTTTCATTAATTATTATTAATTGAGTTATTATAAAATAAAATTAAAATAATTTTTTATTATTTTCTAAAATTCTTTCAATAAAGGTTAAATTATATGAAATAGATATCCATATAAGTCATAATTTTGAACTATTATATATATATATTTAAATTATTATAAATTATTTACTTTTAATTTTATATTTATAATACATATTCTTATCATTCATAAATATAAGTTAAATAATTCAAACCTTCATAAATTTTTATATTAATTTCATCTCTCATATCTCATTGATATTTAATTTTTATTCTTCCATGTACTAACTCATTAACCTATCAATAAAATTATAAATAAATTAATTAAATTAATTAAATTAATTAAATTATTATTTAAAAGGAAAGAAATTAATATAAAATATCTGTAGGAAATAAATTAATATAGTTGAATTAATAAGGAATAAAAATAAAAATTTAGATTATTTTATATATATCACTCTTTTAAATATAATTTACTTAGAATTTTTTAATATAATAATTTAATTATTATTAAATTATACATAATTTTACATAATTATTAGTTAAATTTTTTTAGTGAAAATTTTGTTAATATTAAGTGATGAATGTAAAACTAATTATTATATATTTCTATAATGAAACCTATTACAACTTATCTCTCAAATTATACTATTTATATATAATATAATGATTTTAGTATTTTCAACATATATATATATATATATGTATGTATGTATGTATATCTTCTTTGTTAATACATTTTTAAGAATAATGTGATGTAATAAAAAAAATTTTATAATATTTTATACATTGAATAATTTTTTTATTTAATCAGTATTTTAAAAATTGGATTGATTAACAAATTGAAAAAATATTTGTATATGTATGTATTATATATATAAATATGATAATCCTATTAATTTTTAATTTTATTATGTATAAAATTTAAATTCATTGAATAATTATATAATACAATCTTTAATATATTATAATATTTATTTTATTATATAAAATTAATTGATAGAAAGTCAAATAATTATTTATTATTTATGAAAAACTATTGCAATCTAATAGATATTAAATTTGATATATATGTATAAACAAAAATGCTTAGAGTTTAATAATTGAACTCTTTCTTATATATCTTAAGGTTTGGGGTTCAACTTCTATCTCAATTATTTTAAGAAAAAATAAAAATACATAACTATATAATTTATGAGTAGTTCTATATTTTTATTAATATTTTATGAATCTACTAATTAAAAATATTATGTTTTACAACTTTTTTACTTTGATTGATTGGAATTAATCAATTGATTAATTAATGAATTAGTTATTTACTAAATACTTATTATATATAAATATTTATGTTTTTTATTATTTACCATATTGTAGCATATTGTACTTATTATAAATAATCTTTTTTATATGTATAGTTACTGAAAATAATTTATTTAACTATGATTTTATTCATAAAAATAATTCATGACATAAGTAATATTTTGTTATAGATAAATTTTTCTAACTTATATGATAGACTAAGTAATATTTTGTTACAAGAAATGCATACTTGTAACTTAATTTATAGTATAAGTGATACTTTACCATAGAGAATGTATTCTCATAACTTCGTTTGTGGCACAAATGATATTTTGTAACGAGTAAAATTTTTTCATAGCACAAGTGATATTTTGTCACAAGGAATGTGTTCTTGTAGCTTTGTTTTATGGCACAAGTAATATTTTATCATTGATAAAGTTTTTCCGTAGCATAAGTAATATTTTGCCACATAGATTATGTCCTCATAGCTTGATTCATGACATAAGTAATATTTTTTCCATAGATAAACTTTTCTTATGGTATAAATTTTTTAGTATTTTGAATATTTATTTGAATTTTTTTTATTCTTATGGTAAGAGGTAAAATTACTAGAATTTTTGAATTTTCATGGTATAATTTATGGCATAAGTGTTAATTTGTTATAGTGATCATTATAGATAATGGAAGTTGCGAGAATATTGTATTGAAATACATGGTGAAAAAGCTCAAATTACCTATTTAGAAGCATTCACACCTTTATAAGTTGCAGTGATTTAATAAAGATAACAAGGTTACAAGTTTTGGAATGCTACCTTATTTAATTTTCAATTGGCAAAAAGTACCAAGATAAAGTATGGTGTGATATCATCCCTATGGAAGCTTATCACCTTCTTTTAGGAAAACCTTGGTAGTATAACCGTCATGCTATATATGATGGTTACATGAACATGTATTCTTTCGTAAAAGACAAAGTAAAAATCAAATTAGCCTTACTTTTACTTGAAGAATTCAATTAGGCCAAAGGTGAAGCCAAGTCAGTAATATCATTAATATCGAAGGTTAGAAGTCTAAACACTGTAGCAGATGCTCTCAATAGAAAACACACTTTGCTTTCCATTGGAAGATGCCCATTTAAAATAATGTACAATACTCGCACCTTTAGCCTATTTCATTTAGCATTATCTCCTACTAGCCATTAGTACAATACAAATGCAGAGTAAAGAGCAAAGAGCAAAGAAGCTTTATGAACAAGTCCATGTAAGAATTCAAAAATAGAATTCCAAATATAAAGCCTAAAGAGACAAACATTGACAATAGTATACTTTCAAGTAAAGAGACTTGGTATGGATACACTTGCGAAGAGATAGGTTCCTAAATCAACCTAATGTTAAGTTATCTCTAAGAGCAGATGGACCATTCTAAGTTATTCAAAAGATCAATGACAACACTTACAAGATAGAGCTACTAGGCTTTTGTGGCATCTTCACTACTTCAACGTAGCTGATTTTTCACCATATTATAAAGACGATAACTAGACTTGAGGGCAAATTTCATCCAACTTAGGGAAGATTGAATAAAAAGCCCAATAGAGAGCCTAATCCATGACATAGTCCAACCTAAAACTAAAAAGATTTTTCTAGAACTCTTTAATTTAGGTAGAAAGGGGTATTTCTAAAGAAATCATAAATTTTTAATAAGAAGATATTTTCTCATTAATAGAGAGATATTTTTAGGATGAATTTACCTTTATAAATAGCTATAAATACTCAAAAGAATTATAGTTTAATATCATCAAGTGAATAAAAATTCTATTCTTTTATTAAAGAGTTTTCCTTTTTTTTTCTTTTCCAATTTGGCTTTTGAGCCATCTTAAATCCTTAGATTGATTGCTTCACTATATTGATCTTCTTTCTTAGTATTTTATTTTTGTATTTTTTTTTTTTAATAAATATATTTTAGTTTTGTATCAAACCCCTCAATTTTAGTTCTATGTGCATTTTGTATTCTATCTTTTGCATTCTATATATTGTCTAAATACTGCTTGCATTTTGTTTCACTCTTGTTTACTTCTATTTGCATCCATTTTTTTCAATGCGTAAATAACTTAAACAATTATGTAATCATTATTAGTAAATTAATGAGGAAAAGATAAATTAAAAGATCATTAGGTATGATCTAGTTTATCTTATTATATTGCATTGCTTTTAGTAAATCAATAATAATCTAATTTTAATTTGTTATGATGTGCTTATGAACTATCTATTTTTTAAAATTAATTTGAATATTATCAACACATTCATAAAGTCAACTACCTAGTAGCAACCAAAAAAAGAAAAAAAAGGAAGCTAAATTCATCTTGAGCCATTGATGTGAATGTTATGAATTTGTTCCAAAGTTTTGTTAACATTCATAATTTTGACATTAATAATGATGATAGGAATAATATGCTAACTAAATGGAATAAGTGAAAGACTAAAGTTTGTGTACTTTTTTGCAATGTTGTTTAATTTGCCTGAGGATATTGATCAATAGAAAATTATTCCTCTTTTGGTAATAATAAGGTTGATAATTCATTTAACACACATATGTAAGATTGAGATTTTAGACATAAGACATAAGGAGAATAAAGTTTTTAAAATAAGATTAGATGTTACTATACTATTATGCTAGTTGATGAGTAAAAAATTAAATCATATTTGCATGTATATAAATAAAGAAAGTACATATCATCTATATACCTCATAATTAAAAAAAAAAAAATCTATGTGTCATAATAGTTGAGAGAAAAATAATTTTCTCTTTAAAATAAAGAATTAATGTTATTTTGACCACACTTCCTACCTATCAAATAATATCGAACAAATATGACAATATTTTTATGATTGAATTTTATAATTATATTACGGAATATATTTCCTATCAAAATAAATGGCACTATAATCTTGCTTATCAAAAGACTAATAATAATAATAATAATAATAATAATAATAATAATAATAATAATAATAATAATTAATATTATATTTATTGGTGATACTAATCGCTTTTTAATTTACTCTTTTATCTCTTTCTATTATGTGTACCAAACTTCCAATAGTCAGATTTTAAATTTTAATTCTAATTTTAAAATCATATAGAACTTTTAGACCATGAAGTGATCTATGCATATAAAGTATGAATTTAAATTTTATATCGATTTTGGTGTTAATCAATTTTATATTATCATTCATTTATGTATTACCATATTAATAATAAATTTTTACAATTTTTATTATTATTAAAATTTTTTAGTTATTATCATTATTTTAACGATTTTCTTGTTCTTATTCATTAATAGAATAAAATATTTTATATTAATAATAAATAAAATTTAAATATTAGACTAAAAAAATGAGGAATTTTTAAGTGCCATTGACTTTTATAAGGGCATATGCCACTCTTACAAGGTATCATTCTACACAACTGCCACCTTAGATAGTAGATATTTCTTTTAATTATTATTTATTAATTTATTTATTTTAATCAAAACTTTGTAATCACATAGTATATATCTAGATTTGTTAAAATAAGTCAACTCAATTCTCTCAAACTAATCTAATAAATAAAAATTATATATTAGTCTAATTTCAGGTTAGGTTACTTTTTTACAGTTAGGATAGATTAGATTACTACAGTTTCAATCCTACGTTAACTTTTACCAAACAGTCTCAAATGAATTTTGCAACTTATTATTATTATATCACTTATTTATTTTTAATTAATTTTATATTATTAGTTAATTAAAATTTATTATTATTACCATCTAAAAATTATTATTGTTAATGGATATAACTAAAATAATAAGAAAATAAATCAAAGAGTAACATTTTTAATACAAAAAATTCAATCAAAAGAGTAATTAAAAACTATAGAACTTAGAAAAATGAAAAATCAATATTAATTAAAATGGATACAAATATTTTCTTAACTAAATTCATAACATATATATGAATATATCACTATTTTATTATATTAATAATAATTTATTACTCTAATTAATATATTCATTTAGTTATATAATTATTTTATGTATGTTTAATTATAATAATTACTTTGTGTAATTATTTTTATGAATTTTTAATATTAATATAATTATTTATTTTAATATATTTGTGTAATATATATTGACAATATTAAATATATAAATTAATTAGCATTAATATTAAATATTTTTAAATTTTAATGTAATTATTTATTTTGATAAATTTATATAATATATATTGATAATATTAAATATACAAATTTGGTAATTTTAATATAAAAATTATTTAATATTATATATATTAAAATATAATTTTAATATACCAAAATTATTATTTTAAAATTATATTTTAATATATATATAAAGATAAATAAATTATTTTTATTTACTACTATTATTAAATTAACAAACTAATTCAATAACTTGATGCATTAATACTTAGGTTCTGTTTCACAAAGTAGTTGATAAATTAGCTTATAATTAATAAGTTAACTAATAATTAATAGTTAATAATTGATAAATTAACTGATTGTTTAAGAAGTATTTTACAGATTAACTATTGAATTATCTAAAATTTTAAAATAACATAAAAATAAATATTAATAGAAATTGATATATAATTAAAATAATTTATATTTATCTAAAAATTAAATTATATTAATATAATTAAGAAATTTAAAATAAAAATATAATATTTAATATTTAATTAATTATATTTTATAAAATTATATTTTTATTTACTTATCTTTATTTTATTATTATTTTTTATAATATTATAACTATTTGAAACATAATTAATTATATTTTATGATATTATTTATTTATTTATATATATTTTCACATATTTATAATTTAAAATTGGGATATAGTTATGTTAAATTTAAGTTAATTATATTTTATAAAAAAATTTAAATTTATATTATAAAGAACATGAGTTGTAAATTAATAAAAAGAATAAGATTAGATTTGGAAATAATTTGAAAAGGCATTAGTTTACAAGGTATAAGTTATTTTGGGTAATTTATGAAATTAAAACTTATTTTTTTTAATAAGATAGTGCAAGAAACACCTCAAGATGTTAACTTATATCTTATCAATTAGATCAATAAGTTATAAATTATTTTATTTATTACGCAAAATGGAGCCTTACTAGTTCTAATCCCTTATTAGGTCAAGGTAACCAATTTCAATCCTTTATCAGATTAGACTATTGTTATCATTTTCTGTATTAGTCTAATTTCTAAATTAGGCAAAATTATATTAATCTCATGCCAACTTATTAAATTGAACCTATTTTGACATCTTGTACATGACACAAATCATCATTTTAGATCCATAATAGCATTCTCTCAATATATGTGATATTAATCCTCATTTGACTATTCCCAGTTTAAATTTTATAGAGGGATCAATTTTTAAAAACATTAAATCAAAAAGCGAGAAAGCGTGTTCTAGACATTGGCAAATAATAATAATAATAATAATAATAATAAATTTAGTGTAAATTGGCCGGAAACAATCCTTATAATAAAAAATACACATAATACTACAAAGTACAAGCAGGGAAACTTCCTTCTTTGACCCGCATCCTCTCACTTAAGGTACACAGTCTACGATTCATAAAATTCATAGGAAGCAACGGCGAAATTACATGGATTATGTATGACGGCATGGATATATGCTTTTAATGACTTTCTTAAAGTCTTAAAATTTTGTGTTTTATTTAAAATATTTTTATTAATTTTAAAATTTTATCCTATTAAAATATTTAAACATATTTATCTCCCACGTAAAAATTTCAAAAATCACATCAGCAGTGCAGTTAGCAATTTATATCATTAAGTTGACTCTATACATTAGCGCTGCCGGCTAATATGTTATAATTTGTGGTCCATTTGTATATTATCCTGATGTTTTCAATTGTATTTTTATGTTAATTAGTACGTAGATTGCAACTTGTGGTTGGGAACTCTACGAAAGATAAGTATAAATAATACCATTGACTTGATGTATGCGGCTAAAGTACCAATTTATTATTGTTTCGAAAATAAATTTTTGTTTTACCATTTTTTTGAAATATTTTATCAAAATATGCACAATACAGAAGAGGCGTTAGAGTGCATAGCGCTCTTGGCACGAAAGGTGTCAAACTATTTGGCACCTTCACTGCTAGTGGGGCGCCATTCAATATGACGTCTTTGTGCCATGAAAGCGTCATCTCCTTTGGCGTTTTAAACTAGAAATATAAATTTTTAATTTAAAAAATAGAAAAATATTTAAATGTATTATATGTAAGATTTAAGATTTAAAAATAAATTAAATTTGATTGTGACTATTGAATAAAATTAAATATAATTTAGGGAATATGCTATATGTAAAGTAATAAAATAATATTTAGACTTGTTATATGTTTATTAAAAATAAAATAATTGTAGAAATTATTAATTTGTTAAAAATACATATAAGTTAATTTGATGTAGGAAAAGATGATTTTGTATATATTTAATTTTGTGAAAAATTTAAATTTGATTAAAAATTAAATTGAGTAAAATATTGAAGATCTAAAATTTAAATGGAATGCATATAAATATATTTAATATTTTTAGGGGTTAGGGTGATCGTTAAAAAAATGTAATTAAATTATAATGTTTAAAATTATGAGTAAATAAATATTAAAAAATAAAATGCAATGAGCTGTGAAGCATGAATTAATTTTTATCATTAGAAAAAAGTAAATTCAAATACTTGAAAAAAAATTGAAATTAATATATGTTAATAATTTAAAATAATAAAAAGTTATGAAAATAAAATACGGAAGGAGAGAATAAAATTCTAAGTAGAAAGAAGTTATTGGAAAAAAATTGCATATATTTAATACGTTATATGAGAATTCAATTGATTGTGTATTTGTGAAAAGATTTTATAATTTTGTTCTAATGTACATACGCAAAAAGATAAATATATTATAATAATTATAATCATCCCAAAATTTGATATTTTACAATAAAGTTGTAAGATAAATGTGTCTAAATATATAATAAATATGAAAAGGAAAGCTAATATCTACATAAATGGTGTCCAGTCCCACATCCAGGATCAGTGATATGGCGACTATATCTGCTAACCCTCTATATAGGCTTGGGAGTCACATCTCTAGTGTTTGTGGCTTCCCTACCTCCAGCTCTGCCTCTGTCTCTGACTTTGGCTTTGGCTCTGCCTATACCTCTACCTTTACTTCTATCTGCAAGTATTGAGTTATCCGAAATCATGCCACCAAGTGATGTCCCCTGATCTTAAGTGTGTAGATCAAATCTATAAGGATATGGCTGCGAAGGACCAGCATCACTGGAAGGAAAGATATGGAATGAAGATAAAATTCCTAATATAGGCGGAAATGCCTGAAATAAGAATGGAACACCTAAAGTAAACTAGAACATCTAGGATGATGAGGGAGCATATAGTGCAGTCAGAAACATGCGGGAGGATGAAAGAACATTTGGTGTAGTAGGTTACATGTGAGATGAGGCGGTCATATTTGACATCATCATGAAGGTATCCTAAGTAGAAGATGATGGACTCTGATGCACCTAGGCAGTGGAGGGAACATCGCCCTGCGACGTAGGTCGTGAACCAGTGTGACGATGTCGATGTGTATGAGGTTGATCATGGTCACCCTTCGTAGGGTCAGGGATATGATGAGCAGGAGGAGTTGGCTCTACATGTGTACCAATAATTACATTATCAACCTTGTGAAGTGCGTGAAGGATGGAGTCAGTCGCTGATCTAAGAGCATCGAAGGTGAACCTAGACTGTCCCTCAGGTGCAGTAAAATTGTGCAATGTGGACACCTCATCAATCTGTACAAGTTTTCGACATTAAAGTTAGTAACAATATTAATGCATAAGAATATAATCAGACACAAATAACTAGCATGTGGTATTACCACAAAGTCTAGTGCTCTACTAACTAGTGTAATAAATTTCCTAGTAACCCGTCTGTACCATGCCATATACTCGGACCGTAGGCCTAGGACCAATAGTGCGGACGGCTCGCCAATAACACACAAGTCTCGATGGATATTCCATAATGCAATGTACAACTGATATCGGATGTGCCACTCTTCATCATGCCGATTGGATAAGTGAAGGCAATAGACCTTCGCCACCTACTTTGGTGGCTCAAGAATAGGCTGGTGAAGGCCGAACTATCGCAAAACCCTATCTGGCTGGTGCCACTCGACAATATGAAAGTGTATGAGTGGCACCATTGTTGTCCAAATGTCACTCCCGTCAAAATAATACAGAAGAAGTGATGTGGTGACCACCTCAGTGTACGGGATCTAGATGATATGAAATTACACATTTATACTGTCATTTAAATGCAACAAAAATGGATAATGAAATGAAATAAAAATATTCATTAACCTCTTCAAACCTGATCGAGTCGAAGGCGATTCAGCACGTATTTATAATAAGGCAGGCTGTGTGCAGGACTATCCTGGAATATCTTTTGATAGTGCCACCTACCAAGTATAACAATTAAGTTAAAAAATGTAGTCGTTATCTCAATTACAAGTATAGATTGAAAAATTTTCTAACCTACAAGTAAAAGGGCTAGTCCCTGCCTCCTCCTTTTCTATATCTAAAACAATAATCGTGAGGGCAATAGTGGGAAATCTATCCCATGCCTAAAGCTGTAATAGTAGGCAACACCCTCCTATTTCCATATAATAAGGGGAAGTGGCTTTACAGAGTTCTCTGTACAGATAGGCCAAACAGGAAAATCCTCAACTATATGTCCCTGTCTCCTGGAAGTCTCCGAGTAATGGTAAGTGCATGAGGTGAACATAAGTCCCAGAGTGGTCGAGAAATAACGTCCCACTAATGAGACGTAATATATACGCACGGGTGTATCTCTGCACTGTCTCATCATCGGCATCATCTGAAAGATGAGTGAAATGCCTCTCCAACCAACTCATCTTCAGTCACCCTCATTTTATAACATTCTCGTTCACTAGTAATTGCAACCCTAGATATTCTTCTATTAGGCCTCCTTATCCCCACACAGTAGGCCCTGTCACTGTCCGACCGTCAATGGGTAGGCCGAGCTGGATAGCAACATCTTGCAATGTAATAGTGGTCTTCCTCTGCGGCATGTGGAAAATATGTGTCTCCGACCTCCACCGCTCCACAAAAACACTAATTAACTAATGGTCTATGGGAACAAACTTGCTCATCACAAGATAGTAAAAACCTACTTGTCGTAGTGAAGGGATAATTAACTTCAGTGGTTACTGATGATAGTAGTGCTGAGCCCATCGAATCCTCAACACACAGTTAGGTTGCAAAAAAAAGTTATTACGATTGATAATATGGAAAAGTATAATCAAATTTAAGATCTAACTATTTTCATACATGGCCAGCCTAAATTGAATGGGATATATGTGAGTCTTGAGCCGTTAAAAGTGAAGGATCCTATGGACCAGGATCGACACGTCAGGATGTGGATGTCATATGCCATTAATCAAATTGCATTAGGCTGAAATATAAACATACACTATTGCATTTATACACCATTTATCTACAAAGATTCACACAGGAATTTTTAGCAAAACAAGATTGAAGACATTCGTTCACATTTCTAGTTAAAAGGTCACATATATAACAATAATGGTATACACTTTTATAACAATGAAACAGATCACACCATCTGGGCATTACACTTATGACATTGGTTAATATACTCCCTAACACATGTGTAAAAGTAAAAAATAAAATTAACGTGCCTAAATATATCCTTCATTCATCTCCATGAAGAAGTGGACAGCGTTTACGATTGTGACTTTTCATCTTACAAAGATCACACTTTTGCTTGACACCACTCTCTTGAGGCCAATCCATCTCATTCCTAATCCATGTTGACTTCAATCTTCCCTTTTCACATAATCTTTAGGAATTTGGAGCCAAGATAGGAAATGGTGGTAAGTTATTTCATTGCGACCAATCCCCGATTAGCCACCACTCAGATTTGTAGCAATTAAGTAGGATGTTAAGTATGTATACAGGATCGACATATGGTTCCCACAATATGTTGACTGAGGTACAAGCAGTAATAATATGAGCGCATGGATACCTATATGCTTGGAATTATCCACATTCACACTGGCCTTTGTCTAATGGCACTTAGACCATCTTTCCACATGATCCCCTAGTCAGATCATGGCCTTCCACCACTTCAAACCTAGTACTTTGTCTGTTATACGCATGAACGTGGCAAGAAGCACGTGTTTGGATAGTCGCAAGCTCCTGTCTAAATCTGTTTGTGTATCTGTGATCTTGTTGTAGTTCAACATGTGCTTCTTTTGCCCTTTCCACAAAGTACTTAACACATCTGTAAAATATTTGTTGAACAAGGCTTGTGATTGGTAGCTTCCTTAATCCTTTAAAGAGGTCATTAATGCACTCCACAATATTAGTCATCATATGACCATATCTTCTTCCTTCATCATAGGCAAGTGTCCATTTCTCCATCGGAATAGCAATCATTTTCTTATGGATCTCCTCATTGACTTTGTTTAAGTTATCCAATCTCTCCATGACCTTTTCTCGATTTAGCTCATAGGCTAAACATAAGGAAACAAATAGTTTAGCTAGGTTGAACTACCAGATAATAAAATTTAAAAATTTAAGGTTCAACAAATAAATGTGATATAACGTGTACCAATCTTAAGGACAGCTTTCTTGACATTGTTGTCCCTACAATTCTTGCGAACATTGTTAGTAATATGTTTGATATAGTATCGATGAAAAGTATGAGGAGATTGCAATCCTAGAGCTTCTGTTGCTACAACATCTTTTATAGCTCGATGTCAATCTGATATCAGGCATATTCCTTATTGGTTTGTAACATTTACTCTTAATAATGCCAAAAATCAACTTCAATTTTTAAAGTTCTTTTTTTCAACAATGGCGAAGGCAAGTGGTATGGGACATTTGTTACCGTCTTGGGTTGTAGCAATCAGTAATACACTTTTGTACTTACCATACAGGAATGTTCCATCAACTTGTATAAATTGCTTGCAGTAGGGAAATGCAACAATACATGGCTTGAAAGCCCAGAAAACTCGGTAGAAAACACATTTTTGTGGATCAACACGGTTGTTAACTGTGATGAATTCTTTAGATTCCAACTTGAACAGAACTTGGTTACAATACCCTAAAATGTCCAATCATTTAGGAAGCACTTCATAAGATTTATCTCAATCTCCATACACCTTGACAATTGCCTTCTGTTTTGCCTTCTATACTTTTCTGTATGAAATCTTATACCTATACATGCTTTTCACCCTCTCTTGTATAAGTGAAATTGGGACATCTTGCTTCACTTTGATCATCTCCAGTATCATGGAACTGATGTACTCAAAGTTAAGAGACTTGTGATCTTGTGTTAAACTGTCATTAACACGTGTGAGGTACTGAAAATCTAGTTATTTTCTAAGTGCTAGAATTCTTCAGATTCATCGCTCTAAGGCAGAATTTGCACTCATCACCATAGTTATCACACTTCAAACTTAATCTTTTAGTATCAGATTCCTCCATGTAATAACTATGATGCCTCTTGATGTGATAATGCTTGGTTGTAGCAATCAATGCTTCCTTGCAATCAAACTCTTGTCCAATATATAAGTCCTTCATGCCGTAATCATCTCTCGGTTTCATTACTTCTGGAAATTCATTAACATTCCTTACGGCATCCCAATCAATGTAAGAGAAGACAATAGCTTGAGGGACACCACATGATGTTTGTGGAGTATTGTCATTCCTTATACACTGACCTGCAACATTATCATCATGTGTAGTTGCACGTTATTCATCATCAGTGTCATGATCATCACCACTACTGTAAGACATCTTATCGTTTTCAAAGCTAGACTCAAGGTGAGCATCTATGATTGTAGGATCAATGGATTCTTCCTTTATGATTGGTCGGGTACTTGTTGACCCCATCATGGTATGTGAAGGCATTTTTGGGAAAACACTCGTCACAAATGAGTCCAATTCAGGAATATAGCTATTAGAAATGTGGAACTCAACTGCATCTGTGTAAGAAGGGCTTTCTCGCACCATTGAATAACTAGTGTTGACATGAGCCATTGAATTTATGAGTGGTTTAATTATTGGTCCTCTTTCTTATAAATCAAGGTTAGCAGCATGCAGTTCGGATGTTGTCACCTCCATGTACAATTCCATTACTGTCATCATCGGATGTTATTCGTAGCTTGCTATGGCATATGCCAAGTCTTCATCGTCGTCCAATTCGTATGCCATATATTGAGCCTCTATTTGATGCTGTGGAAACTTATAAATAATTCTCCCAATAGCTTGATTTTGGGCAAGCTTCATTCGGGAATGAATTTTGTCTCATAAAACGTCCATGGTGCTGCATCTTTTCAGTTTCAATGCCTTTGAGGGAGGTCCATTATACATTACCCCAATTGGTCCTTCAATCATTGTACCATTTGAATGTAAAAAAGTAATCAAACTTTTCTTCATCTTATTACTTTTAACTGCAATATATTCACTGCATCCTTACAACTGACACATACATTATCCTATATAATTATTGTATTTATCAACCAATCAACTAGTATTTAATATTATAAGTAAAAAGTAATAATATGTATTGTTATTTTTATATGGTATATATTTTAATAATATATAATAATCTACCCGCACAAGTCAAATCGATTCCGATCTGCACAAGCCCACATTTTTTTCCTCATATATATTGTTATTTTTATACTAATCGTAATTTTTCATACAACATAATTTTTAATTTTTAGTTGCAAGTGTGATGTAAATAAATAAATTCTAAACTTGTTTTTTTAACATAATTTTGAATGTAATATAAATAAATTATTACAAAAATATTAAATTTATATTTGAATTAATAATTTCAATTTTGACTTACTTGAACACAATTGAAATATGATTAATTTTTAAATATGATTCCTATGTATATTTTTTGCATTATGATTAAATTATCAATTATGAAATTATCAATTATGGCAATATAATTTATTTTTGCTTGTTTTATATATTATGTTCAAATCTAAATTTCTTCTTTTAAAATTATTATTAAATTAATTAACTATTTTAATACAATACATTTAACATTTCATAATAATTTTTAATATATAATAGACATACCATATAATATAATAAATTTTCCCTTCTAAATAAATGTTATTATTTTTTTATCCTATATAATGTTTGGCTATATAATTTTATTTATATTTTAATTTATCTTCTCCAAGTGTTTTATTTGTTTATTGGTACAAATTATTTTTATTAAATTGATTAACTGTTTTAATACACTATATTTAACATTTCATAATAATTTTTTTCCTTCACACCTATTAATAACTAACAAATAAAAATATTTACACATTATTGTTTGTATATTTTTATGATTAAAATCATGAATTCTTTTCTACATACACTAAGTTCGTTTAATATTATATTACAGTATCTTTTTATATATTTTAATATTTTTACAATAAACTTATGTATATCATAATTTTTTCGCTATAATTATTATTCTTGTATTTTTTATATCTATTATTTAAATAAAAAATTATTCATTTTTTTAATAATATTATCCTAATTTTTAAAGCTTCTTTTTACTTCAATATATTTTAAAAATTTATTTTTGTTACTTCTCTTATTATATATTAAAATTTTACATTTAAAAAATTTTTAAATATAATTTTTATCTAAATCTTAAATCCTATTTTAAGATACCTTTCTTTATCCCTTTTGTTCGTCTTTTTTACCACAAATTATTACAGTACATATAAATTTCTACAAATTTTTCATATTATAAATCATAATTTCACATCATAAATAATAATAATCAATATAAAACAAAGATAATCTTATTGTTTATATCATATCCTATATCCTAAAAAAATTTCTCTACCACTATAAAATATATTTTCATAATAACTGGTAAAAATTATAATATAAATACAAAAATTATAAAAATACTAACCGGTAAGAAGAAGGAAGAGCAAAGAGAGAAAAATAGATCTGTTGTTGATGAAATGCAGAGGAGGAAATGTTATCGGGAGTGCTGCGAAGACGAAGAGTTGCGGCCTTGGAGGTTTTGATTTCGGCCCTTCGGCTGGATGGGATTTATAGAAAGGAGGAAGTGGGAATGCCAAATGCTTTGACGCCTTCAAATTTGAAGCAACCCAAAGGCGCTATTGCATTTGGTGCCTTCACAAATGTTGAAAACTAAAGATGCCATTGCGATTGGTGCCTTGACAGTAGGGCACCATCTGAGTTGGCGCCTTCAAGCATGAAGGGTGCCATATTGAATGAAGCCCCAAGTCAGAAGAAATGCCATTCAATCTAGCGCCCTTTAGTTGCATGCCTATTTTGATAAAATATTTCGAAAGAACGGTAAAACGGAAATACGTTTATGAGAAAACGGTAAATTGGAACTTTAGCCTACATATGCTGTGTATTGGTTCTGCGTGTCCTAATTCTCAGCCTCTTTTCGTTTCACAGCTCTCGAGAAATCAGTGGCGGCTGCATTCTGCCATTCCCACACCTTACCCTTACTCTTCTCTTCTTTCCTTCTGTTTCTTCTCGCAACCTATTCGCTCCAGTTCCAAAAGCCTAGGTTTGATCCAGATAATGCTGAAATAATCTACCTAGGAGACGCAAAACCCAGTGCTGGAGTAATCGGACTCAACGGTGACTGCACCTACATATGCCAAACTGGATGGACCGCTTATGCAGATGACGTTTTGCTCTGGGACTCAAACACAGGAAAACTGACTGACTTCTCAACTCATTATTCTTTCAATATCAACACTCAAGGAAGTTCACTGTATGCTTCTGGGATGACCTGCTTCCTTGCTTCCATTGGATTTCACTTTCTCACCAAATTCATGCGGCGGCTTCCTCGGCCTATTTAACGTATCAACAGCGGACTCGACTCGAAACCAAATTGTTCATGTCGAGTTTGATACTTTTTCGAATCCTGAATGGGATCCGCCAGTGGAGCATATGTCAATCAACAATAACTCATCACATTCAGAAGTTTATACGAGTTGGAATGCTAGTCTGCACAGCGGTGACACTGAATGTATGGATTATTTATAATGCTACGACAAAAAACCTAAGCGTGTCCTGGACGTGCGATAGTACCTCGACTCCTGCAGAAAACACTAGTCTTTCTTGTCTAATTGAGTTGAAGGAGTTTCTACCTGAACGGGTCAAAATTGGCTTCTCTGCAGCAACAAGTATGTACTTAGAACGACATACTCTTTTGTCGTGGGAGTTCAATTCAACTCTACGAGCAAGTGGCGGCGGCGGAGGAATAAAGAAAACAAGCTTCACTGATTTTAAGTGCTGTCCTAGGTGGTGTTTTGGTAGTAGGAGTCATTGCAGCTTTTGCAATAATTTGGAGGTGGAAGAGAAACAAGAAAAAGACGGCAGAAGAGTTGAACTTAACATCAATCAATGATGATATTGAAAGAGGAGCAGGGCCAAGAAAGTTTTCTTACAAAGAGCTTGCTTCAGCTACCAACAACATTTCCACTGCTAGGAAGTTGGGTCGAGGCGGATTTGGTGCTGTTTACAGAGGTTACTTTGTCGATTTGGATTTGTTGGTTGCTGTGAAGAAGATATCAAGGGGTTCTAGACAAGGGCGGAGGGAGTATGTAACCGAGGTGAGGGTTATCAGCAGCCTGAGACAGCGAAATCTTGTGCAACTCATTGGACGGTGCCATGAAAATGTGTGTTTTTGCTTGTTTATGAGTTCATGCCAAATGGTAGCCTTGATTCTCATTTATTTGGCAACAAGTCTTCTCTCCCTTGGAACGTGAGGCACAAGATAGCTCTTGGATTGGCGTCTGCAGTGCTCTATCTACATGAAGAATGGGAACAATGTGTAATTCATAGGGATATCAAGTCTAGCAACGTCATGCTGGATTCTAGCTTCAATGTCAAGCTTGGTGACTTTGGGTTGGCTAAGCTCATGGATCATGAGCTAGGACCCCAAACAACTGTGTTGGCCGGAACGTTTGGCTACTTGGCTCCAGAATATATAAGTACACGTAGAGCTAGTAAAGAGTCTGATGTATTTAGTTTCGGAATGGTTGCCTTAGAGATTACCACAGGAAGGAAGGCAAACGATCTCATAGGAGACAACAATGCTGAAAAGGGATTGGCTGAGTGGGTGTGGGATCTCTATGGCAAAGGAGAGATTATTAGGGCAATGGATGAGAGATTGCAGACGGATTTTGATGCAAAACAAGTAGAGTGTTTAATGATTGTGGGGCTGTAGCGTGCTCATCCTGATAGAAGTCTGAGACCGGCAATAAGACAAGTAATTCATGTGTTTAAATTTGAAGCCAGCATGCTAAATCTTCCTCCAAAGATGCCCGTTCCATCGTATCATGTTCCAACACCTTCATTAAGCTCCGGAGAAGCTGAGATAACCACAAGCATTCAGATAGGCCATTGAATTTATGTCATGTATCGTGTGAAAATTCTGTAACTTTCACTATGTCTCTACTTGATACAAGAATTGTACATCTTCACTTGTAGAATTGGGTTCAAATTTGCGGTCAGTACTCCATAATTTGTAATGTTTCTTTCGTATTTACTTCTGGTTGCTAATTTTTCCTTGAAGAATACATTATTTGACAATACTTGTAGCATGTCAAAGGGCGAAGCTCTTTCTAATTTGTTATATAATGAGTCATCACTAATCATTACATTAGAAGGGAGGGATACAACGAAGCAAAGATTCCTAGTCATATAAATGATCTAATTACATTCATGGTTAATTAATTTAATTAAATATTAGTTGATAGATGATTATATTATTTGATTTAATTAATTAATTGTATTAATTATTTGAATAATAATACTTAGTAAAATTAACTGTTTATGATTAATTATTTATATATAAAATAACAAATAAGGATATGAGTATATTTCATTAGTTATTTGAGTTTTTTTATTTTGATAATATTTTAATATTTTAAAGCATATATTGTTTAGTTGATTAAATTTTAATTTATTATATGTTAAATATTTCTTTAAAATTAAATTAATATAATTTTTATAGTTATTAAATTTTCTTTTAAGAAATTAATATGAGGGTTTTATTTTTTTTAAAGAAGAACAAAGTTGGAAATACAAAATTAATTATGGGTAATTTAATCTTTTAATAAATAATTTATCAAACAACCATTTAAAAATATTGGTATTACCAACATTTTCAAAATAATTTATTTTGAAGGCAATTAACTGTTTAAATTAGCTTATTGTTAAATATCAAAATTGACTTATTAACGAATTAGTTGGTCAATTTTGATCAAATTATAAAAGTCATTCAAACAGTGATTTCCTAACCAACTCCATTAACATGTTCTTTGTTGTTGTTGTTGTTTTTTTTTTTATTTTTTATATCACAGTGGGTTTGACATCAAGGAATAAGTTCAACAGTGGGAACATGAAACAGTCCCAAAGGCCCGACCAGACGAACAAAATAACAGACCAGAGACATGGTCCAATGGGACAGTCACGGGACTCATGCGGCAGACATGAGAATCTATGGTAAGTGGGCAGGGAGTATCGTGTTTGATTCTACTTCATTAACAGAATTTAATTAAACAGTAATAAAATATGCTTTTTAATAAAAGAGTCTTAATACAATTATAAGTATAATTAAATATTATATTTAAAATGACAAAAACAAAAATTTAATGTTATATTTGATGAATAAATGATAAGAAAAATAAAAAAAAATCATAATTAAACTATTTGCAAGCTAAACAAGTTTGATAAAGAAATATTTTTTCCCCTGATCTCCATTAACAAAACGAGTTAATTTTGTTACTTACGTTAAATGAAAACAAGTTGCAAATATGATCAAGTTGGGCAATTATTGAATTGAATTGTCAACGAATATGGTACTATAAAACAATATCAATAACAAAATTACAATTATGCGTCTATTATTTAAATAATTACAATATGATATTATAATATAAGCAAAAAGTAAAAGAATGAGAAAACGTTAGAGTTTTACACACTTTTTAAAGTATTTATATATATTTTTAAATATTATATATATTTATAAATTTTATAGTTTTATATATAAATATATGACTTGACTTAACCAGTACTTTAATTGTGTAGTAACACTGACGAGTGTTGCTTTAGGAACTTTACTCCTCATTATACTTGAAGTTCAAACCCATGATTTTGGTGGCTACAATGTGGTTAAAATGGTATTTGATGTTATTTTAGGAACTTTACTCTTTATCATATATAGGGTTTGATTTTAATATTTTTGTGTATAACTACCTAAAACAAAAGGAGTCATCTTAGTAGGTTAATAAGTTAGGTTTTAATTAATATGATTTGACATATTATGTAAAACAAGTCAAAAGTTAGATTAAAATATGTTTTATTTTATAAATAATTTTGGTTATGCCAAAAATAAGTGAAATTATTAGGGCTCTATAGGCTGAGTGACCTATGTCTATTCTTAAGGATTAGTATAGCAATAATAAATATAATTGATTATTAATAATGAATTCACCTAATTCATTTTTATAGTTGGTATGAACTTTTCATAATTAAGTATTAATAATCTATTCTTATTTGGATTGTATATAATTTTTTGGCATGAAATTATTGAAAATGACAAGAAAGGAAGAGAGAAAAATTATAGAATTTGCGAAAAAGATATATGCAAAATATCCCTTTAAATTTTGGGATGGTTAGATTTTGTTAGAGATGGAAATAGGCCAAGCTACCTATTAAAAGCCTGTAACATAACTTACTTTAATCTAGTCTAACTTAATCTCCTTATCTAAATAGTTCATGCCAAGGTTGATAAATAGGCATATATAAATAAATAGGCCAAACTTATATTTTGTAAGCTCAAGTCATAAGCCCATCAAGTTAAATTATTTACTAATTAATATATTTATATATAATAAATATAACATCATATATTATCATGACTTATTTGACCATAACTAGCATGGATCTTGTTATTAATTTCTATAAGTTTATTTAATTCTAATTTGGTATCATTACATAATAAATTTAAGTTAATATTTAGTATAATTACTTCGTTTCATCATTGAAAAGGATTATTTACATATTTCATAGGTGCAAGGTATTTGCAAAGCCTATTGTTCCCTTTTATCTTGGTTCATTTTATCAAATTATGGTTACTTAGAACACTATTGAAGATAACTTTACTCTTGTATAGTTGGTGGTGGCTGCGAAACTCTAACCTGAGCATCTATAAAACAATTTAAAAAGAAATAATGAGATTTAAGTCTTAATAAACAAATAGTTTACTCAACTATATCATTTTTATAATTAAAATTTCAAATACTATTATTTACCACTTTTCAAATATTCAAATATGCATTAATCACATAAAAGCAGCATAAGTAAGAAAGTTATAATTCATACATATTAAAAGTTAGAAGCAACCCAACTTGTACCACTCTTTCACCTTTATTCATTCATAAATCTAATCTTATTTTTTAGATATTTTATCAGTTTGCAAACTAATGACTTAGATCCAATGTAAATATCTCAATTCAAATGTTTCATTATCACATTTTTGGGTTACCACATTTGCATTTCACATTTTATAATTTATTAGTCCATTATCATTTTCCACACTTTCATAATTTATCATTTCATCATTGTATTTTGCATCTTCTCTTTTGTCACTTCTTCTTCATTCATTATTTCACCACTCCCATCATAATTCATTTCATTACAGCAATTCCATCAAAAAATACCAATCAACAATCAAGTTCATAATTAGATCCAATATATACAAATTATTATAAATTTTAATTTCATATTCCAATTTAAAGTATAACTTCAAGATATTTGAGTATAAGACTTAACCATGGTTTCCTTAACGCAAAGCCATACTTCTATATCATACTTGTGTATAGGAAGAGAGAATTGTAAGGCAACTTGGTCATTTAAGTATAATATTTGAATATAAGACCCCAAAATATCAGGTTTAGTATTTGGATATTATATTCAAATATTTGAAGTTAGTACGTTTGGTTTCTTTTATACTTGATTACTTGTCTTCAAGTTTAGACTCAAGATAGTACTCAAGTACTATACTTGAGTATTGACATGAGATTTCTAGCTAAGCAACATGAAAAAAATGCAGAAATCCTTTTTCAGTGCAACTACTTTCAACTAAATCCCAAATATTTAGCTTATTATTAAACATAGACACAATTTTCACCATTTCTCCACAAAAACACATTCCATTAGCAAGGGTTCAATCACATTCATAAGACAACTTGCAATTTTATCAATAGAAAAAAATGAATCATCAAACTTAATAATTTGAGCAAATTATCTACTTACAAGCCTTAGTATAAAGGAGATTGGGATGAGGATTGTTGAGATGGATTGATCACCTTATTTCACAAACATTTAAACTTCAAGCATAAAATCCTGAATTCTCATTCTATCATTAAAACTAATGAATCCTAGCTCTAAAACTCAAAATTTATGGAGCCATACCTTGATGAATCAATTTTTGATAACAATTACATTAGGGATTAACTAGTTTTCTTTAAGGATTTAACTTGCATTTGGAAGGAATATGGAAGAGAGGATAAGGAGAAAGAGGTCTGATGGTGATTACAAGAAAATTGGAGAAAAGTGATTGTTTTTTTAAGTTTAGTTGGTAAAAAGGTTAATTTTGTAATTTATGAGGCTATTAAGTGCAATTTAAAATTCTAATGATTTTAAATCTACTCCATACGCCCTAGTTTAATTCTAAACTTTATGCAACTTTATAATTAATTTAATTTTACCTATTTTTCATATTAAAATTCCCTTTTCTATAACTAATCACTTATTCTAAACATATTCATAACATTTCCTTAATTACCAATACATATATGGAATTACTCGGTAAATAAATAAAATATTCAAGGTGTAATATATATAATATACACATTTATAAAGTATACATACATATAATATTAATATAAATTTAATACATGCAAATTTAAATATAGAGTTAATTTAATTACTAGTTTACTTTTTGCATTAATAGCATTTATTCGTTAACTTGTTTGAATGTTTAGTTATGTAAATATATTTTTAAATAAGTTAGCAGCCTAAATTTTAATTTTATATAGACTAATAAGTTAAACTAATATTATTCAAAGTATGCTTGCCCCCTTTTAAGGTCAAGCTTAATTAGCTTGACTTGACTAATTTTCACCCCTAGATTTTGCCTTTTTAATTTTAGAAACTTAGAAATTATTCTTTTAAATGGCACAAAGTTTAGCTTGATAGAATTGCCAAGTGTAGTTGGCACAAAGTAGAAATCTATACATCTTTTTATCTATCTGTCTATATATCTATACATTGTACTAACTATATTTCCATTTATTAATTTTGTTAGTTATTTAATTGTAGAGGAGGGGTATGCAATGTAAGTCAAAATAACTTGTATTATGTCTATATCATTGATCTCAATATAAAATAAATGACTACTAATATTAATTCATTTTAAGCAAAATTTACATAGGATTTGATTTATTTTCCCTCTTAACAATTGCATTAAATAAAAATATGTATAATATTAATACACAAAAAAACCTATTTTAGTAAAATTTATTTATATCATATATATAATATGCTTGATGAATTAAGGCAACTATTTAGTGAAAATATTGAAATCATAAAATTTCCATATAACACTTAATGAATATTTCTTTTAATTAAGAATATAAAATAAAAATAATGTAATAAAATATTTCAAAAAATATATAAATATAAAAATTAATGATGTATTTACTATAAATTCAAATTATAAGAAAAAGAAAGTTATAACAAAATGCTTACATAGACATCACGATTAAAAAAATTTCATCCTTCTACTCAAATTGATTGGGTCCATTTTCATATAAACATAAAATTTTATGAGATTATGACTATTTTTTTCTTTATCTCTATGAAATTTTCCTTTATTGCAATGTCTAAAATAAGATATAATAGTAGTAAAGTAATTTTTTGTGTTAGTTTTCTTGTTTTCTAAAAATATAGTGAGGGTTTTTTTTGTGACTTTTCTTACTTTCTACTGATAATTTTCTTTTGTAATACAATGAAGTATAGTGAAACATAATTTTTAAAAATTTTATTTATTGTTAAAAATTAAAAATTAAAAATAACAAAATATACATACCTTTATTTTTGCATGTTTGCTATCTTTTTTTAAATGCTAACGACCAAGTTAATGTGAATAATTATACAATGTAATTGTTCTTTTTCTTTAGCTATGATGAAGAATTTTTTTAAATAAATTTGTATATTCTATATTTTATATAAAAATTATTTGAAGATATTTTCCTCTCAATCGATGCAAGAAATAAACAAAATTGAATTAAAAGAATATTTTCACAATGGACATAATCAAATTTTTAAAGTAAAAAATAAATTTCCCTAAAACAAATTATAGTATTAAATTTTATCTCATAATTTTCTTTTTATGTAATTCATGTAAGTTTTCAAAAAGTCTTTACATATACATAATGAAAATTAAAATTTCTACTATAATCTCATGTAAAAATGAAGGTCTACTCTTTTATATAGTTGCATTTTCAATGATAAAAATTAATCAATATGATCAATATAATAATAGTTACATTGAGATTTTAGAATTATAGTACTATTAGATAATAGAAAAGTTTTTGAGAAACATTTAAGTTTGTTTATAACTTTTTTTAAGGGTTACAATGCAAATAATATTGAAAATTTAACTTCCTCTTGCAATAATGCTTCTTTATCTTTAATATGTGATAGAAGGAGGGATTTCGTGATAATATAAATTTGGTTACATCAATATAATAGATTTGTTTGCTTTGTACAAGGAAAAAGTTTACTCACCCAACAACGTGATGTGATCATTAGAATTATAAATAAGACAAGTTAAGTCAAACTTTTGCTTGTTTGAACTCTAAGTCAACAAAATTAAGCATATTTGAGATTGAGCTTATTGAGCTTTTAGAATTCAAGCTTAAACTTGAGTTCGATTGTTAATCGAACTTAATCAAAGCTAAATGAGCTTTAACATATTATATGAATTTTTAGCAAATAATAAAAAATATAAATAGTTTTTGGACATAAATAAATGACACTAAAAAATAAATCTCATTTTGATTTAATAAATATACATAAAAATAGTTAAATAATAATATTTGAACATTGTATAATAACTATATAAGCAACAACATAAGGGTAAAATTTATTAATAGAAATTAACTATGACCCTTTAACATCATTACATTTATATTGGTTAATGAGAAAACTAACATATATAATGGTGTGGCGATATTTTTATAAATAAGTAATGTTAATTTAAATAAAAGTTTGACATTATAAAGTCTAAATTTCTACAAAGAGATGAAGGCTAGTTATAGGTAAAGTTAAGATGATGGTTGTACAATAAAACAACATCTAAAGGTTATTAACCACCATGTTATTAGAAACTATTCAAGAGATGAAAATTTATAATATTAGTTTTTTAATTAATAATTGACATTAAATGTCCTATATTGCTTATAAATTGTGTCCAAAGTTTGCTTTCTCTTTCAATATATTTTTCATTTAGGTTTTCACTCCATCATTTCTTTTTCACTAAGAGGACAATGAAAGATCGTTATTGCTTAATCCTTAACTATTAAGATGCAAATTATTACTCCTAGATTCAATTATTTACATGTCTTGAATCATTTATATTAAAGTAATAATAATAAGAAAGAGCAAATATATAAGGGTTTGCTGATAAAAAAATTGTATTTATAAGTCTATAACTATTCATATGAGGACATACTTTGTTAAAATTTGCCTTGGATATAAAAGTAAGGGTAAAAATTGCTTCATAGATACTACATAGACATTCACTATAACTTTTCTTTAAAGTTATGAGATTAAATGATTAATTATGATGTTAATATATAATATTTACTAGTTAATATTAATAATATTGTTAGAACAATGATTTGTAATTGTATGCATTTTTAGAAAAATGTCAGGATGTAAAAGTTGTAAAAAAATTATAATATAGAACTAAACCACATATGAAGTGGTTATAATTGGGATGATACCACATTATTTATTTGATAAAATTGGCATATAAAAATAAATGGTGACAATAAGTATTTATTAGGGGCCACTTAACTCTAATAAATAGTGATAGTAAGTATTTATTAAGAATGACATTTATAATGTATTGAGAAATGACATCAATTTTTTTTAGAACCAACTTATAAAGGATGATTTTTTTCCTCTATCTATAGCATCGATATACAATGTCTTTTTTTATTTAAAACTAACATCTAAAGGTTGGTAGTCTATTTCAATCATTGTAATAGTTTATTAATAGTTTACATGTCATGATAGTTTATCAACTACTTACACATCTTGATGATTTATCAATAGTTTACATATTGTGATAGTTTATCATTGATTTACTCTTTAATTATAAATAAGGCTCTCCTAACCTATTTAAAATAAAGTGATGACATATTAAAATAACTTTCCTTGAGGTACTTGATTATTTTATTTGCCATGATTGTTTGATTGTTTTTGTTTTCCAATATGAGAATCGATGTGCTAATTGTTCTATATATTGCATCAAACTTTGATATAGATAAAGCAAATAACACCATTCTCACAATGAAAAATAAGAACACTCAAATGCTCAAAGTAAATGAGTAATCAAACACCTCATGATTAATTGATAAAAAATTGTTGTGTTAAACTTTGATTAGTTGCAAAGTGATGATAAATTATTGTGAAAAGAAGTAACATTTCTAGTTTTGCTTTGGCAAGCTTAAGTACAATGCAAAATTCATTGTGTTACTTTTTTTTTTACCATAATTTATCATCAATTTGAAACTATCTACATCATTTAAGTTAAAAGCATTTAAGCAATATAAAGGAAATACAAGAAGTAGTATCCTTTTTTTTTAGTTAAAGTCTATTATTCATTGTAAATTATAATTTTTTATTTGTTAGATTGTTCAATCTATTATTATTTCTATTTGTATAATTGCATAAGAAAAATATTTTGGTTTATAAAGTTTTTGTATCAGTTATTAATGTATATGTTGTTATTTGTTACATTAGTCATTTAAAGATTGTTTGTATTTTCTACTATTTTTATTTGTATCTATATAATTATATAAGAAAAATATGAATCTTTAATATACAAAAATAATTTTAATGCTATTGACTAATAAAATTATAAATTTTTTGCTTGAAATATATTTATAAGCTAAACATTTTAGTTTATGACATTAATTTTTTTTACTAAAATTTGAAGTTTAAACCTTTAGAGTTGAATGACATTGTTTTATTACACACATTGATTTTTTCTCAAGAATTAACATGTATATTAAACCAGTTTAAAACATGAGGTACGAAATGAAAATAAAAAAAGTGAAACTATGACATTATTTGAAAATTTCATTGCGAAGCTCTTCTAATCCCAAAATGATTCTCTTTCTATCAAGATATGCTCACATCCTAACTGTAAGATGAATTTCTTTAATTGTTTATGTTTATGTGCACAAATTATTTTACAATATTAGAAATCTATTAGCTTGTTAGCAAATTTATAAAGTTTTGCATTCACTGGAAAAGTACAAAATATAAATGTAATGACTTTCTTAACTTTTGTATTTCATTCTTGTAACTTAATTTACTATTTCAAAATCAATCATGTTTTGTTATCTTTCATTTTGATACAAGTTATATAGGCAAGAAATTTAATTTCATTTTTTCTATATTTAATGGTATTATCTACTATTTATTTATATGAAATGTGTAGTATCAAATATATTAAATTTTAATAAATGTTCATTGCATTTATAGATATTAGGCTTAAGATAAGTTTTTTAGGATATGTCAACTTTATATATTTATTAATGAGTAGTAGATATAAACTTTCACTACTTTCATTATTTTCTTATAGTTCTTAAAATTATTGAAATTAGGATTCTAAAGTATCATTGAAGACGTTGGAGGTTGAAAGGACTAGAAGGGATGAACTACAAGTGGGGGGAGTGTGAGGGGAGAGAATTTATGAGAGGAAGCTAGATAGGAAGGAGAAGTGAGGATGGGCTGGGGGAAAGCAATACCATATTAGCTATTTAGAACAATTGTAGTTGAATATTGTTCTTTTTAACATTAGTTGTAAAAAAAGGTTGACAATTATTATTTATATAAAACCTTTGTTATTGTGTATTTTTTTATATCAATTGTTAATTGATATGAAATAATCCAACATATAATGATGCTCATATCTACATCGATTGGTAACTAACATTGAAAAGGAAAAACAACTAATAATAAAGGGCAATTTTATAGTAATATTTCTTTAACTTTTCAAATTGCTTAAACATAAACTATTTTGGTTTAAGTTTTAGGGATATAATTTTTTTAGTCCTTTTTTTTAGCTTTTGTAAGATAGAAATAACTAGATTATTTTATAAAATCAAAATATCAAGTAATTAAATGAACCTATAACTTGATAAAATTATAAACAACATAATAAGTATATATATATATATATATATATATATATATATATATATATATATATATATATATATATATATATAGCCTATTTAGGTTCATTTAAACTTGGGAACATTATGAGTTTTATATTTGAGGCTTAAGCTTAGATTGTTTAGGCTATAGCTTGCTTAATCTAAACACAAATCCAATTTTTTACAAGTCGAGCTTGAACATTTCACAAATAATATATTTCACTTACAATCCTAATGATTGCTATTTTTTTTGTAAAAACAGATATAAAAATGTAACCAAACTATCATTATAGAAGGTTTGAGGATATCAAAATATTTTACTATTTATTAAAGGATGTGAGATTTGTAATTAAATTCAAAATTTTTTCAAAGGATATCAAAATAAAAGTAGAAGATGGAATATAAAAATAAAATAATAATAATTTTTTAATAATATTTATCCATGTCTTTATTTTTTATTTTTAATTCTTATGATTTTTAATTGTACACATTATATTAACTTATAATTTTTTAATGATATCTAGTTATGAAATATAAAAATAATTAATTACACATAATTTTATTTTATAATTAAAAAAGGATTGACACAAGAGCTCATGGAAGATATGCTAATTCTTACAGATACCTGGTGTATCATAATAAATTATGAATCCAACAATAACATCATAATTTCATGTTGCATTCTTTCACATAGAGGCTCGTTAATAAATGGATAATGGTGTTAGTTCCACAATATCGAAAGAGTGGTTAGAAGGCTGAGGATAGTGAGGATTACTAGAAAAAAGTTGCTTAATACCTACAAGCAAGCCAATAATGGGGTTAAGGTCCCATTTTGATCCTTTAAAACTTAAGTTGTTGAATGTGGAGAGTAGAGAAAATAGTAAGAAATTGAAGAAGTGAGTCAAAATACTTACTCGGGCTAGTGACTTGTATTTATAACAATCAATTTATTTGAGCTATAATAGTCATATCATAGTATTATTAGGGATAGTTTAATTTTTTGTAGGGAACAAGTGGCCCATTAGTAGTAACTATTTTCTAACTCTACTAAATACTTTTAACATCATCCAATTAGCATTGCACGGTCTCTACAATATGTCTAGTCATAATTACTTGGTGAAACATTATTATGCATATATCACATTGACCACGGGTTGACCACCTTTATTTGGGTTGATCAATCCAAGGCTAAGGATGGTCTAGCTTGGTGCAATGAGAAAATATTTATTAAATGATACAAGAGCTTGAGACCTTTTAAGAGATAAAATGATTTTAGCATTAGGTTATTCATTCTCAAATCTTAAATTAAGAAAATTAAAATTAAAAATATAAATTTCAATACATTAAATATAATTTTATGGTGGAAGCATTCAATCTTTTAAGAAGTAGAGTTTCCATAACATTACATATGTGTAATAAAAAAACCCATCTCATAAATTGGACATATACTTTAATTTATAGTTAGAAAATTAATTTTAATTTTAATTTTAACTATATTAATACTATTGGAATTTTATACAATGGAATTGACCAATTGTTTAATGGTTACATATATTTTATTATTTTTAGGTGTTAGAACAAACCGCAAGGCCACCACAAGTGTGAAAGGGATATTTTTATGTGCTTAAATAAATGCATAGAGAACTCATTGATTATAAATATGATAATTTTGTAAATTTTAGTTTATAGACTCTTTTACATAGGAATAGTAGTTGGGTGAAATGGGGCAAATCAATCCCATACTCTCTTGCCCTATGACTTGTTGCTATTTGCTCTAAATCTGCCTTGCTCTGATTAGCAAAACAAATTGGGGGCACCATTCTCATTACCCAGGGAGCATTAATGTCCTATAGAGAAAATTGAAAAAGTACAAAAAAAAATTGAAAAATAATGTAAAATTCATATATTCAAAATTAACATGCAAGATACACATAATATTTAATATATTGTGATAATGTATATCTAAAAATATATATAACTTGGTCAACAAATATATATATGCTATATTCCTTACCATGCTTTTCTTTTTTATATTATATAAGAATTAAATTAAAAAATAAAAATAAAATTATTAGAAGATATTTTAAATAGTTAAATTACCAAAAAGCTTACATATATATATATATATATATATATATATATATATATATATATATATATATATATATATATATATATATATATATATATTAAATTATAGTCCAAGTCATTATAATTTCATTTTTTTAATAGATTCCTATAATTTAAGAGTTATGTATTGGATATTTATACTTTCATTTAGTTTCTAATTAGGTTCCTACTATTAGTTTGCCATCAATTATAAATGATGTGGCAAATAATTTGCTAATTGAGCTTAAAATATGTCAACTTAGAATTGCCACCTAAGCATGACAAATGCTATTTAGATACTTATATTTTTATAATTTTTTAAATAGATCCCTATACTCGTTAAAATCCTAAATTAAGTCCTTGCTAAATGGAAGAAAGAAAAGAAAAGGAAAAAAAGAAAAATAATAAAGTATAATAATTAAATCTAAATTTTGAATTTAGTATAATTAATATTGTGATATACTAAATACATATTAAATAATTAAAATAATATTTTCAATAAATTATTGATAATTTAGAATCTGATTAATTAAAAATATTATACCATTTAATAAAATTAAAGTCTAGAATTTTGTCATAAATTAAAGTAAAATAATTACAAATTAAATAATTTGAATAAATAATGTACTTAAATTTTTAAATAAGAATAAATAATTTATTTATTTTCAATTTAGATATGTTATTTTCTAATCATATTAATAGTTTTAATGCTGACATTGTCTAGCACTAATTCGACAATTACCAATAAGTTTCAAGGAAAAAAATGTTTTCAATCTTTAAACATCTAATGTAAGGTAAATATTTCAAGATATCCTTCTCACTATTTATGCAAATTGCATGCATGTATGCACAAGTGTATTAGATTTGTCTTATTTTGTCAAAATTATGTGCTCTATTATTTGATTGATAAAGTTTGAAAGAAAAAAATGCCAAATAGTTTTCTCTTTCTTATTTTGATGAAGATAAAATAAGAAGAAAATAATGTTTCTTTATTTACTTAGGTGAAAAATGAGAGAAAAAATTTAATTAATTTCAATGATAAATTTTTTACCTTTTAAATTAAATTCTAAATTGAAGAATCAAAGGAAAAATTATAACAAAATAAAATTTCACTTATCTTTTACTTATATGTGCTAAGAAAGCATTTTGGTGGGTCTTACTCTTTTTTTTTCCTCTTCTTCCATTCATTTATTTTATCTTACAATCAAGTAAAATTTTTTTGTCTTCTTTTAAAGAAATATTTATTTTCTACAAAAACAAACACATGTTTTTAATTTCTATTTGTAATTATATGTTAGAAATACTTCTCAAATAACACCGAAAAATAGGTATTATCTTTTATGAAATCATTTTTAATTCACATTGACATATTTAGACAGTGAGTTACAGTATGTTTCTAATTAAAAATTACAAAAAAAGTAAGTATTTAGTTAAAAAATTTAAAGTAGTAATGCTTCGATAAAAAATCATAAAAATCAAAATAATATGGAATGTAATTGACCCTTTTAAAAAAATGAAATTGGTGTAAATACAATTTATGAAAATAATCAACTTATATACATAAATGTAGTAAGTGAATTTCAACTATATTGAATTATTGATCTAGATAAATATATGAACTATTAATAGTATCACTTGTATGACATTATTTATAAGTAAAAATATATTTTAGGTCCCTGCTTATATATTTTGCTGTTAGTAGCAATAAAGGTTAAAAAAAAATATAACTAACAAAATGGATAAATTTGTTAGGCAGGGATAATAAATGAATAAATTGTTCAACATAATAATATATAATTTTATCAAATTAAATAATGAAAATAATTATTTTTTAATGTTTTAACTTATTAAATTATTTTAGTATTTAGCATTAAATATAAATAAATTGTTTATTCTCGTTTAAAAGTCTTGGTATATTTTTTATTCAAATCACTTAATATGTATTTAGCTTACTTTAATTTATGATAAATTCTAAACTTTCATTTTATTCAATGGTTTAGAATTTTTAATTAATCAAATTCTAAATTATTAGTATTTTATTAAAAGTATTATTCATTATTTAATATACTTTTAGTGTACCTTAATATTAATGATACTAAATTCAAAATTTAAATTTAATTATCATACTTTTTTTTTCTTATCTCTTCTTTCTTACGTTCAATAGGTACATAATTCAAAATTTTAAGGAAGTATAGGGATTTATTTAAAAATCTTATGAAAATATAAGGATTTAGGTTGTATTTGCTATGCTTTTATGGCAATTGAGTTGGTATATTTTAAGCTTAGTTAATAAATCATTTGCCACATCATTTAAAATAGATGGCAAACTAATAATAGGGACCCAATTAAAAATTAAATAAAAGTACAAGTACTCAATTTGAAAGCTTTAAACTATAGAGATCTATTTAACAAATATATAAGAAATTATAAGGACCTAGAATATAATTTAACCATACATGTATGTATGCATTTGTATCATTTATATGGGCAAAAATATAATAATAAAAGTGTAAAACTTTACAAGGTAAATTATATTGATACTATCACATACTTCAAATCTACATCGAGTTAAATTTCTCCTGTATCATTCTCGATGGGTACATTCCCCCTACAAGAATTGTGCTCCATTAGGGCAAAATTTAAGCTTGAAATTTTACCATTCCTACTTTTATACCTTTCAAATGTATAAATTGTTATGTGGACATGGGTCAAGTCAGGTGGAAATTATGTCCAATTTGTTGATTTTATTTTCTTCCTATGTTTCATTTTTTGAATTGTGTGTTTGTTTATTTAAAATAAATTCTTTTTTTCTTTTGCTACAAGTTAAAATAAATTCTTAAGGGCTAAGATATTATGTTTTTATTAATATTAATTTTTAAAAATATTGTACAATTATAAAAACATAATTTTATAAAAAATTGAGTGGTCAACACAAGAAATTTGATTAGTCAATAATGGTATGTAATAGGTGATAATAAACAAAGGTAAGTGATGAGAACTAATAATCAATAAAAATAAATGGCAATGAGCAATAATTAACAACAATAAATTAATGAGTAATGATCAATGATTAGTACTGTTAAAAGGGTCAGTCTTACCCATTCATAAATCAGTTTGTGCTAGTCAGGCCGACTTGACTTGACATGCAAGTTAAGTTAACTTGTAAACATAAGGCTCTAGTTTGATCCTATGTAGCTCATGAGTAAATACGCTAGTTTGCAAGTTTTTTTTGAAAAATAAAAATATTTTGAATTCTTGAACTTTAAAATAATATAGAAAATTGAAAAATATTCTAAAACAACATATATCAATCCATAAATAAGTCATAACATATTTAATATTTATACATAATCTTAAAGATTAGATATTAAAGAATTAATGAGATGCTCTAATAGGATTAGATTTGCAGCATTTCTAAATTACAATAACGATAAATTAGTTATCCTAATATTATACCTAAACATTTGTGATACATAAAAAAATTAAAATATTTTTAATAGAAAAAAATGTCCTAACGTCAAAATTTTCTTTTACGTCAATTAAAAAATTGATGTAGAATGATTTAACATACACCATTGTTGATATATACTTTAGTTAGAAATTGACTTGATTTTTATGAAATAATCAATGTATAATTATATTTCTATAGTAGTGAAATTTTCTCAATTATTAGTCTAGCTCTTTAAATCAATTTATGTAATCAAATGTGTAAGTAAAAAAAACCAAAATAATACTATTAATAATATTATTAATGATATATATTGTTATTAAGCATATTTAAAATATGAAATATTATGAAAAAAACTATAATATAACATTAGTTTTTTTTTTTTTGTCTTCAGTAAAAATATTATATTGAGCAAAAATACACAAACCTCCCTTTTAACTTAATGTCATTAGGAATACTCCATAAATAATATTTGATAGTTTTTTATTTAATTATTTTTATAGATTTTAATTTATTAATTATCATTTTACCAAAATATCCATAAATATTAAATAGATATTTTAAGTTTCTTCCAAAATGTATGGTGTAATTTGTGCTTTAAGGTTTGATAATATTTTATTCTTATTTGACTTTATTTGAGTAAATACAACATTTAATTCTTTATTTATAAAAGTAGTAACTATTGCATTCCTCAAATTTCAAAATTAATATTATTAGTGTCTTAGTTTTGCATTTATTGTAATTATTCATCCATCTCTTCACTAATAATACTAAAATAAATGATGAAAATAAAGAATATAACTTAAAATCAAGTAAGCATTCGACATTGTTTATGTGAAATTTATTAATTTACTTCAATAATTTTCATTTATTTTAACATTGTAAGTAAAGTGAGGGACCAATAATTATAACAAATACAAAAAGAAGAGATTATTAGTGTTAGTTATAAAATTTGAGGATATAATAGTCATCACCTTTATAGATGGGAGACTAAATGCTATGTTTATTCATTTTATTTCCTTTAATTTTAATATCTTAATCCATTTCTATGCTCTGTTACTTTATCTGTATTAAGTGCTTGTCACAAATAGGTCTAGTATGTACATAATACAGGCTGTGTTAAATTTATGATATAACCAAATCACAATAACAAAGAGGCACATCAGATATGAAAAGTAATTAACGCGTTAGAGCTCTTGTGATTATTTTAATATTAGATAGTAAGTGTTATGCACGTATCCAATATAGGTAACATTTTTGTTGTATCTCACAATAAAGAAACTATTTATCAAGTTATAATCTATAAAAATATTTATGCAAATTTTCATAAAGAAAGTAGAAGTACTTATTTATGAGATAAACAAAAATTAATTTAGTAGAGAAAAATCATTCATAATTGTTCTTTTATAAGTGGAAAAAATATGTTAAAACATAATTTCAATCCTATAAAATAAACAAAGAATAGTTTAGCTACAAAATAATAATTTTGGTTATTAAATGTGATCTAATAATTAAAGTTAATGGTATTTTAATAGAATTTTTTAAAATAGGTTTGATAGTAGTATCTGTGTAATGTTGAGGTGATATATATATTTTGGAAATGGAGGGAAGGTTTATATAAAGTTTAATAAAATTTAGAGGATGTATGTGTTTTGTTTCTATTATATTTTATTATACATAATACGTAAGAATGCCGTTAAACTTGGGACGTTTTCAACGTATTTTCCTGCAATAAGCCATTTCCATGGTGAAAAACTGAAAATACCAGAAAGATGTCATTATCTCACCAGCAACACATGTCTTTGTTGTCGGCCAACTTTTGCACATGCCATGATGATTTTATTTCTCCCTTTCATTTAAAGTTGATCTTACTTTGATTGTTTTGGCGTTGATGAGGTCAAGGAAGAAGAATGAAGGAGAAAATGACAAAAATAAAACAAAAGAACAAATCGTAGCGTAGAAGGAAAGAATGAACTGACACACTAAAGATGGTAGACCTGAAAAGTAATAATAAGGCAAAAGTACCAAAATAATAAAAAGAATACGTCAAGTCTAGTCTAAAAGAGGAAGAAACAAAAATTAAAAAAAAAAAAATAAGAAAAGTTAACTATTTCTATACAGCTAAATGATATAGAAATGTCCACCAACAAACGGAAGAAATATATATATATATATATATATATATATATATATATTAAAGATTATCATCCCAGCATAATACTAACATAAAAAATACATTAATATATTATTAAATTTGAATAAATATTAAATTTATTTTTTTATCATGATTGAATTTTATATGTTATATAATAATATATTAATAATTAAATTTAATAATATATTGGAATATCACTTATAAATGATGCACTACAATTTTTTTCTAAATCTATTGAATATTGCATGAAATCCAAAGAATTATGTATTAATTTTTTTAAAATAAATTCACAGAAGTTCACATCTTTACAAGATAAAATATTTTTATTATTAAAATATAAAATTTGTATTTTGTTTAAATTATTTGTCTTGAAATCTAAAAATAAATAATTTAATGTTCTGAAAAATTTAGTATCTTAAAAGTTTAAATTTTCCATAACTTAAATGATTTTGTAAATGTTGAGTAATTTTTTAGCATGGATGACAAATTCTAATAACATAAGCTTATATATTTATTTTAATAATCTAGTTATATAGTTATTAAATGTTGAATATATTTTTTTCATCATTAGTAATACTATTATATAATTTATAATTTTAAAAATCATTTTAACACATCAAATTGAATAAAAATATAATGAGATAGTATTTATGAAGATTATATCAAATTTTTTATATATATGTGAGAAATTTTGAAAAATTCACAATTGCGACGTTGCAATCCACATTATAACCCCGTAAAATCCGCAACCATATAATGCGATTGTATTTATGACCGCAACCGTAATTTAAATTCTTGACATCAGGCAGATCTTCTCTATACCATTCCGAAGCATCATCAGCCATGGCTGCCATTTTCTTCTATTCCCACACTCTTCTTCGTCTTTTGTGCTTCTTTTTCTTTCTTTTCTTTGTTAATTCACTTTACTTCCAAAAGTCTCATTTTGATCAAAATGATGCCAGCATTTTTTATCTAGGATCTGCTGCGCCAGCTGTTGGAGCAATCGACTTCAACATCAACCACGATTGGCTGTCTCAAGTTGGATGGGCCATTTATGGCGAAAAAATTTTACTTTGGGACACGAATACAGGCCAACTCACCGACTTCACCACTCAATACTCCTTCAGCATTGACACCCAAGGCCGAGCTCCATCCAACTATGGCCATGGAGTTTGTTTCTTCCTCGCTCCCGTTGGATTTCAAATTCCTCCAAACTCAGCAGGTGGCTTCTTAGGCCTATTTAATTACACAACCATTTTTTCATCCAAAAACCAGATTGTTCATGTTGAGTTCGACAGTTTTCCGAATGGGGACTGGAACGAGACGACGGACCATGTGGGAATCAACAGCAATTCAATTGCCTCGTCAGTGACCACGAGATGGAATGCTAGTTTTCACAGTGGTGACACTGCACATGTGCAGATCACGTACGATTCAACAACAAAGAATTTAAGCGTATCTTGGAGATACCACAATGGCCCAGCTCCAGGAGAGGCTACTTGTCTCTCTTATCTGATTGATTTGAAGGAAGTCCTGCCTGAATGGGTTCAGATTGGATTTTCTGCAGCAACTGGCAAGTACAGTGAACTTCATTCACTTCAATCCTGGGAATTCAATTCAACTTTGGTTGCCAGTGGTGGCGGAGAGAAAGAGAAGACAAGGTTAGTGGTGATTCTAACAACCATTATAAGTGGTTCACTCGCAGTGGGAACAATTATAATTTATGTATTTATTCGGGGGAGAAAGAAAACGGGAAGCAAGAAGGAGGCCATGAACTTAACATCAATCAATGATGATCTTGAAAGAGGGGCAGGACCAAGAAGGTTCTCTTACAGGGAGCTGGCTGTGGCTACCAACAACTTTTCAAATAATCGGAAGTTAGGTGAAGGTGGATTTGGTGCAGTTTACAGAGGCTGCTTTGTTGATTCAGATCTGACTATTGCTGTAAAGAAAATATCAAAGGACTCTAGACAAGGGAAGAAAGAGTATGTGACTGAGGTGAAGATCATTAGCCAGCTGAGACACCGGAATCTTGTGCAACTCATAGGTTGGTGCCATGATGAAGGCCAGTTCTTGCTTGTTTATGAGTTCATGCCAAATGGAAGCCTTGATTCTCATTTGTTTGGCAAAAAGAGTCCTCTTGCTTGGATAGTACGACACAAAATAGCTCTTGGATTGGCCTCGGCAGTGCTTTATCTTCATGAAGAATGGGAACGATGCGTGGTGCACAGAGATATCAAATCGAGCAACGTTATGTTAGATTCCAATCATAATGCCAAGCTCGGTGACTTTGGCTTAGCTAAGCTTGTGGACCATGAGCTTAGTCCTCAAACAACTGGTTTGGCTGGAACTATAGGCTACCTAGCTCCAGAATACGCTAGTACAGGTAGGGCGAGTAAAGAGTCAGATGTATACAGCTATGGAGTGGTTGTTTTGGAGATTGCAACAGGAAGGAAAGCAAATGATGTTATGGAGGATAAAGATGGTGAAAAGGGTTTGATTGATTGGGTTTGGGATCATTACGGCAGAGGAGAACTTCTTTTGGCCATGGACGAGAGGCTGAGGGCGGATTTTGACGAGAAGCAGGTCGAGTATTTGATGATTGTGGGGTTGTGGTGTGCTCATCCTAATCAACATTTGAGACCTTCGATAAGGCAAGCAATTCATGTGATTAATTTTGAGGCTGCTTTGCCTAAACTTCCACCAAAGAAGCCGGTTCCGACGTATCATGTCCCTTCGCTGCCATCATTAAGGTCGGGAGGAGCTTCCATTACTACCAGCCTTCATATGGGTCGTTGACGCAGTATGTCATTCACAGGCTTTGAAAATTTGGCTCTAATTTTGGTGGAGAAAAACTTTAGTAGAAATATAGTCATAAATTGTTAAATGGAATAAAATGTCCCTTATATTCCATTCTATATAAGGAATTTGGTAGAAGAAAGAAAATTAATTTTTTTTATTATCATAACTATAGGTATTATACTATAGAGATAATATATAACTCCTTTACCTATATATAGGAGAGATTTTTTTATGAAAAATGTATACACACCATTAGCGTAGCAGACTAGGGTGGCTTAGTGTAGCATACTAAGGCACTGGGACCAAGATTATAGGGTGAGTGAGAGTGAATATGTTTCCATATTTTATTAGGAATAAAATTTAAAAATCATTAGAAAAATATTTTAAACGACAAAATATAATTGTAGGTGGGAAAAAAATTATTGAAAGCACTGAGCTTTCCCAGTGACGCACCATCACAGATATTTCGTGGCTAATTGTAAGTTTACCAAATTGACGAGGTTACTGATTTCTGATGGAAGGTACCGTTTGACAAGATTAAAAATAAAATTTCATTTTATTTTTAAGTGAATTTTTTTAAAAAAATGATATTTTACTTTAAATATAAAAGGATTTTATTTTGTTTTATTTCATTTACAATATCTATTTTAGTTACATTTATATCATTATGAAATCCATTCAATTTAATAAGGATTTTATTAGAATTCATGCCATTTGGTCCAAAAAATATTTTATATAAAAATTTTACCATCTTTCTAACATTATATTTATTATAATATTATCAAAATTTACTTTTTAATTGAATTTCATATATTTTTTAATATATTTCAAATAAAATAATTAATTTATAAAAGAATAGAAATCATTATTTTTAATAAAATTTTCAAACAATAGAATTCACTGAAATTATTTGTATTGAAATGAAATAAAGTTAATTCTAAAAAAATTACATGCGAAATGATATATAAGTGTGTTATAATGAAAATTCAAGTGGGCAAGCTTTGTCAACTTTCCTACAGTGGAAGGAACAGGTCCAGAATGGTTATTCATTTCAAGACCATGTGTAATTAAATTGACCAAGTTCCTAATGGTCATAGGAATTGAATCAGAAAACATGTTAGAGGCCAGGTGTAACACGGTGAGTTTCGTCAAGTTTCCAAGAATGGAAGAAATTGGCCCAGAAAATTTATTATTTATCAAGTTCAAGATCTTCCAAGGTGACTAATTTTCCAATGGAAGTCGGGATTGAACCATAAAATTCATTTTCAAAGAGGTCGAGTTGAGGCAAATTAATCATGTTCCATACGGACGTTGAGATTAGCTCCGAGAGTTTATTGCCAAACGGTACAAGTACCTGGAGAGAGTATAGTCTTCCCACTTGCACAGGAAGGAGAGCAGAGAGCTTGTTGTTATGAAGGAAAAGCCGCTTTAATTTTGTGAGGTTTCCAACTGCAGCAGGGATACTGATTTCCTGAGAAACTTGGCCACTTCAAAATTTTGAAAATTAAAAAAAAAAATTATATTCTACTAATTTTTTTCATGGGGAAAGGCTGTTAAAAATGAAAAAAAAATTATAATTTAATATTTTTCTAAAATTTGAAAAGTTTAAAAAATTATAAAATCAATTCACAATTATAATAAAAAAAATGATAAAAAAGATATCCATTTTTAAGCGCATAAGGAGACAACTTAAAGTAAGCCGGGATTAAAAGGTTCCCAAGGTGCATATTTTGCACTCTTCGAGTTTTTACAAACATCTCTTTCCATTCCCTCTGTTGATACAAATCCAACAACAATTTCAATACAGAGGTCATGCAAAAATTGACTCACAATGTGAACATCTGCAACAGTATACTTTGAAGAATCCAATATTATTGATTCTTGCTTGACAGGAAAAACTTTATTAAGTGCTTGGACTGTTCAACCATTGTTTACCTGTTCAACATGCATATTATCAAATATAAGAAAAAACTTCATGTCTACAACTTCAGGAATGATGATACCTACCCCATTTCAACGGATAATCTGATGCCAAATGGGAAAATCATAGCCAAAACATAGCTATGCATCAGACCAATGCTTGGACTAAGAAGAAATTAGTGAAGATGAATTGCTGGTGGGCTCAGCTATACTGATATTCATATGATATAGAAGTCAAGTCTTCCCATATTGTAGCACAGTGCAATCATCTATATGACTGATTAATTGTCCGCCACAATGGTGAAGATAAACATCACTGACATACCAACCAAACAGAGTTTAGCAATTTCTTGTAAACATAATCTCACATATACGTCAAAGGCCCATCAAGCAAGCACAAAATTTGACAATTAAAATTTAAATGCATTGAACCAATAATTTGTTTCCTATTGTGAAAAGACACCAGCACACTATTGAGACTACTATGCTCTAAAAAGAATGCTGAGTTACAGAACTTTAATAGACAATGAAGAGAAAGATGACAATTGAAGTGTTAAGGAAGCCAAACAAGAAAATCAGTAAAAGCAAAAGTAATTCCACTGTTTCAAGTGAGGACCAGAAAATGAAAGCAGCGTATATTATTGGATCTAGGGTGAAGAAGACATTCATATACACTAGTATAGACATTTCATGTATGAGAGGAAAATAGAAGGAAAAGTTATTGAAGTTGCAACTGAACATGGAATCTTATGTTAAAACAAATGGTTCTGTAATTTGAGGTATGATATAAGTTATTATCTTTAAGGAATTATCCAAATTGAGTTATTGAAAAATATTAGATAATATGAGTCATAATGATGAAAGAATTATCAAAATGTAAAAATGATGAAAGAACTATCAAAATATTTTTCCTATCTCACAACACACTGAGATTTATTAATAATTTAATCGAGTTATTGTAATATGATTTTTTTTTTCAAAATTTAACCGAGTTATCGTAAAATATTAGCATTGACAGCCATGGCTGCCATTTTCTTCTAATCCCACACCCTTCGTCTTTTGTGCTTCTTTTTCTTCCTTTTCTTTGCTAGTTCACTTTATTTCCAAAAGTCTCATTTTGATCAAATAAATATTTTATTTTTCTTCCTGTCCTTCCATTCTTTCTTTAGTAATATGTCCGTCCCTCTTCATCAAGAACCCTAGTGATCTTGATACGTGACGCACGTTAATTTCATCAAGAATTCGTATTATTAGGCCTAATGTAACACTTTAACAAAGTGTTAATTCCCACGAAAGTGTATTTTTATCTATTAATTTATAAGAAATTACATTAATAAATCTTAAGATTTAATTTAATTATAGTTAATATTTTTATTTCTTAAAATTATATATTTTTGGAAAGATGAGTAATTAATTTAAAAACTTAGTATAAATCTATATATAGATCGGATGACTGGCTTGACCTGAAAAGTTCACAAAAAAAATAATAATAATAAAGATTTGAATTCTTTTTAATGTTCAAATATTTAGTGGACCTTTTTTTCATTACTTAATTAATATTCAAATCAAATTTGAACCATGGTTATATTAAATGTGTCAGTTCAACCTAATCTAATTATGTAAATTTTTTTAATATAATTATATATTATAAAAAATAATTATATATAATTATTTTTAATATAAAAATATTTAATTTGATATAAATAAATATTTTATTATTTATTTAAATGTATATATTTTTATATTAAATGTCTTTCAATTGCTTTGATTAGCGGTTCATAGAATTATATCTATGAACCCAGTGAAAGACAACAGGCTTAATTTTGAAAGACTTAAATATACTTTCTCTGTATTTTTAGAGCCACCTACTAACTTCAACATTAGAACCTTTTCCAGCAGTTTTTCACTGCTATCACCCAGTGTTTTTCATCCTTTACAAGTGGCCGTAATTGCCCAGTAGATGAATCGATCATTGTTTATTACAGACAATATATATATATATATATATATATATATATATATATATATATATATATATATATATATATATATATATATATATATATATATGTATGTATGTATGTATGTATGTATGTATGTATGTATGTATGTATGTATGTTATATACAGCCCAGCTTATAAGATTTATTTATATGCACAACTTTATTTCTCTTGTTTTTGAAAAAAAGATGTTTGAAAAAAATGACATATTTTGCCTTCGACATGATCCACGAAAAAAGATATTTAAAAGAGGACATGGTTAAAAGACACGTATTGAAGGATAATCCAAAGAAAAATATCAGGGGTATATAGATTTGGTCGTCATCCAGGTGAACCTGAATAAAAAGAACCAAAAACACAGTTCAAGAAGCCGAGAGATGCTTTGCATAGCAAAGCGAGTTGTATTGGAAAAGTTCAAACCTTATATTTATTGCATAATTTGACAATCTTGGAAACTTCCTCTTCATATTTGCATAATGAGGTTAGCACAAATTGTCAAGAAAGAAACTAATATATCAACACCTTTTTATAATCTCCCATCAACCACTCTGCTTAAATAGTTGGATACAATTCAAATGATGCTTCAAGTAACATGGCCTAAATCACCCTTCTTGTCACTTAGTGCCATCATTGCCTAGCGTCCTTTTTCTTTGTGTATATAACGTTAACATTCTTCTGAGTTTGGGTTCTCTGCAGTCACATGACAAATTCTGAGACAAACACTTTTTGATAGTCTTGTGTTGTTTGGAGTTAGGAGACGAGAATAAAGCATATTTAAGTCTTCCAAAATTAAGCCCGTTGTCTTTCAATTGCTTTGATATTTAGTTCTTTCGAACAATTTCTAGTCATCTTTTTAGCAATGCAGAGAATATTTATGGCAAAGCTAAACAACACTCAAAATCATCACATTAAAAATTAACCATTTGGTTAATAATAGATATGAATGGAAGTTTTCCATTGAAGGTAAACAATGTTAGGTTTCGATTCAAAATAGCATAGTGAGAAAATTTAAAATCAATCTAAAACCCACCAGAAATCCATACAAGAGATCATAAACTAGTGACGAGGCTTATATATTTGATGCGTGAAGCACATTAAAGAGTTTGAACAAAAAAGATGTTGTTAATGTTGGCACAAATCTACTTCTACTTTTGATACTACAACAAATTAACATTTATGAGATTAATTAAGCCAAGAAAATTAAAAAATTGTAACAATTTTATCTCTTGCCATGAAAAAAAAAATTCAAACAAACATACAAAAAATTGAAAAATATACGCTATGAAAAAATTTTACCTGTGATAAAATATCACATTGTAACAAAGTATCACTTGTTCTATCATATGAGTTGAAAAATTTTACTCATGATAAAGTATTACTTATACTCTAAATTAATTTTGTGGATAAACTCATAGCCAATATATATCATTTTTATGGCAAATATACATATAAAGAAGCCTATTTATAATAAGAGTGACATGCTATAATATAGAAGAAAATAAAAAAAACAAATGGTTATATCTTGTTGGTATTTGGCAAATAATTAATTTATTACTTAAGTTAGGAGCCTTTAACTAATTAGTCATGTCAAACAATTATTTTAAAATTTTGATAAATAACTTATTTGATTAGTTTACTAGCCCCAATTAACTAAAATAAAAAAGTTGTGAAACCTAATATTTTCAATCAACTGATTTATGAAAAGTATGTAAAAAGACAAAACTACCCCTAAATTATACATTATGTACATTTATTATTTTACTTAAAATGAAAGAGAAAGAAATTGAATCCTAAACAGTAAAATATGTAAGAGAAAGCTTAACCATTAGGCTCTTTAACATTTTTGTTTACTTATGTACCAAATTTAATATTTATTAGAATGTAACAGTTTTTCATATTTAATAAATAACTATTTAACCTTTCATAAATAAAGTTTACATAATAAAGCTAATATACATTAACAAAATAAGTATTGTAATGTTCTAAATATTGTGATATACAATTATTTTATGAATTTGTAACAAAGTATCACTTGTCCTATCATATGAGTTGAAAAATTTACTCATGATAAAGTATTATTTATGCCATAAATTAATTTTGTGGATAGACTCATAGCCAATATATATCATTTTTGTGGCAAATATACATATAAAAAAGGCTATTTATAATAAGAGTGACGTGCTATAATATAGAAGATAATAAAAAATACAAATGTTTATATGTTGTTGGTATTTGGCAAATAATTAATTTATTACTTAAGTCAGGAGCCTTTAACTAATTAGTCATGTCAAACAATTATTTTAAAAACTTGGTAAATAACTTATTTGATTAGTTTATTAGCCCCAATTAACTAAAATAAAAAAGTTGTGAAACCTAATATTTTCAATCAACTGATTTATGAAAAGTATCTAAAAAGACAAAACAAGCCCTAAATTATATAGTTATGCACATTTATTATTTTGCTTAAAATGAAAGAGAAAGAAATTGAATCCTAAATAGTAAAATATGTAAGAGAAAGCTCAACCATTAGGCTTTTTAACATTCTTGCTTACTTATGTACCAAATTTAATATCTATTAGAATGCAATAGTTCTTCATATTTAATAAATAACTATTTAATCTTTCATAAATAAAGTTTACATAATAAAGCTAATATACATTAACAAAATAAGTATTATAATGTTCTAAATATTGTGTTATACAATTATTTTATGAATTTGTAACAAAGTATCACTAGTTCTATCATATGAGTTGAAAAATTTTACTCATGATAAAGTATTATTTATGCTATAAATTAATTTTGTGGATAGACTCATAGCTAATATATATCATTTTTAAGGAAAATATACATATGAAAAGGCTATTTATAATAAGAGTGACGTGCTATAATACAGAAGATAATAAAAAAATACAAATGTTTATATGTTATTGGTATTTGGCAAATGATTAATTTATTACTTAAGTCAGGAGCCTTTAACTAATTAGTCATGTCAAACAATTATTTTAAAAATTTAGTAAATAACTTATTTGATTAGTTTATTGGCCCCAGTTAACTAAAATAAAAAAGTTGTGAAACCTAATATTTTCAATTAACTGATTTATGAAAAGTATGTAAAAAAGATAAAACTACCCCTAAATTATATAGTTATGTGCATTTATTATTTTGCTTAAAATAAAAAACAAGGAAATTGAATCCTAATCAATAAAATATGTAAGAGAAAGCTCAACCATTCGGCTCTTTAACATTTTAGTTTACTTATGCACCAAATTTAATATCTATTAGAATGTAGCAGATCTTCATATTTAATAAATAACTATTTAACCTTTCATTAATTAAGTTTACATAATAAAGCTAATATACATTAACAAAATAAGTATTATAATGTTTTAAATATTTTGTTATACAATTATTTTATGAATTTGTAACAAAGTATCACTTGTTCTATCATATGAGTTGAAAAATTTTACTTATGATAAATTATTATTTATACCATAAATTAATTTTGTGGATAGACTCATAGCCAATATATATAATTTTCATGGCAAATATACATATAAAAAAGGCTATTTATAATAAGAGTGACGTGCTATAATAAAGAAGATAATAAAAAAATACAAATGTTTATATGTTGTTGGTATCTAGCAAATAATTAATTTATTATTTAAGTCAGGAGCCTTTAACTAATTAGTCATGTCAAACAATTATTTTAAAAATTTAGTAAATAATTTATTTGATTAGTTTATTGGCCCCAGTTAACTAAAATAAAAAAGTTGTGACACCTAATATTTTCAATCAATTGATTTATGAAAAGTATGTAAAAAGATAAAATAACCCCTAAATTATATAGTTATGTGCATTTATTATTTTGCTTAAAATAAAAAAGAAGGAAATTGAATCCTAAACAGTAAAATATATAAGAGAAAGCATAACCATTAGCCTCTTTAACATTTTCGTTTACTTTTGCACCAAATTTAATATCCATTAGAATGTAACAGATCTTCATATTTAATAAATAACTATTTAACCTTTCATTAATGAAGTTTACATAATAAAGTTAATATACATTGACAAAATAAGTATTATAATGTTCTAACTATTGTGTTATACAATTATTTTATGAATTTGTAACAAAGTATCACTTGTTCTATCATATAAGTTGAAAAATTTTACTCATGATAAATTATTATTTATGCTATAAATTAATTCTGTGAATAGACTCATAGCCAATATATATCATTTTTATGGTAGATATACATATAAAAAAGGCTATTTATAGTAAAAGTGACATGCTATAATACAGAAGATAATAAAAAAATACAAATGTTTATATGTTGTTAGTATTTGGCAAATAATTAATTTATTACTTAAGTTAGGAGCCTTTAACTAATTAGTCATGTCAAATAATTATTTTAAAATTTTGGTAAATAACTTATTTGATTTGTTTATTGGCCCCAATTAACTGAAATAAAAAAGTTGTGAAACCTAATATTTTCAATCAACTGATTTATGAAAAGTATGTAAAAAGATAATACTACCCCTAAATTATATAGTTATGTGCATTTATTATTTTGCTTAAAATGAAAGAGAAAGAAATTGAATCCTAAACAATAAAATATGTAAGAGAAAGCTCAACCATTAGGCTCTTTAACATTTTTGTTTACTTATGTACCAAATTTAATATCTATTAGAATGTAACAATTCTTCATATTTAATAAATAACTATTTAACTTTTCATTAATTAAGTTTACATAATAAAGCTAATATACATTAACAAAATAAGTATTACAATGTTCTAAAGATTGTGTTATACAATTATTTTATGAATTTGTAACAAAGTATCACTTGTTTTATCATATGAGTTAAAAAAATTTACTAATGATAAAGTATTATTTATGCCACAAATTAATTCTATGGATAGACTTAAGGCCAATATATATCATTTTAATGGCAAATATACATACAAAAAAGGCTATTTATAATAAGAGTGAAATGCTATAGTACAGAAGATAATAAAAAAAAAACAAATGTTTATATGTTGTTGGTATTTGGCAAATAATTAATTTATTACTTAAGTCAGGAGTTTTTAACTAATTAGTCATGTGAAACAATTATTTTAAAAATTTGATAAATAACTTATTTAATTAATTTATTAGCCTTAATTAACTAAAATAAAAAGTTTGTGAAACCTAATATTTTTAATCAACTGATTTATGAAAAGTATGTAAAAAGACAAAACTACTCCTAAATTATATAGTTATGTGTGTTTATTATTTTGCTTAAAATGAAAGAGAAAGAAATTGAATCCTAAACAGTAAAATATGTGAGAAAAAGCTCACTAGTGGGCTTTTTAACATTTTTGTTTACTTATGTACCAAATTTAATATCTACTAGAATGTAATAGTTCTTAATATTTAATAAATAACTACTTAACTTTTCATTAATTAAGTTTACATATTGATGCTAATATACATTAACAAAATATATATTATAATATTTTAAATATTGTGTTATACAATTATTTTATGAATTTAAATTTTATACATATTAAAGATAAAAATTAACAAGATTAACCTATACATGTATATGATACATACATACACAATAGTTTTTCTAGTTTATCATTTGGTTTAATTTTTAAAACATTACTTAAATAAAAATAAATTATTCAACATACAAAATATTATTAAAAAATGGAAAAGAAAGGTAAAGAAATTTTTCCAGAGTTTTGACGTGGACAAATTTTGTAAAAGAGAAAAAATGGAACAATATATTGCAACTAAGCACATTAGTTTCCTTGAAAAAAGTAGACATTGAATATGGTAAACTCATAAAAATCCTATATTGTCACTGATCGATAACTTTTTAACTAAAATCGTGTGGTTCATGCTTACCATTCTTGTAAAATATGTTAACTCTCTCATTAAAATCTTATGGTATTCTTGGAATTGATAATGGAATATGTAAATTTGTAAGTCATAATCAAATGTCATCAAAGCACCCATGCATATTAAGCCATAAGATTGTCTCACATAATGAGTCTCTTTGTACGATAAGCCAAAGAAAGGACAAATTTGAATAAGAAGAAAGGAACTCAATTTGTTTAAAATATATCTCATTCCATAGATTTGAATGTGTAGGAAATGATCATAAGTTAACATACTTGAGTCCTAAGCTTAATGCTAAGTTACCTTACTAGGCTATTGATACTTGACCACCTAAAGTGCATATTAAACAAAAGTCTACCTAGCATAAGTAGACATGCTTTTTTTAAGTTATCATAAATTTTTTTTTGGCCATGCTTCAAGAGTTTAGTTGACATCATGATATACCGTAAATGAAGAAAAAAATAAGAAGATCATAAATATAAGCTTTTTGAACCCCTTTCAAATCCTCGAACCATGATAAAATTATAAAAATGCCTTCAAACTTGAGAAAATCAAGAAAATTACACACAAGTTAGATTGATCCCAAATTTCTACCACAGGACCACTATAACATATTTGATTTTTTCACCAAGTTTAGCCCAAAACCAAGCATGTTTGTTTATTGAACTTGTTACAACTGCTAGCTTATGACATTCTTTATCAGTTTAAATGTTAATACCTTCATTGATATCGTAATCTAATATGGCACCATAAAGAAATATATTTACTCTTTTGAATCTTTATGTTGGTCTTCAATGTATTTTTCTGAGTCACTACCTTGGCCACTCATGCCTACCTCGTTAAGCATTATGAATATTCCCTTATCTTGAATTTAGGTTATGGCCTTTGTAACATTAGTATTCTTTTGGCCAAATGCATCCTTCGTAAATTTCTCAAATGGCTTTTTCTATAAAATCCTTTTAAAGTGTCTTGACAGCCTTTAAGGTCATTTTCCTACTAGCTTTTTAGAACTCATTACCTATGTAACTTGTTTGATGGTTTTTAAACTATGCCAAAATTATCAAAATACCCTAAAATTTAGAAAAAAAAATAGCACACAAGTCAAATTGATTCCAAATTTTGGTTAGAGGACCTTTACAACATGCTTGAATTTTTAACCAAGTCTTGTTAAAAACCAAGCATGTTTGCTTGTTAAAGTTGTTACAACTATTAGCTTGTGACATGTAAGAACTAATGTTAGAATCCTAGAATTAATGTCAATAGGCAAATTTGTAGTAGTGGTCACAACACAAACACAAGATTGAAGAAACTAGAGATAATAAAAAAATAGAATAATTTCTATTCATAGTCACCTCATAAAAATTCTACACTGTTAACCAATTATATTACAACATTTCATTAAATTTGTATTTGTTTCATTAGTTCTTTACTCTAAACAAAATATTTAACCATTTTTGAATGTGGAGAAATTTAGTGAAATGTCATAATATAATTGGTCAATGGTGTCAAATTTGTATAATTTTTTTATAAACTAATAATGAATAAAATTTATTTTCTTAAAAAAAATAATATGATATTTATAATGTAAAAAGAAATATAGGTAAATCTTTAGTTATCATTTTGTTTAATACTTATTATTATAATTATTAAGACAGATGAATTTTGATGACTATTTTTCTTATTGGATAAACTTTCGACATGCATTAAATATTATGAATGAATTTGAACAAGTCCCGAAAGTTATATACACCAGGACGAATCCATAAATATTCATTCATTTTCATGATCCTTACCTTGATTATATCTCTTCTCCTCTATAGAGTTTTTAATCAGGCATTAAGTTCATTTCAGTAGTTAGCCACCAGCAGCGTCTGTCAATTACGCAAACATGTAAACGATATATTCACACGTTTGAATTGGTTATTATTTTAGCATTTACTTACCAGAAGATGCTTGACAATGTCTCTTAAACTCAGATGCCTTGCCTTGGAGAGTTCGCGAATTGCAAATAGAACTTTCATAAAATAGTAAAACGGCTCTTGTTTGGCTTTTTCGGTATTTTGATTCCAAAAACAGCTAAAAGTATGATGCAAGGAAAAAAACTGCAAAAATCTTGTCGGAGATGGACCATAATCATGATAAATATAAAGGATCTTGGTCATACAGATTTATTCAAACAATAATCTCTATCAACACTTGGAAGAATTCATAACAATAATGGCTGCCCCTTCATGCAGTTCACAACTGTGGCTTCCTTTGCTCTTCTCATCCTTCTTAATTTTGTTTCTCGCCCCTGCTGATTCACTTCACTTCAAATTGTCCTAATTCTACCGTCAAGATCCCATAAAATCAATTGGAGATGAACAACTAAAGGGAGGAACAATTAATACCGATCTAAACCGTGAATGTGATCCGAAATTTCATCAAGTTGGCATCAACAATCGCTCAATGAATTCATTGGTATACGCCGAATGGAATTCTAGTAAACACAGTGCTGATAGTGATACTATAGATGCATCACTACACCGGAATTGGCCTTTACCGGCAATTAAAATTGTTTTTGGCTGCAATAAAAATTGCCGCTAATATTTTTACCGGCAATCACGAATTTGCCATTGATGTCTGTGTTGGCAAAGGATATAATGGCAATTATAATAAATGCCGGTAAAAGATAGATTAATTGCCGCTAAAGCTTTTTAGTAATACCAACAATTATTTAGTGGCAAAAGTTATTGCCACTAATGTAGATGTATTGGAACTAGTTCCCCCAGTCATTAGTGACAATTGTTTTGCCACTAATTGCCTTCAATAATTGCCACTAAAGCATTAAAAATAAATGCCGGTAAAAATTTGAATAATTGTCGCTAAAGAGCCAATTTACCCAATCTTTAGCGGTAAATGTTATGCCGCTAATTGCCTCTAATAATTGCCAGTAAAACATTAGAATAATAGTGACAATTAGTTAGTGTCAAACTACTGCCTTTAATTCAAAGGTACTACCTAATTTTTAGTGGCAAATATTATTGCCACTAATATAATACCAATTGATAATTATCAATAAAACTCATTCATTACAATTTTGCAATTAATTTCTATTGCTATAGTTTTTAAAAGTTTTATTATTATTGATACATAAAATTTAAATTAAATTTTAGTGCACAAAATTTACTATTAAAAAATAATAAGAGGAACTAGATTATATAAAATGTCATTAATTAAATTCTCAAAACAAGTTACATATAGTTTTAACATGATCTTCATATACTAGTAAATAGAAAATCACTATACTAATATTCATCCATATATATAAAACTAATACATAACATATCAAATCTTCAAATGTTGCCTAATCATCATGTTTTGACCACTTGTGAATATCATAAAGTATGACCTGAAAAAATAAAAACCAGATGTAGTTAGGAAATTATATGTAAAAACATTTTAATATCAAGTAAAACTTCTTAGAGGATAAGCAAAATAGAATAATAACTTTTCTTCTATTTATGAACCTAAACATATGTGTTGCATATAGTTTTCGAGTGATTCTTTCATGGAGGATCAAATTGGCTTGTGTTCCAGCAAGTTTTACTGTGTTTAACTTGAAAAGGTATGTAAAAGAAGGTGCAACCGATATTCTATTTATGAACCTAAACATGTGTGTTACATTTCGATTTCGTCCCAATCCTAGAAGGGTGCATTCATGAGCAGAACCATTCCGGAGTCCTCTCTAATTGATCCCTGCTCCATAGGCTAAACCTTAATGGAGTTGTCTATAAATTCAGCCAATATCAGCAAGTGCTTTCTCTTCTGCCTCTCACATTATATCAACCAGTTTCAGGTCATTCGCAAATAACAGCCAAGAAGGTTTGCGCTTTTATCAACGGCTCACATGGTGTATTTTTGCAGTACTCACTGTTTTACAATTAGTACACTAGAACAGCCCATGGCTATGTTCTGAAAGTTTCCTTCACCTTAATGGTAAAGGAGACAATGAAGTTGACGTGAATGAATCACTTCCTACAATTTTTTCTCTTCATCAGAAATATATATATATATATATAATTAGTTCTACCATCAAATGGTTTTGATTTGTTAGGTGAAAAAACATAAAAAAGACGTTAATTCTCTGAATTTGAGAGATGACTGAGGAAAGAAATTAGAATCAATAACCAATAGAATTTTGCCTCTCATAACATTCTTTGCTTTGATTACCTCTCCTACAGCAGAGTTCTATTTTAAAAAATGCAGACTATCTTAGCCAGGAACAAATTACACCACAATATCCGCACAATTCTAGAGAATGAAAATATCAAGAGATGGAAGGACCTAAGACAACTTAGTAGAACCTCCCTTAATTACACAAGCAACCTATTTTATTGCTTTGTTAGCAGCAACATCCCATTCCCTAAGACACCAAAGCACAAATGGACTAGGATTCACTTGCAAATACCTACAAACACATTCCACAATTGGTTGAACCCTCTAAGGACCTATCAATTAACCCTAGCGAGGCATTCATAGCAATCCTACAATCACTTTCTACTTTTCTCCATGAAAGAATCACTCACAGTGTCCCTTTTAATTCTGAAGGTATATCTATAAAGTGCTTTCTACTTTTCTCCCCATCTATCAATCAAAGAGATATATATTTTGATAGGCAGAGGCCCCTGCATCTTTTGTTGAACTTCATTTTCTAGTTTTATTTCCATTTTAAGTGTAGTGGTTCATTTTCTGTCACGTGAATGCCTATGTGACCCAGTCTCAGTGAGGCAGAAAGTTGATTGAGTGATACTGAAATTGTCAACAGCTAAACATAAAATATGGAATAAGAACAACTTAATTTCTCATTTACTCTAATTTTCAGAGATTTCTCATTTTTCTGCTTAATTTGTCAACAACATCAGATATGGAATAAGAACAGCAGAATAAGAAGACTACATGATAAATAGAGTTATGTTGAAAAAGAGACCATTTAATTTTTGTTATTTTTGGATCTTTTCACCCACCAAGTGTATAAAAAGAGATACAAAATATGATAGATAATAGAATTTAAGTAAGTTACCACCAGATGATCATATGCTTGTTTTCGATCAATGAAAGATTGCAATACGCATTCTTGACAAGGGCATAGAATTTCTTCTTTATCATTTTTATTCTTAAAAGCATAAGTTATAAACTCTTTTACCCTTTCTAGATATTCCTTGCTAAATCTATCATAACTCATCCACTCCCTATTGTTATGGCCTTCCATGATAATTAACTAAAATGAAAAAAAAATACAAAATAAAAGGTTATATAAATTACAACAATATCAACATCTATTAATAACAAAATATTAAAAGCCTAAACTACAATGCCCCAATACAAGCTCGGGGTAACTTACCCTAGTGGATGTATATTATCCATAAGATTCAAGGATAGGGAAAGCAAAAATAAATATGGATGGTGGGATATAGAATTCTAGAATCGGAGGACTTGCAATTTTTATCCTGTACCAGTATATACTTCATGTATCTCAGAAAAAGCAACGATTTTCATAACGAATGTTTATTATGTTAAAAATAGAACTAAATCTTAATCTTTTATTTTAGTGGATGGCACCTCTTTTTTTATAAGACCCACCAAAATAAAAAATAGATAACACCACAAGAAATATGCTTTTATCCTCTATAATGGTAATGTTTATTATGCCATATTAACTCTTATTTCTTAATATATGCTAACCTGTGGCTTTCATAACAACTTCTATCTCGCAACATTGAAAATCTCATTGCTAAATTATTAAGACAAATAAGAGGCATCAATGACAATCTGAGATGAGATGAAGCAAATGCTTTGATCTCTTTTACACATCATGTTGTTTATCAGTTTATGGTTCTTGCACTTCTTTTTTTGGGTGGTTGATTGTTGAAGGTACAAAATTTCCTTTGACTGCTATTTTAATTTTTGAGTAATATTTTATGAAGTTGTTGTTTTACCAAATAGAGTCAGGGAAGCAAGGCTTTGGCCTATTAAAAATGTTGATGTTTTCATTTTATATATAATATTTCTAGAACGATTCCCCGAACAATAAAATATACCCTACGAAAATTTTAATACTTGACTTTTATGAATGAATTAGCCTCCATCGTTGCAGTGGATCCTATTTGATTTAACATAAATGAAAGGACTTGCCATATGGGTTACGAAGATACCACTTTTTAATCTTTTAAAATTTGGAGATTACAGTTTTGAGTCTTTTGTACTAAGTTGCATCACAAGGAATTACTTGAATACTTAAGCTTTATATATTTCGTTAAAGTATTTTTTATAAAAAAAATCTTATTTGCATATATATTATAAATATAGTCATTAAAAAGCATACTGGATAATTATGATTATAAAATTCACTTAATTTATAATTATGATTATAAATATAGACATTAGAAGTATTAAAAAGACATTTAAAACAATAAATTAAAAATAATAAAGAAGGTAATCATGGATAATAAGCATGTCAATTAAAATCAATTAAAAAGATATTTATCTCATAAAATACTTGCCTATTGAAGACTGATTAAATTTTATACTTCATCATTAAAAAATTTTAATTTTATGAAAATATCTCTAACCAATAACATAGAAAATGATTAGCAGTAGGAGCACAAGTGAAACAAACTAACTCTTTGCTAAATATGCATGACATTGAGGGCTCATACTCGAGATTGCATAACAAATTTAAGCCAATACATCGGCTACAGCAGGACCAGAATTGAGTACTTTGACTATTTAAATAAATACAATATTTAGTCCTTCTTCTTTGTTGATATCCATTTATGGATTATGATTTCTGTTATTTATTATAATGAGTTAACGCCTGCTTTTTGAAAGCGATTAACTTAGGACGTTTTGCGTTATCATTGAATTTCTGGGGTTTGGCTAACTTTGCTAACATGAAATAGTCCAGTATTAAACTTTAAATCTTTGTTTTTTCAGTTTTAAATCCATTTCCTATGTTTCTATCCTTTTGGTGCTCTATTTTTTGAATTCTATAAGAGAGTGATCTCAGGCAATTAATTTTATTTCTGCATGTGGGTTTGTTTAAGTGCAAGGCCTTGACTCATTCATGGCTTTAATGAAGAGCAATGCTAACATGGCTAAGAGCCTAAGAGGCAAAAGATCAAGAGCCAGGGTTCAACAAGCCTGAGAGGTTAACAAGTTTTCAAGGGGTGATTTGGCTTTGATATTGCAGTTCATTGCTTGGGGGATGGCTTACAGGAAGAAGAAATATAATACAAAATCTCAAGTGGAGGCTGGAATCAGTATATAAGCTAGCTCTATAAGCTGGTTGTGAACAATTAAAAATAGACTTGAATCTTATTATATGTTGTAATAAAAGCCTCTTCTCACCCCCTTCTCTCCAATTTGCAAAGTCAGATAGCAAACACCAACACATGCGTAGCCTAGGGGATCAATGGATATAGGTATACTATAGCAAAATTTCCATCATCCAACTGTGCATTAAAAAGCAATGATTCTTTTGTAATCTACATTATCCAGTCATAGTTTTGAAATTTATATTTTGGATGCTGATCTGTGTGGGCTGTTATATAGAACCAAACGAGAGCTTTAAAAACTTAAAATCATAGTTTATATATTATTCTTTCAAGCCCTACTATAGAACCAACACTAGAGAAGAAAATTCATTTCCATTTCTATATCAAACAAGCCTTGCTTTTCAAGGTAAAAAATATTCAGTATGAAAGTTGCAACAAATTACCTCAGAAAGTTATCTTACTCAAGGCCCAGTTGTAGTCTTGTTAAGGCTAGGACTTTTTAGTGTGCTAAGTTTTCTTTGAACTTCTTTTGCCTTTGAATTCCTTTTCAATTTCTCTTTTTCTTCTTCCTCTAAGCGAAAGCTCTGTTGGGTAGCTACAGGTTTAGTCTTAATTTGTATTGAAAATAAATTGGAGAAAATAAATTGGAGACAAAGAGAATGGTATATATAGTGGCAAAAGACAAGTTAGGAATAAGTAGTGCTAAACCTATACAGAAGTCCTCTTGCTGTGGTGACAGTAGTCCTAAAAGTTTGAATGGATTATAAAGCATGTGCTTGAGTTATACAGAAGTAAATATGTAAAATTCAAGGTACACAAGTTTCATATGAACACAAATTTATGAAATTTCCCTATGTTTACTACCAATTTTGTTATTCTATGTTAATTGTCCAAATTTGTTGGGAACTTAACTTCTTGGTTATGATTTTCCTTACCAACAAGTATGTGTTCTATAATTGGTATGCAATTTATGAATTTGAGGAGCAGAGTTAGTTGAAACAGACTTGGCAAATGGCCAGGCAATTGTAAAAGGTTTGGTTAATCCCACAAAACTTTTTGATAACATGTGAAAGAGGTTGAAGGAAACAAGGCAGAAAATGATATGAACTGCAGATGATAAAAGGGGCAAAATAATCTTTACTAGCATTGATTTAATTTTACTTGCAATATGCAAAATAACAGAGACACAATATCTTAATGCTTTATCAATATCTTAATAGAGATATGGCAATAAGTCAATGCATTGACTCAACATGCATTTTCAAATGCTTACTTTTCATGGCTTCTTTGATCTAGCTACAGCATCATAACATATAATTACCAATGATTTAAAAAACTGAAATAACAGAGATAACATCTTATTGCTTCATCAGTCCAAGGAAACAAGGATTTAAATAGTTTAAAGAACATGCAAACTAACCAAATATGGAGAATTAGATATTAGTTAAATCTATTGTACCTTAAAGGCAATAAATATTAGTGAAGCAAGGTGTTAAAATAGTTATGAACTATTAAATAAAAATGATATATAAACAATAAAAAGAGTTAATTCTCATTATTGATAAAGAAAAAAGAAGACTCAGTGAATTAACTAGTACAACACCTAAACTTATATATATCATTACAAGTTTAAGATTGGTTTTGACAACAGACCATAAAAAATCAAGTTAAAAACCAGAAACATTTGATAGCCACAAAATTCATGGTATAAAGACTATTTTAATTGTAATGCAAAACCTTATGAACTTTCATTGACCAACGATTTTGATTTGTTTTTGTGCTATTTCTTTAATTTTCTTATGCTATGATTGCTTAATTAATTGCCATTCCAATTCAAATGGAAGGAACTTTCAAATAAATTAATTAGCGTGACAATGGGTAATTACTTGAACAAAAAATCCCCAGCTGTCTTTTCATGCGAAGTGAGTCTGAATTAAAATACCCATCACACGAATTGGGTTATGCATATTTTGAAGCTTCCTTAAAGATAGGTTTTAACATTTTCAGTCAAATTTGCTAACTAAGTGACATGATAACTACCTACATACAATAACACTCTTAAACATGGGAGACAATAACTTTGTCCCATGCGTATGCAAGGGACTTGTTGAGGTAGTGTGCTGTCCGAATAACCAAGGGTAAGCTACAAATGGAATTTGACTTTAGGATAGTTTATCAAGGGCAAGCTACAAATGGTTTTGACAACAAATGGCAGTAAAATTCATTTGGACTTGTCTCAGTACACTTATACCCAATTTCAAAGTACATGAACAAAAATCATTTGAAGCATATTTCAAATAAAGACTTTGCATTCCACACAAGAGTACACGAATAAAAATAAATACTATGTACATTTTGCACAACAGTAGAAGTACATGAATAGGAGTCAATTTTAGAACTTTTAAACCAAATTTTGAGATTCTTACTAGTTTAACAAATCATCTAGAGCATATTTAAAATATATCAAATCAAGGGCTCTCTTATAATGAGCAAGGCAAAAACAAAAGAAACTGATTTCAGATATCCCATTTGATATGGATGAAATAAGAAAACTAAGAATCAAAGAACAAGTGTGAAAGAAATAAAAAATTTACCATCACAAACAAATATGAGTTAAATCAAATTTTACAGAGAAGATGAACTTCCAGGAGATGGTGTTGATAGTAAATTAACAAGGGAGAACCTGTGCTTTGCCGTCCGTGTTCATCCTTGAAGGAAAAATGTGGGTACGTATGCTGGAGCAATGGATGGAGAAATCTTCTGCTTTGTTTTGCTCTTCGGCTTAGTTACGTGGTAGAAGAAAGAAAACTTTTGGCTTTCCCACTTAGGTTTCGCGCCAGGACAATAAAAAAATAATAATAATAAGTAAAAGAAGAAATTAAAGAAGGCAACAATTAAATATTATTAACATTTAAAGGCAATTAAAGTTAATTGCTGCTAAATGATATAATTATATCGGCAAATATCTAATTGCCAGAAAAAGTTAAGAAAATTCAATGATTTAGTAGCCTTTATGTAATTGCCATTAAATATCTGCCACTAAAAGATCTTTTTGGTGTATATGGATAATGTATAACTGCACAACTAATAACTTGAGGCTGTCTTGGATGCTTCCCATAAAAATTGCAAGGTTGCAACTACAGCGATTGTTAGAGACCATAATGTGATGGTTCATAGGCAAGCTAGTTCGAGTACTGCGCCTAATGTAACTTGTGCAAAAGTTTTGGCAGTGAAAAATGGATTGTTGCTTGGCCTTTCCATCTCCTCAGACCCAGTGATCATTGATATATGATTGTCTTGATGTCGTCAGAGCTTGCTGCAATTAAGCACATCCTACATAATGTTTTTCTCTATTGTTGATGGTCGATCTATCTCTCTAGCTGTTGCTACAAGACTCCTTAACAAGGCAGCCGATTGGCTTGCCAAATATTCTAGGTTGGGGAAGTGTCTGTTAGATTAGGTGTCTCAACCCCTCCTCCTTTTAAATCCTTGCTCCTTTAGGATTTTCCTTCCCCCCGGCTTCTTCATTCCTTCTTGGTTTGCAGTTTGTTTTTTGTGGTTTTTATCGTTTGTTAAGTGGTTTGTGCTACTGTGGCTTCTATGTGTTAGCAGAATAATAGGCAAGCTTCTGTTTGATTATAAAATCTGAGCCACGTCAATAATGTTGTCCTTGAGAATCATTCTGCCTGCACGGATATCCTTCTAGGATAGAATATATTCTTCCCATAATAGAACAGGGGCACAGAACAGCAAGAAAAATTAGTCAACCTAGACAACGATGAGAATAGTATAATAATCATAAAGATTTTCTTTCCTTTTTCACATTAGGCCATTTAAAAAAGGTAAAGCAAAAATTCAATGTTGGAGAGTAAAAGCAATTTATGTTGAGTAAAAGTAATTTATAGGTAATTAATGATATTGATGTGGTTGTTAGAAAGTAAAAGCTTTTTATGAGAAATTAATTGTATTAATGGTATTAATTGTATTGATATGGCTATTATAAAATCTCCAACGGAAATAATTTAAAATTCAAAATTAAATTTTCAACCTTTCCAGGTAACTTTTTTCCATTTAATAAACTTTATATAAAAACAATAGTCCTTTTGAAATACTCTTCTTTTCAGTTCTACTTTCAACAATCCCCCACATATTTTAAAAGGTAAAAAGAAAAGAAAGAACATCTGGGTTACAAACATGGATGTAAATGTTTTAGAATTTGGTGTCTTTTAGACTATGAACTAGACCTAGACTAATAAAACTTAACACACAGAGCTATTAGTGAAGCTTATTGCTTCTATGAACTAATAACTCTTATTGTATGTTAAAGGTCTTATTAGTCAATTTATACGCCCACAATTTCCTACTATTTATGTTGTTTGTACTTTAATCAGCCATGTGCGTGCCTGGTTTTCATGAGTGCTTTAGAGATTTTTCCACAATCTCATAGGAGTGGCCCCACTCCACAATCATATAGGCAATTTCATTAAATGCATCTACATTTAATACACCACCCCATAAGGACTACAAAATCATTAAGAGTTTTGTGCTCATCCTCTCAGTGAATGCATACTAGCACTTTTCTCATATCATAAGAAAGGACTAAAGTTAAGTGCTAGCAGAACTAGCAGTAACTTGTTATTACCCATATGAACCTTCTTCATGGGATCTCCAATCACAAAGGTTGGGTTACCATCACTATTAATTTTGAACTAGTTTAAGTCCCATTCCCCTCGATGTTTTAAAAATTAATTTTCTACCTAAAGGTTTGGTCAAAGGATTTGCCAAATTTACTTCTGACCTCACAAAACTAATTAATATAATATCATCTTTCAGTAGCTGCTTAACCACATCATGTTTTAATCGAATATGTCTACTTTTCCCATTGAAAGTTTTATTCTTTGTAATGCTATTGCCGCTTAGCAATCACAATGTATAGATACCGATGGTGTAGGTTTTATCCTTAAAGGAATATTTGCTAAGAAATTTTTCAACCACTCAGCCTCATTGCCAGGTACCTCTAGAGCTATAAACTCTGACTCCATAGTGGATCTGGCTATAATAGTTTGTCTGGCTGACTTCCAGGTTACTGCACCACCACTAAGAGTAAATATATACCCACTAGTGGATTTTGTCTTGTTTGAATCTGATATCTAGTTAGCATCACTGTACCCTTCAAGTACAGCGGGAAATCCATTATACAAGATACCATAGTCCATGGTACCTTTCACATATCTCATTAGTCTAACTAATGCAGACCAATGATCACTGTTTGGATAGTGTGTGTATCTGCCCAATTTGCACATAGTGCATGCTATATCAAGTTAGGTGAAGTTCATTAAATGCAATAAACTTCTAATAATTTGTGCACATTTAGATTGAGCTACAGGTTCACTTTTGTTTTTCATTAATTGAGTGTTAGCATCATAAAGAGTACTTACAAGTTTATCATCAAAATGATTAAATTTTTTAAGAATTTTATCAATATAATGTTCTTGTGATAGCAATATGCTATCACCTTTCCTTATAATCTTAACACCCAAAATCACACTTGCCTCACCCATATCTTTCATATCAAATTCAAAAGCAAGAAATTGTATTGTTTTGTTTCAAGCACAACATTCATACTTGTTCCAAAAATGAGCAAGTCATCTATATATAAACAAATAATAACACATTCATTATTCACAACTTTTGTATAGACACATCTATTAACTTCAACAGCTGAAAACCCATCTTTTATGAAAATTTTCTCAAATTTCTCATTCCATTGTTTAGGAGCTTGTTTCAAGTCATATAAAGACTTAATAAGCTTACAAATTTTATTTTGTTAACCAGGAATATTATAACCTTTTAGTTGCACCATATAAATTTATTCTTCTAAATCACCATTTAAAAATGCAATTTTAACATCCATTTGATGAATATAAAGTTTGTAAATAGAAGCTAAAGCAATTAAGACTTGAATAGAAGAAATTCTAACAACCGGTGAAAAAGTATCAAAATAATCAATGTTTTATTTTTGTATAAATCCTTTAGCCACGATCCTTGCTTTATATTTATCAATAGTACCATTAGGATTGTATTTCCTTTTGAAAATCCATTTACAACCAATAGGTTTTATTCCTGGAGGTAAGTTAACTAAGAACCAAGTATTATTTTTAATGATAGAATCAATCTCAAATTTAATTACTTCTTTCCAAAATGGTGCATCAGGTGATGTGATTGTTTCAAAATAAGTTGATGGCTCATCTTGTACCATGTAAGTATAAAAATTATTTCCAAAGGATACTTCTTTTCTTTGTTTTTTACTTCTCCCTAAGCCTTCAGATAAGTTTTTAACATGATTTTGTTTAAATGAAGAAGAAGCATTTTCTATTGTTTGAGAAATATTTTTAATTTTTAGAGGAAAAATATATTCAAAAAATTTAGCATCCTTTGTTTCTACTATAGTATTATGATCAAGTACATTACTTTGCAAAACAAGAAATCTATAGGCAACACTATGCTTAGCATAACCAAGAAACATACAATCAAAAGTTTTAGAACTAATTTTCCTTTTCTTAGGGTTAGGCAATATAACTTTTGCAAGACAACCCCACACTTTTAAATAATTTAAATGTGGAGCATAACCTTTCCATAATTCATATGGTGTCTTTCCAGTTTTCTTATAAGGAATTCTATTTTGAAGATAACAAGCTGACAGTAAAGCTTCTCCCCAAAGATTATCCTGAGCAGATGAGCTAATTAACATGGCATTCATCATTTATTTTAATGTTCTATTTTTCCTTTCTACTACTCCATTAGATTCAGGAGAATATGGTGGGGTTATTTCATGAATTATTCCTTCTTTTTCACAAAAATCATTAAATGAGGTATATTTCCCTCCTTTATTTGATCTAACTCTTTTAATTCTTTTGTTTAATTGATTTTCTACTTTAGCCTTATATAAAATGAACATATTAAAAGCTTCATCTTTATTCTTAAGTAAATACACTTTAGTGTATCTTGAAAAATCATCAATAAAGGTTATATAATATTTTTTTCTCCTTTAGTCATAGTTTGTTTTAAATCACCTAAATCAGTATGAATTAAATTAAGTAATTCGATTTATCTTTGTACAGAATAGTGAGATTTTTTAGTTAATTTAGATTCTGTACAAATTTCACATTTATTTAAACATGAAGCACTTATGCCAGAAATCAAACCAAGATTTTGCATTTTTTCAAGATAAGATATACTAATTTATCCTAATCTGGCATGCCACATATCAAAAGATTCAACCAAGTAAGTAGAAGATGATACATTCTTATTAAATTCAGAAACATTAAGTACAAATAGTCCTTGATTACAATAACCTTTGCCCACAAAAACATTGTTTCTTGTCATTACAATCTTATCATATTCAAATGACACTTTAACCTTAACTTTTCCCAATAAAGTTATAGAAATCAAATTTGTTCTTATGTCAGGTACATAAAGGACATCCTTCAAAGCTAAAGTCTTGCCAGATGTAAGTGTAAGGAAAATATTTCCTTTTCCTAGAACCTTTGAAGTTCTAGTATCACTAAGATAAACACATTCTTCTCCATCCCCCATAGAAGTGTAAGAGGTAAACATTTCTCTATTTGCACATATATGTCTGGTAGCCCTAGAGTCTACCACCCATTCTTTCATATTGGCCATAAGAAGAGCTTGCAAAATAACCGTTGCAATTATATCATCTCTTTGAACTAAGCTTGCATTTGGATTAGAAGGATTGTTATTTCTGGCTCTTTTCCTATATTGTGCAGCATGATGACCTAGCTTTCCACAAATATAACAAATTTCTTTCTTTTTGAACTTGGGGTTAGTGGCTTTAGGCTTGTAATCAGACTTTTTATTATCGTACCTTTTTTTGTTAGGTTTTGTCTTCACTAAATTTCCCTTTGAAGTCATCTATTTGGCTTCCATCGATTGAAGTTACTTCCTACTTATATCCTTAATGATTATATAGGTAATAAGATCCGATATAGACAGTTGCTTATGCTTATGCTTGAGTTATTGTTTATATTCTTTCTAAGATTCCAGAAGTTTCTCAATGAGTATACTTACAACAAATTTATCAGGAAAATTGATCTTTTCTTCTTGGAGGTCTTCCAATAGCTTATGATACTCATTGATTTGGAATTTAATATCTTTGTCATCCATCATCTCCCATCGGTAGTAATTTCCTATCACAAACTTCTATTTTCTAGCATCCTCATCAGTGTATTTTGCAAGCAAAGATTCCTAAATTTTGCTGGCCCCTTGTGTGTACAGTAAACATTAAAGAGATCATTAAATAATGTGCTAAGAATTGTATGCTTACATGCCTTGTTAGCATAACTCCAAGCATCCAACTAAGTTTTATCTACTGTCGATAATGGTCTTTAATCAGAGAAGGCACCAGCGACACCATAGATGTCCAGCGTGGAAAATACACGCTCCTGCCATCTTCGAAAATTCTGTCCTCCAAAGGGCTCAAATTTTGAACAATCAGGAAAGGGCTTAATGGTTATTACAGACTAAACAGAAAGAGGAACATTAACATTGAAGTCATCGACAATAGCATTAGCATTGGAAAAATCAATAGTTGAAGCAGGAACAAAAGAAGTAGGATCCATAATTCTCAAGATTATTAGCAGAATAATAGGCAAGCTTCTATTTGATTATAAAATCTGAGTTACGTTAATAATGTTGTCCTTGAAAATTATTCTGCCTGCATAGATATCCTTCCAGGATAGAACAGATTCTTCCTATAATAGAACAAGGGCATGGAACAGCAAAAAAAATTAGTCAACCTAGGCAGCGATGAGAATAGTATAATAATCATAAAGAATATCTTTCCTTTTTCACATTAGGCCATTTTAAAAAAAATCAAAGCAAAAATTCAACATTAGAGAGTAAAAACAATTTATAGATAATTAATAGTATTGATGTGGTTGTTAGAAAGTAAAAGTTTTTTATGAGAAATTAATTGTATTAATGGTATTAATTGTATTGATATGGCTGTTATAAAATCTCCAATGGAAATAATTTAAAATTCAAAATTAAATTTTCAACCTTTCTAGGTTACTTTTTTCCATTTAATAAACTTTATATAAAAACAATGGTCCTTTTGAAATACTTTTCTTTTTAGTTCTACTTTCAACACTGTGCCTTGGTTTGGGTTTGTTGTTCCCGTTAGGTTTGGTTTATTTGTATCCCTCCACCCATAAGGAAAAAGGAAAAATTAGATTTCAAATCCATAACTTGGTTAACTAACAGGTGGGAGTAAATCATTTCAATATCGAGAAGGCTTCAAAATTGAACTTAACTACATATATAGTGTGGGGAAGTTATAGGTAGAAGTATTGAAAATAATTTTTATTTTTCAATGTAAAAAAAAAGAAAAAATTAGTTAAAACATAGAAAGAATAACTCCTTCTCCTTTTTTTCATCTGTTGTTTAATGTAAATCCACAAAAAATCATGCTAATAAATAACCTCAATATGAGGAAAAAGAATTTACATTTTACTGAGTTTCCTTTATTAAAGTAATGTGTGAACTAGTTCACATTTATTAAGATGACATGGAAAGAAATTAAAAAAGTGATAATAAATACATATATTTATTTCATAAAACCACGGATCAAAAGCGACAAGAAAAGTTTTTCAAAACTATGAATAAAAAAGAATAATTTAGGAGTAATTTATTCTGATTAAATTTTATATAAAAATACTATAGGTATAAAAAATGAATTCAATTGAATAAATTTTTTTTATATTATTATATTGAGTTTTATAGATTTACCTTATCATCCTATATTTAATGATAACAATTGATTTCCATATAAAACTTCATTTCAGATTTCATTTTTTATGCATACATAGCATTATTGATTCTATACAGTAACATTGAGAGCCTGATCACATGACAAATTGAAGGATAGCTCACAAGTCTAGTAGTTAGGCTAAGAAGATATGACGGAGTTAGTTTGAATGTTTTAAGATTGAAGAGTAGCTCACAAATGTTTTCATAAAGGATAATTGAAAGTGAAAAATTAGGTTTGTGGTTGCATTTCATGAAGTGGACTATTTTTTAAACCTTGGTATTGAAAAAAGAAAAAAATTCCTACTTTATAGAATTTCCAAGAATGTAAAAGTCTTGTTTGAGATATAGATCATAATCATGATAAATGCAAATGATCTCCATTTAATATTGAGAAGTAAGAAGAATTCAAGGCAATGGCTGCCATTCCATGTAGTTTAAAATGGTAGCTTTCTTTATTCTTCTCATTCTTTTTAATATTCCTTCTTCTCTCCACTAATTCCCTTCACTTCAAAATGTACCAATTTTACCCCTATGATCCTATACTTTGTGATGGAGATGCAACACTAATGGATAGAAAAATTATCTTTAGCTACCCTAATTTTGTCAATCGAGTTGTCTATAATAATAGTGTTTCCATCTTTGATTCAAAAATTGGAAAAATCATTGATTTCAAAACTCATTTCTCCTTTATTATCAATATTGGATACAATTAAGATTATAGCCACGAACTTACTTTCTTTCTCACTTCTATTGGATTTCAAATTCCACCGCACTCACTTGGTCTGTATCTTGGTCTTCATAACTACTCAACCAATTCACATCATAATCAAATTGTTCATGTGGTATTTGATACCTATCCAAAGCTAAAATGTGATCTAAAAGATATTTGGCATGTTGGCATCAACGATAGCTCAATTAATTCTTTAGTATACACCAAATGGGATCCTGGTATGCAATTGTGAAACTATAGTATAGATGTATGGATAACAAATGACTCCACAACTAAGAATATGAATGTATCTTGGAAATCTTAAAATGATTTTTTTTCATTCTAGAAAGAGTCTTTCTTATCTAATTGATTTGAGTAAGGTCCTACTTAATCAAGTTATAATTGGGCATTCTTCTATAATAACGTGTATTTTTGCCATAAGTCATACCATTCGATCATAGAAGTCCAATTCAACTTTGGAAGTACCAGATGGGAAGTCTAAAGCAAAGATAAGAAACCTAAGATTTGCTATTATGGTAGAGAGTGCAATTATGATAGTGAGGCTTATGATTTAAAAAATGATCCATAATCATAATATTGCGATTGTGGATTGAATCTTATCCATGATTTTCTGTAATTTTGGACTATTATGGTCACATTTTCCTACATTTGTCTATATCATAATGTAACCACGACTAATAGCAATTTAAATCCCTAGTAGGGATAGTTATAAGATTCACAATGCTACTTTAGAGATATAAGAAAATGAAAAGGCATGCAACAAAATTAACAAACCTAACATTTATCAATAATTACACTACTTGTATTATTAGACTAACAAGATTCCCTTACAAATAGCTTGATTTGGCTACTAACACTTCTCGAATGAGAAAGAGTTAAGTCAAGGTGAATTTAGTGTTATGTATAGAGGCTATTTACCTCATTTAGGCATGCAGGTTGCTATGAAAAAAATATCAAGAGGATCTAAACAAGGAAGAAGAAAGTATGAAACTAAGGTAAAAGTTATTAGCCCTTTAAAACATTGAAATCTTCTACAATTTATTAGTTATTACCACTAGAAAAAGGAGTTTCTTCTTCTTTATTAATTCATGCCAAATGGTAGCCTTTATTGCTATTTATTTAGGAAGAAGCCTTCTCTTGCTTGGAATGTGAGGTAAAAGATAGCTCTAGGATTAGCCTTTATAGTACGTTATCTTCATAAAGAATGGGAACAAGGTGTGCTACATAGAGATATCAAATCTATCAACATCATTTTAGATTCCAATTTTAATGTCAAGCTTGGTGACTTTAGGTTACCTAAGTTTATAGACCATGAACTTGGTTCCCAAACAACAAGATTGGCTAAGACTTTTGGATATTTGGCTCTAGAATATATAAGCACCTAAAAGGCCAATAGAAAGTCAAATATATTTAGTTTTGGAGTGGGATCATTATAAGAGAAGGTAGCTACATATGGTTATGGAAGAAAAACTTAATATTTGATTATGTTGAGAAGCAAATAGAGTGTTTGATGATTATAAGATTATGGTGTGCTCACACTTAAAAAAATGATACCCTTAATAAAACAAGATCTTCAAGTGCTTAAATTTAAGGCTATCATGTATTACAAGTTAGTAATTTCACTTGCTAGATTGTGCAATACTTACTATCAACTACTTGAAAGTAAGCCACCCAAGCATTAATCCTATAACACTAAAAGGTTAGATATGTTAGCGGTATGATAATGAAGAACATAGCAAAAGATAAACAATTAAAATAACTAAAACATGCACAAGTAAGGGCAATGAAAGCAAACATATAACATAAAGTATATTACAACAAGCATGAAATGCACATGTAATATGAATAAATATATGTATATATGGCAAAAATTAGCTAAAATTTACGGCATCATAAATTGAAAAGGATTTATAAGACTTTTATCTTAAGCTTAATTTATCTGCCAATTTTCATCTTGAATAAAGCTTGTTTACCTGATCAATTGGTGCACAAGGCTAGCTTATGACATTCTCCTTTATTCAATTGGCTAATGTCCTTAAAGACTTTACTATTTGAAAAGCTTGAATCTATTGCTTAAACTTTAACAACTCATCTTTTTTCTCCCAACTAGTTTTTTTATCTCCCAAACCCTTTTATTTCACCAAAAACTCATTAGGTGCCTCCTTATGATCACCATATGTTCTACTAGAATTTCCTTCACACATTTTAGTTTTTGCCTACTAAGGTTAACTTTTAGTCTAGTAGGTTGATTATGGGTTGGATCTTCAACATTTGGATAATAAGTGGCTTATGAGTCAAATGGAGAAGAGATAAAATCTCTTTGAAAGGAAAATTGTATTGATTTTCAATTCTAAAGTGATGCCAAAGTACTATAGGGATAGGGTGTTTATAGTGATTCTCTAAGGGTATTTTCATCTTAATTTTTCTAGAAATATCTCCCTTATATAGATTCCTATGCAGGCTTTTGAGTTTTCCCATCACTAGGTACAAATTATGGCTATTTTTACATTTCCAAAACATCTCCAAAAACTCTAAAAACATATCTTGGCTTCATGTTGTTAGAGCTTGGGTTGGATTCATTGCATTTGAGTCTATACTATTCTCCTCGAATTAGGTGAGACTCACCCTCAAGTGTAGTCATCAACTTCTTCATAGTATTGATAAGAGATTAACAATTTTAAAAGTAGTAAAGGATGTGGGACTTGTAATTGAATCCAAAATTTTTTTGAAGGATATGAAAATAAAAGTAAAGGATGAAATATAGAAATAAAATAAATGTTAATAATTTGTGAATAATATTTATCCATGTCTTAATTTTTAAATTCTAATTCTAATGATTGTTAATTTATATATTATATTAACTTATAATTTTTGAATAATATTTAGTTATGAAATACAAAAATAATTAAGTATGCACACTTTATTTTATAATTAAAATAAAATAACAAAAGGATCAGCATGAGAGCTCATGGGAGATGTGCTAATTCTTTGAGATACCTAGTTCATCATGATAAATTATAAATTCAATAATAACATCACAATTTCATGTCATATTCTTCCACACATAGGCTTGTTAATAAATGGACAATGGTGTTAGTTGCATAATATTAGAAGGGTGGTTAGGAGGTTGAAGATGGCAAAAATCACTAGAAAAAGATTACTTAATACCCATAAGCAAGCCAATAATAAGGTTTGGGTTCCATTTTGATCCTTCAAGACTTAAATTGGTGAATGTGGAGAGTAAAGAAGATTATAAGAAAGTGAAAAAGTGAGCTAAAATACTTACTTGGACTAATGACTTGTATTTATAGCAATCAATTTATTTAAGTTATAGTAGTCATATTATAATATTATCAAGGATAGTTTAATATTTTGGACGGCGCAAGTTGTCTACTAGCATTAACTATTTTCTAGCTATAATAAACACTTCTGACATCATCTAGTTAACATTATGCAATCTCTATAGTGTGTCAAGTCATAATTACTTAGCAAGGTATCATTATGCTTAATCACATTGATCATAGGCTGACCACCTTTATTTAGGTTGGTTAATCCAAGGCTAAGGATGGTCTAACTTGGCACAATAAGAAAGTATCTATTAAATGATATAGGACTTTGAGACCTCTTTAGAGGTTAAATGTTTTTAGCATTAGATTATTATTATTCAAATCTTAAATTAAGTAAATTAAAATTAAAAAAATGAATTTCAATGCATTAAACAATTTTATAGTGGAAGCATTTAATCTTTTAGGAGGTAGAGTTTCCATAACATTATTCTTGATAAATACTTTTAAGTTTGTATGTGTAATAAGAAAACCCATCTCATAAATTAGACATATATTTTAATATATAATTAGAAAATTAATTTTAATTTTGACTAGGTTAATACTGTTGAAATTTCATACAATGGAATTAACAATCTTCTTAATGTCTACATATATTTTATTATTTTTAGGAGCTAGAATGAACCAGAAGGCCATTATAAGTGTGAAAGGGATATTTTATTTATTTAAACAAACGCATAGAGAACTCATTTATTCTAAATATAATAATTTCATTAATTTTAATTTATGAACTCTTTTACATAGACATAGTAGTGGGGCGAAGTAGGGTAAATCAATCTCATACTCTTTTGCCCTGTGACTCCTTGCCATTTACTATGAATTTGCCCTACTTTGACTAACAGGGCAGATTAGGGAACCATTCTCATAGTTCAGGGAGCATTAATGCCCTATAGAAAAAATTGAAAAAGTACAAAAAAATAAAAAATTGAAAAATAGTGTAAAATTCATATATTCAAAATTAACACGTAAGCTCCACTTAATATTTGATATATTGTGATAATGTATGTCTAAAAATATATATAATTTGGTTAACAAATATATATACATATATATATATATATTTATTATATTCCTTACCATAATTTTTTTTTTAAATTTAGATAGATATAAGAACTAAATTGAAAATAAAAATAAAATTATTAAAAGGTAGTTTAAATAGTTAAATTATCAAAAAGTCTACATATATATAGATTAAATTGTAGTACAATTCCTTATAATTTCCTTTTTTTTTAAATGGATACCTATAGCTTAAAAGTTTTGCATTGGATATTTATGTTTTCATTTAGTTTCTAATTGGGTTCTTACAATTAGTTTGCCATTAATTTTAAATGATGTGGCAAATAATTTGTTAATTGGGCTTAAATTATGTCAACTTAGAATTGCCACCTAAGCATAACAAATGGTATTTAGATCCTTATATTTTTATGAGTTTTTGTAAATAGATCTCTATACTTTTTCAAAATTTTGAATTAAGTCCTTGCAAAATGGAAGAAAGAAGAGAAATGGAGAAAGTAAAAATAATAAAGTAGAATAATTAAATTTAAAATTTGAATTTAATATAATTAATATTGCAATACACTAAATACATATTAAATAATTAAAATAATAATTTCAATAAATTACTAATAATTTAGAATCTAATTAGTTAAAAATATTATACCATTTAACAAAATTAAATTTTAAAGTTTGTCATAAATTAAAGCAAAATAATTATAGATTAAATAATTTAAATAAATAATGTACGTAAACTTTATATAAGAATAAATAATTTATTTAATTTTAATTTAGATATATTATTTTCTAATCATATTAACAATTTTAACACTTACATTGTCTAGCACTAATATGACAATTACCAACAAATTTCAAGGAAAAAAATCAGTCTTTAAACATCTAATGTGAGGTGAATATTTCAAAATGTTCTTCTCACCATTTGTGCAGATTACATGCATGCATGCACAAATGTATTAGATTTGTCTTTTTTTTTTTCAAAATTATGTGTTCTATTATTTGATTCATGAGGTTTGAAAGAAAAAAAATAAAAGAGTTTTCTATTTTTTTATTTTGATGATGATAAAATAAGAATAAAATAATTTTTCTTTACTTGCTTGGATAAAAAATGAGAAAAAATTTAATTACCTTTTAAATTAAATTCTAAATTGAAGAATCAAAGGAAAACTTATAGCAAATCAAATTTTCACTTTTTTTTTACTTATACGTGCTAAGAAAGTATTTTGGTGAGTCTTACTCTCTTTTTTTCCTTCTTACATTCATTTTTTATCTTATAATGTAGTAAAAAAAATTTTTTTACTCTTTCTTGAAACAAATATTTATTTTCTACAAAAACAAACACATGTTTTCAATTGATATTTGTAATTATATGTTATAAATACTTCTGAAATACCATCGAAAAATAGGTGTTATCTTTTATGAAATCATATTTAATCCATGTTGACATATTTAGATAGTGAGTTTACAGTTTGCTTCTAATTAAAAATTACAAAAAATTGTAAGTATTCGATTAAAGAAATTTAAAGTAGAAATGCTCAGATAAAAAAATTACAAAAATTAGAAGAATATGAAATGTAATTTGACCTTTTTTAAAAAGGATGAAATTGGTGTAAATATGATTTATGAAAATAATCAACTTGTACACACAAATGTAGTAAGTGAATTTCAACTATATTGAATTTATACATGAACTATCAATAGTGTTAATAATATGATATGATTTATAAGTAAAATTATATTTTAGGTCCTTGCTTATATGTTTTGCTGCTAGTAGCAATAAAGGTTAAAAAATAACATATAACTAACAAAATGGGTAAATCTGTTAGGCAGGGATAATAAATGAATAAATTATTCAATATACAAATATATAATTATATCAAATTAAATAATAAAAATACTTATTTTTTAATGTTTTAAATTATTAAATTATTTTATTATTTAGCATAAAATATAAATAAATCATTGATTGTCATTTAAAATTTTTAGTATATTTTTTATTCAAATTACTTAATATGGATTTAGCTTGCTTTAATTTATGCAATGGTTTAGTATTTTTAGTTAATCAAATTCTAAATTATTATTATTCTATTAAAAATATTATTTAAATTATTTAATATATTTTTAATGTACCTTAATATCAGTTATACTAAATTCAAAATTTAAATTTAGTTATTATACCTTTTTTCTTTTCTCTACTCTCTTACACTCATTAGGTACATAATTCAAAATTTTAAGGAAGTATGTAGACTTATTAAAAAATCTTATAAAAGTATAAAGACTTAGATTGTATTTGTTATGTTTATGTGGTAATTGAGCTAGTATATTTTGAGCTCAATCAACAAACTATTTGCCGTATTATTTAAAATTGATGGCAGACTAATAATAGGAATCCAATTAAAAATTAAATAAAAGTACAAGTACTTAATTTGAAACTTTTAAACTATAGGGATCTATTTAAAAACATAAGAAACTATAAGGACCTAGAATATAATTTAACTATGTATGTATGTATATGTATCATTTATATTGGGAAAAAAATATAATATTAAAAATGCAAAACTTTGCAAGATAAATTATATCAATACTATCACATACTTCAAATCTGTTTCAAATAAAAAATTTCTCTTGTATCTTGCCCCATGGGGAAAATTCCTCTACAATAATTGTGCTCCATTAGGGCAAAATTTGAGCTTGAAATTTTGCCATTCTTACTTTCACACCTTTCAAAATTATAAATAGTTATTTGGACATAGGTCAAGTCCGATGGAAATTATGTCCAATTTGTTGATTTTATTTTGTTTCTATATTTTGTTTTTTGAATCATGTGTGCCTGTTTAGTTAAAATGAATTTTTTTTTTCTTCCGCTCCAAGTTAAAATAAATTTTTAACAGCTAAGATATTATGTTTTCTAATATTAAATTTTAAAATATTGTATAACTATAAAAAATAAATTTATAAAAAATTGAATGGCCAACCTAAGAAATTTAATTAGTCAACAATGATCTATAATGGATGATAGTCAATGGAAGTGATGAGAACCAATAATCAATAAAAATAAATAGTAATGGGTGATAATTAACAATAATAAATTGATGAGCAATGATCAATGATCATTGTTGTTAAATGGGTCAGTTATACCCATTCATAAATCGGTTTGTGCAGGTCAGGTTGACTTGACTCAACATGTAAGTTAAGTTGGCTTGTAAACCTAAGGCTCTAGTTTGATCCTATGTAGCATATGGGTAAATAGGCTGGTTTGCAAGCTTTTTTTGAAAATATTTTGAATTCTTGAATTTTGAAATAATAAAGAAAATTGAAAAACATTCTAAATTACCTTATATCTATCCATAAATAAGTCATAACATATTTAATATTTATACGTAATCTTAAAAATTAGAAATTAAAGATTTAATAAGATGCTCTAACAAGATTTGCAATATTTTTAAATGTACAATAAGGATGGGTTAGTTATCGTAATATTCTACCCAAACATTTGTGATACATAAAAATAAAGAAAGATGTCTTAGCATCATAATTTTCTTTTACATCGATTAAAAAATTGATGTAGAATGATTTAATGTACAAACGTTGTTGGTGTATGCATTAGTTAGAAATTGACCCAAATTTTATGAAATAATCAATGTATAATTATATTTCTATAGGAGTGAAATCTTCTTGATTATTAGTCTAGCTCTTTAAATGAATTTATGTAATCAAATGTGTAAGAAAAAGAACCAAAATAATGTGTTTAATAATATTATTAATGATGTATATTTTTATTAAGCATATTTAAAATATGAGAATTTATTGAAAAATATTATAATATAATATCAATTATTTTTATTTGTCTTCAATAAAAATATTATATTGAGCAAAATACACAAACCTCTCTTTTAACTTAAAGTCATTAGAAATATTCCATAAATAATAATTTGATAGTATTTTATTTAATTATTTTTATAAAATTTAATTTATTAATTATCATTTTACCAAAATATCCATTTAAATATCCATAAATATTAAATAGATATTTTAGGTTTCTTCCAAAAAGTATGGTTTAATTTGTGCTTTAATGTTATATATATTTTTATTATTTTAATTTATTTAAGTAAATAGAACATTTAATTCTTCATTTATAAAAGTAGTGACTATTACATCTTTCAAATTTCAAAGCTAGTATTATTAGTGTCTTAATTTTGCACTTGTTATAATTATTCATCTCTTTCTTGATTGATAACACTAACATAAATGTTGAAAATAAAAAATATAACTTAAAATCAAGTAAGTGTTTGACATTGTTTAAGTGAAATTTATTATTTTACTTCAATAATTTTCATTTTTTTAATATTATAAGTAAAGTGAGAGACCAATAATTATAACAAATGTAAAATCAAGAAATTATTAATATTAATTATAAAATTTGAGAAATATAATATTCACCGCCTCATAGATATGGGACTAAATGTTATGTATATTCATTTTATTTCCTTTAATTTTGGTATTTTAATCCATTTCTATGCGATGATTACTTTATCTATATAATGTGCTTGTCACAAATAGGTCTATTATGTATATAGTGCAGGCTGTGTTGAAATTTATGATATAACCAAATCACAATAACACAGTGGCACACCAGATATGAAAAGTAATTAACACGTTAGAGTTCTTATGGTTATCTTAATATTAGATAATAAGTGTTATGCACTTATTCGATATAAGTATTGGTACTATATAGGTAACATTTTTGTTGTATCTCACAATAAAGAAACAATTTATCAAGTTATAATCTATAGAAAAATATTTATGCAATTTTTTATAAAGATAGTAGAACTACTTATTTATGAGATAAACAAAAAGTAATTTGGTCCAAAAAAATCATTCATAATTGTTCTTTTAGAAGTGGAAAAAAATATGTTAAAATGCAATTTCAATCCTATAAAATAAATAAAGAATAGTTTAGTAACAAAATAATAATTTTAGTTATTAAATATGATCTAATAATTAAAGCTAATGGTATTTTAATCGAATTTTTTAAAATAGGTTTGATAGTAGTATCTGTGTAATGTTGAGGGGAGGTATATATTTAGGAAATAGCGGGAAGGTTTATGTAAAGTTTAATAAAATTTAGAGGATGTGTGCGTTTTGTTTCTATTATATTTTTTTATTCATAATACGTAAGAATGCCGTTAAACTTGGGACTTACTGCGCCTGTTGTTATAAAATTGATATGAAAGACTTGGAACAAACCTCAGGTGCCAATAAGGTCGACATCTTCTGCTACTCCAAAGCCAGGCTGTCTGATCTTCTCTATACCATTCCGAATTATCATCAGCCATGGCTGCCATTTTCTTCTATTCCCACACCCTTCTTCGTCTTTTGTGCTTCTTTTTCTTTGTTTTCCTTGCTAATTCACTTTACTTCCAAAAGTCTCATTTTGATCAAAATGACGCCAGCATTTTTTATCTAGGATCTGCCGCCCCAGCTGTTGGAGCAATCGACCTCAACATCAACCACGACTGGCTGTCTCAAGTTGGATGGGCCATTTATGGCGAAAAACTTCTACTTTGGGACACGAATACTGGCCAACTCACTGACTTCACCACTCAATACTCCTTCAGCATTGACACCCAAGGCCGAGCTCCATCCAACTATGGCCACGGAGTTTGCTTCTTCCTCGCTCCTGTTGGATTTCAAATTCCTCCAAACTCAGCAGGTGGCTTCTTAGGCCTATTTAATTACACAACCATTTTCTCATCCAAAAACCAGATTGTTCATGTTGAGTTCGACAGTTTTCCGAATTCGGAGTGGAACGAGACGACGGAGCATGTGGGAATCAACAACAATTCAATTGCTTCGTCGGTGTCCACCAGATGGAATACTAGTTTTCACAGTGGTGACACTGTACATGTGCAGATCACGTACGATTCAACGACAAAGAATTTAAGCGTATCTTGGAGATACGAAAATGGCCCCGCTCCAGGAGAGACTACTAGTCTTTCTTATCTGATTGATTTGAAGGAAGTCCTGCCTGAATGGGTTCAGATTGGATTTTCTGCAGCAACCGGCAATTACGGTGAACTTCATTCACTTCAATCCTGGGAATTCAATTCAACTTTGGTTGCCAGTGGTGGTGGAGAGAAAGAAGAGACAAGGTTAGCGGTGATTCTAACAACTGTTATAGGCGGTTCACTAGCAGTGGGAGCAATTATAACTTATGTATCTTTTAGGAGGAGGAAGCAAAAAGAAAGCAAGAAGGAAACCATGAACCTAACATCAATCAATGATGATCTTGAAAGAGGAGCAGGACCAAGAAGGTTCACTTACAGCGAGCTGGCTCTTGCTACCAACAACTTTTCAAATAACCGGAAGTTAGGTGAAGGTGGATTTGGTGCAGTTTACAGAGGCTACTTTGTTGATTCAGATCTGACTATTGCTGTAAAGAAAATATCAAAGGGCTCTAGACAAGGGAAGAAAGAGTATGTGACTGAGGTAAAGATCATTAGCCAGCTGAGACACCGGAATCTTGTACAACTCATAGGGTGGTGCCATGATGAAGGCCAGTTCTTGCTTGTTTATGAGTTCATGCCAAATGGAAGCCTTGATTCTCATTTGTTTGGCAAAAAGAGTCCTCTTGCTTGGAATGTACGGCACAAAATAGCCCTTGGATTGGCCTCGGCAGTGCTCTATCTTCATGAAGAATGGGAACGATGCGTGGTGCACCGAGATATCAAATCGAGCAACGTTATGTTAGATTCCAATCATAATGTCAAGCTCGGTGACTTTGGCTTGGCTAAGCTTGTGGACCATGAACTTGGTCCTCAAACAACTGGTTTGGCTGGAACTATAGGCTACCTGGCTCCAGAATGCACAAGTACAGGTAGGGCGAGTAAAGAGTCAGATGTATATAGCTATGGAGTGGTTGTTTTGGAGATTGCAACAGGAAGAAAGGCAAATGATGTTATGCAGGATGAAGATGGTGAAAAGGGTTTGATTGATTGGGTTTGGGATCATTATGGCCGAGGAGAACTTCTTTTGGCCATGGATGAGAGGCTGAGGGCAGATTTTTACGAGAAGCAGGTGGAGTGTTTGATGATTGTGGGGTTGTGGTGTGCTCATCCTGATCGAAATTTGAGACCTTCGATAAGGCGAGCAATTCATGTGATTAATTTTGAGGCTGCTTTGCCTAGACTTCCACCAAAGAAGCCTGTTCCGATTTATCCTGTCCCTTCGCTGCCATCATTAAGCTCGGGAGAAGCTTCCATTACTACCAGCCTTTATATGGGTCGTTGATGATGTATGTCACCCGCAGGCTTTGAAAATTAGGCTCTAATTGTTTTGATGGAGAATAAATTTCATAAAAATATAGTCATAAATTGTTAAAATGGTAGAAAATATTTTATGTATTCCATGCTATATAGAGAATTTGGTAGAAGAGAGAAAGTTATTTTTCGCTATTGTAGGTATAATAACTATGGAGACAATATGTAACTTCTTCATCTATACATGAGCATATGAGATTTTCCTATGAAAAATGTGTTTATACCATTAGCGTAGCAAACTGGGTAGCACCAAGATTATAGGGTAAGTGAGAGTGAATATATTTCAATATTTTATCAAGAATAAAATTTGAAAATCATTATAAAAATATTTTAAACAACATTACATAATTGTAGGTGGGAAAATGGTTGTTGAAAGCACTGAGCTTTTCCAGTGACCTACCATCACAGATATTTCGTGGCTAATTTTAAGTTTACCAAGTTGGCGTGGTTACTGATTTCTGACGGAAGGCTACCATTAAGTGCGTTATAATGAAAATTCAAGTGGGTAAGCTTTGTCAACTTTCCTACAGTGGAAGGAACAGGTCCAGAATGGCAATTCATTTCAAGACCATGTGTAATTAAATTGACCAAGTTCCTAATGGTCGTAGGAATTGAATCAGAAAACATGTTAGAGGCCAGGTGTAACACGGTGAGTTTCGTCAAGTTTCCAAGAATGGAAGAAATTGGCCCAGAAAATTTATTATTTATCAAGTTCAAGATCTTCCAAGGTGACTAATTTTCCAATGGAAGTCGGGATTGAACCATAAAATTCATTTTCAAAGAGGTCGAGTTGAGGCAAATTAATCATGTTCCATACGGACGTTGGGATTAGCTCCGAGAGTTTATTGCCAAACGGTACAAGTATAGTCTTCCCACTTGCACAGGAAGGAGAGCAGAGAGCTTGTTGTTATGAAGGAAAAACCGCTTTAATTTTGTCAGGTTTCCAACTGCAGCAGGGATACTGATTTCCTGAGAAACTTGGCCACTTCAAAATTTTGAAAATTAAAAAAAAAAATTATATTCTACTAATTTTTTTCATGGGAAAAGCCTGTTAAAAATGAAAAAAAAATTATAATTTAATATTTTTCTAAAATTTGAAAAGTTTAAAAAATTATAAAATCAATTCACAATTATAATAAAAAAAATGATAAAAAAGATATCCATTTTTAAGCGCATAAGGAGACAACTTAAAGTAAGCCGGGATTAAAAGGTTCCCAAGGTATTGCACTCTGCAACTTTTTACAAACATCTCTTTCCATTCCCTCTGTTGATACAAATCCAACAACTATTTCAATACAGAGGTCATGCAAAAATTGACTCACAATGTGAACATCTGCATCAGTATACTTTGAAGAATCCAATATTATTGATTCTTGCTTGACAGGAAAAACTTTATTAAGTGCTTGGACTGTTCAACCATTGTTTACCTGTTCAACATGCATATTATCAAATATAAGAAAAAACCTCATGTCCACTACTTCAGGAATCATGATACCTACCCCATTTCAACGGATAATCTGATGCCAAATGGGAAAATCATAGCCAAAACATAGCTATGCATCAGACCAATGCTTGGACTAAGAAGAAATTAGTGAAGATGAATTGCTGGCGGGCTCAGCTATAATGATATTCATATGATATAGAAGTCAAGTCGTCCCATATTGTAGCACAGTACAATCATCTATATGACTGATTAATTGTCCACCACAATGGTGGAGATAAACATCACTAACATACCAACCAAACAGAGTTTAGCAATTTCTTGTAAACATAATCATCACATATACATCAAAGGCCCATCAAGCAAGCACAAAATTTGACAATTAAAATTTAAATGCATTGAACCTTTGTTTCCTATTATGAAAAGACACCAGCACACTATTGAGACTACTATGCTCTAAAAAGAATGCTGAGTTACAGAACTTTAATAGACAATGAAGAGAAAGATGACAATTGAAGTGTTAAGGAAGCCAAACAAGAAAATCAGTAAAAGCAAAAGTAATTCCACTGTTTCAAGTGAGGACCAGAAAATGAAAGCAGCGTATATTATTGGATCTAGGGTGAAGAAGACATTCATATACACTAGTATAGACATTTCATGTATGAGAGGAAAATAGATGGAAAAGTTATTGAAGTTGCAACTGAACATGGAATCTTATGTTAAAACAAATGGCTCTGTAATTTGAGGTATGATATAAGTTATTATCTTTAAGGAATTATCCAAATTGAGTTATTGAAAAATATTAGATAATATGAGTCATAATGATGAAAGAATTATCAAAATGTAAAAATGATGAAAGAACTATCAAAATATTTTCCCCATCTCACAACCCACTGAGATTTATTAATAATTTAATCGAGTTATTGTAATATGATTTTTTTTTTCAAAATTTAACCGAGTTATTGTAAAATATTAGCATTGACAGCCATGGCTGCCATTTTCTTCTATTCCCACACCCTTCTTCGTCTTTTGTGCTTCTTTTTCTTCCTTTTCTTTGCTAATTCACTTTACTTCCAGAAGTCTCATTTTGATCACCTTCCATTCTTTCTTTTGTAATATGTCCGTCCCTCTTCATCAAGAACCCTAGTGATCTTGATACGTGACCCACGTTAATTTCATCAAGAATTCGTATTATTAGGCCTAATCTAACACTTCGACAAAGTGTTAATTCGCACGAAAGTGTATTTTTTATCTATTAATTTATGAGAAAATTACATTAATAACTCTTAAGATTTAATTTAATTATAGTTAACATTTTTTATTTTTTAAAATTATATATTTTTGGAAAGATGAGTAATTAATTTAAAAACTTAGTATAAATCTACATATAGATCGGATGACTGGCTTGATCTGAAAAGTTCACCAAAAAAAAAAATAATAATAAAGATTTGAATTCTTTTTATTGTTCAAATATTTAGTGGACCTTTTTTTATTACTTAATTAACATTCAAATCAAATTTGAACCATGGTTATATTAAGTGTGTTAGTTCAACCTGATTATATAAATTTATTTTTCCTAATATAATTATATATTTAAAAAATAATTATATATAATTATTTTTAATTTGATATAAATAAATATTTTATATATTTAAATATTTTATTATTTATTTAAATTTTTATATTTAATGTCTTTCAATTGCTTTGATTATCGGTTCATGGAATTATATCTATGAACCGATAATCAAAGCCATTAACCGATAATCAAAGCAATTGAAAGACAACAGGCTTAATTTTGAAAGACTTAAATATACTCTCTATATTTTCAGAGCCACCTACTAACTTCAACATTAGAACCTTTTCCAGCAGTTTTTCACTGCTATCACCCGGTGTTTTTCATCTTGTTTTTGAGAAAAAGATGTTTGAAAAAAAAATGACATATTTTACCTTCAACATGATCCACGAAAAAAGATATTTGGTTAAGAAATATGTATTGAAGGATAATCCAAAGAAAATATCAGGGGTATATAGATTTGGTCGTCATGCAGGTCAACTTGAATAAAAAAAAACGAAAAACACAATTCAAGAAGCTGAGAGATGCTTTCATAGCAAAGCAAGTTGTATTGGAAAAGCTCAAACCTTATATTTATTGCATAATTTGACAATCTTGGAAACTTCCTAACAAATATAATTATTGTTGTAATATTGTGTGTTATTCCAATAATAGATGAGTACAATACATACAAGTCAGGAAGAGAATAAATTCCCGAAATTTCCTAATATATATTGATCATAAATTATCATAATTCCTATCCTTAGAATCATTCCTAATATGTATTGATCATAATTGATCATGATATGTACAAGATTTCCTAAATATAAGTAATGAGATAATTAATATAATTAAGATTATTCTCCTAAATAATTATTATAATTAATATGATATGATTTTCCTAATATTCCCCCTCAAGTTGGCGCATGAAAGTCTTGAATGCCCAACTTGCTTAAAAGAAAGTTAAATTGTTATTTCCCAAGAGCTTTAGTTAAGATATTGGCAAGTTAGTTGTAGGTCTGTACATGCATAGTAGCAATGTTACCAGCTTGGATTTCATCACGAATGAAATGACAATTCATCTCAATATGGTTAGTGCATTCATGAAATACCGAATTAGTTGCGATATGAATGGTTGCTTGGCTATCACAATAAAGTTGCATAGGTTGAGGGTGTGGTACCTGTAAGTCACCTAAAAGAGTTTTAAGCCATTTCAATTCATAAGTTGTAGTAGCCATGATCTATATTCAGCCTCTGCTGAGGAACGAGAAATTGTGGCCTGTTTTTTAGTTTTCCAAGCTTAATAAAATAAAATATCTTGTCAATGAACATCTACTAAGAGGACAGCTAGCCCAATCAAAATCACAGTAAGCATATAATTGTAAATCATTGTCCAACCGAAGAAAGATCCCTTGTCCTGGATTAGCTTTCAAATATTGAACCACCTTTATTGTAGCTTCCCAATGTTCCTGATGGGGATAATGCATGAATTGAGCTAGGATATGCATAGAGTAACTAAGTTCAAGCCAAGATATGGTTAAATAGATAAGTCTCCTAATGAGACGACAATATTTCTTACGATCCTCCAAAATAGCTCTATTAGCAAGGGCTAATATATGATTTTGCTTAAGAGGAAAATTGGCCGATTTGGCTCCTAACAATCCAATTTCTAAGATAATATCCAAAGCATATTTGTATTGACACAAGAAAATCTCTTGAGGTCCTCGAGCCACCTTAAGACTTAAAAAATACTTCATAGAGCCAAGATTCTTCATATGGAAGCATGTGCTAAGATACTGCTTGAATCGTTCAATCACATCTCCATTGTTCCCTACAATAATGAGATTATCAACATATACTAGAACAGTTAAAATCACATTCCCTTCATGATAAGTGAAAAGTGAGTAATTGGCATGGGATTGTTTGAACCCATATTTCTTCAATGTGGGAGCAAGTCTTGCAAACCAATTTTGTAGCGCTTGCTCTAAGCCATAAAGGGACTTTTGGAGCTTGCACACTTTCCCAGGATCTACACTAGAAAACTCGGGAGGCAATTGTATATAAACTTTCTCATCCAAATCATTATGCAGGAAAGCATTATGAACGTCCATCTGATGTAGTATCCATGATCGAGCAACAACAATGGCTAAAAGTGTTTGAATTATAACCATATTTGCAAATGGTGCAAAAGTCTCATTATAATCAATTCCTTCTTTTTGACTATCTCCTTGAACAATTAGTCTCGCCTTATGATGTTCTACGGTCCCATCTAATTTATACTTAACTTATAGACCCATTTGCAACCAATAGCTTTCTTTCCAGGTGGAAGTATTGTTGATGTCCAAGTGCCATTCTTTTCTAAAGTATCTATTTCTTTTTCATGGCTTTGTGCCATAAGGGGTCCCGAACAGCATTTGAGAATTGAGATGGCTCATGTCCAGAAATCACTGCTGCAAGAAACTGTCTATGTTTCATAGAAAAATTGCTACAAGTCACACAATGTGCAATAGGATATAACGTACCTGAGGATTGTGATGGAGTGAGTGCCTTAGCGGTGGGATCCTTAACATAATGCACAGTATGACATAGATAATCTTAGAGCTTGCTTGATGGATGACATTCTCTGTGACCTTAATGAAAAGGTTCATTTATAGGTGGTGCTAGCATAACATTCTCATCTGATGGATTTGGATTCGAACCTCCTTCTTGTACCTCCCTAATGTGTCCCTTAACTTCACTACTCCCCCTTACACTTGGCATATCTATGCTAGATTCATCAATGAAAGGTGATCCATCATTTCATAAAGTCTGTGTGGGAGCATGAGATTTATTTTCTATATAGGAGTGATCAATGAAAGGAAACTCATTTTCACAAAACACAACATTATGAGGCTCAAAGTATTCCCTACTCTCTAAGTCATAGAGACGTCATCTTTTCTTTCTATAAGGATATCCTACAAAAATGCATTTCCAACTTCTCTCACCAAACTTGTCCTTTTGGTAGGGTTGATTGTGGGCATAACACAGACACCCAAAAGTGCGAATTTGAGAATAAATAGTAGTCTTACCAAACAACACTTCATGAGGACTTTTACCTTTATGAAGTGTGGTAGGAGTGCAATTTATCAAGTATCCTACAGTAAGAATAAATTCTCCCTAAAATTCAATCGGTAGATTAGCTTGAAATCGGAGAGCTCGAGCTACATTTAAAATATGTCTATATTTTCTCTCTACACGGCCATTTTGTTGAAGGGTGTCAACTATGGAAGTTTAATAAATTATTCCATGTTTAATGAAATAGGATTTCAAGGCTTTAAATTCAGCTCCATTATCACTTCTCATAATTATCACAAACTTGTTAAATTGAGTGTTCACCATAGCATAAAATTTTTTAAGAATATTCCTAACTTCACTCTTTTCTACCAATAAATAAATCCACACAGTATGAGAAAAGTTATCCACAATGGTTAAAAAATAAGAAGCATCACAAGAAGAGCGAAACATGATAAGCACTCCACACATCACAATGTATTAAATCAAAGGGTTCAATGACCTTATTTTGACTTAGAATAAAAACATCTCTTATTTGCTTAGCTCTCAAACAAATATCGTAAACTTTCTCATGTTTATAACTAATTTGAATACCAGGAAGTAAATTAACTATTTAACTTGCAGGATATCCCATACTCCTATGCCATATGGTCAAAGAGTCAGTTCCACTTGCTTTGCACACCTAGACAAAGGTCACTGCGTGAAAATGATAGACCCCATTCTACTATTCACCCACACCAATCACTGTCCTTGAAGTGTGGTCTTGTATGACACATAATTTATTACAAAAAGTGACTGTACAGTTTGAGTCATGCATCAATTGAGAGATAGAAATAAAGTTACACGCTAAATTAGAGACATATAACATATTATTCAAGATTAGGCCTTTAAAAAAATTTATTGTTCCTTCCTTGTCTGCAATTGCATTTCTTCCATCAAGTAGTCTAATAGGACAAGGTGAGACATTAACTATGTTTGTCAACAAACTTATATCACCTGTCATATGATTTGAAGCCCTTATATCTAGAAACCAAGAATTTTTCACTTGCTTACCAATGGATGTAATACTTTTGTGGTTGTTAAGAATGTTTAGTAGGGCTATCCATTGATTATTTCTTAGCTCAGGAAAGGATTCACATTCATCAATGACTCCCCTTGTTTGCATGGCTGTTGTATTGTGAGCTTGTTGTATTTGTGCGGCATTAGCCTTCTTCATGTCTTGCCCAACCATAATCACATAGTGGTCAGGTTACCCTGCTGCTCTAATATCATAACAAATACAATTATTATTGTAATCTTGTGTGTTATTCCAATAATTGATAAATACAATGTATACAAGTCATAAAAGAATAAATTCTCGAAATTTTCTAATATGTATTGATCATGATTGATCATGATTCCTATCTCTAGAATCATTCCTAATATGCATTAATTATGATTGATCATAATATATATAAGATTTTATAAATATCAGTAATGAGATAATTAACATAATTAAGATGATTCTCCTAAATAATTACTATAATTAATATGATATGATTTTTCCTAATACTTCCTCTTCATATTTGCATAATGAGGTTAGCACAAATTGTCAAGAAAGAAACTAATATATTAACACCTTTTTACAATCTCCCATCAACCACTCTGTTTAAATAGTTAGATACAATTCAAATGATGCTTCAAGTAACATGGCCTGCCTAAATCACCTTTCTTATCACTTAATGCCATCATTGCCTAGTGTCCTTTTTCTTTATGTATATAACATCACCATTGTTCTAAGTTTACGTTCTCTATAGTCACATGACAAATTCTAATACAAACACTTTTTGATAGTCTTGTGTTGTTTGGAGTTAGGAGACAAGAATAAAGCATATTTGAGTTTTCCAAAATTAAGCGTGTTATCTTTCAATTACTTTGATATTTAGTTCTTTTGAAAAATTTCTAGTATTCTATTTAGCAATGCAGAGAATATTTACAACAAATCTAAATGATACTCAAAATCATCACATTAAAAATTAACCACCTGGTTAATAATAGATATGAATGAAAATTTTCCATTGAAGGTAAACAATGTTAGGTTTCGATTCAAAATAGCATAGTGGGAAAATTTAAAATCAATCTAAAACCCACCAAAAATCCATGCAAGAGATCATAAACTAGTGATAAGGCTTATACCTTTGATGCATGAAACATATTAAAGAGTTTGAACCAAAATGATGTTGTTTCATCTACCTCATAATTGCTGGCACAAATCTACTTCTACTTTCGATACTACAACAAATTAACAATTACGAGATTAATTATGCTATGAAAATTAAAAAATTGTAAAAAATTTATCTCTTGCCATGAAAATAAAATTTTCAAACAAATATACAAAAAATTGAAAAATATATGTTATGAAAAAACTTTACTTGTGATAAAATATCACTTTGTAACAAAGTATCACTTGTTCTATCATGTGAATTAGAAAATTTTACTCATGGTATAGTACTATTTATGCCAGAAATTAATTCTATGGATAGATTCATAGCCAATATATATCATTTCTATGGCAAATATACATATAAAAAAGGCTATTTATAATAAGTGTAGCATGCTATAATACAAAAGATAGTAAAAAAATACAAATGTTTATATGTTGTTAGTGTTTAGTAAATAATTAATTTATCACTTAAGTCAGGAGCCTTTAACAAATTAGTCATGTCAAACAATTATTTTAAATTTTTGATAAATAACTTATTTAATTAGTTTATTAGTCCCAATTAACTAAAATAAAAAAGTTATGAAACCTAACATTTTCAATTAACTGATTTATTAAAAGTATGTAAAAAGATAAAACTACTCCTAAATTATATAGTTATGTACATTTATTATTTTGCTTAAAATGAAAGAGAAAGAAATTGAATCCTAAATAGTAAAATATGTAAGAAAAAGCTTAATCATTAGGCTCTTTAACATTTTTGTTTACTTATGTACCAAATTTAATGTCTATTAGAATGTAATAGTTCTTCATATTTAATAAAAAAACCATTTAACTTTTCCTTAATTAAGTTTATTATATAAAGCTAATATACATTAACAAAATAAGTATTATAATGTTGTAAATATTGTGTTATACAATTATTTTATGAATTTAAATTCTATACATATTAAAGATAAAAATTAACAAGATTAACCTATACATATATATGATACATACATACACAATAGTTTTTGTAGTTTATCATTCGATTTAATTTTTAAAACATTGCTTAAACAAAAATAAATCATTTAACATGCAAAATATTGTAAAAAAAGGGAAAAGAAAGGTAAAGAAACTTTACTAGAGTTTTGAAGTGGACAAATTTTGTAAAAAAGAAAAAATGGAACGATATATTGCAAATAAACACATTAGTTTCCTTGAAAAAAGTATACATTGAATATGCTAAACTCATAACAATTCCTATATTGTCACTAGTTGGCAACTTTTTAACTAAAATTGTGTGGTACATACTTACTATTCTTGTAGAATTTGTTAACTTTTTCATTAAAATATTATGGTATTCTTGGAATAAATAATGGAAAATGCAAATCTGTAAGTCATAATCAGATCTCACCAAAGCACCCATACATATTAAGCCATAAGATTGTCCCACACAATGAGTCTCTCTGTACGATAGACCAAAAAAGGACAAATTTGAATAAGGAGAGGGGAACTAAATTTTCTTGAAATATATCTTATTCCATAGTTTTAAGTGTGTAGGAAATGATCATAAGTTAACATGCTTAAGTCCTAAGCTAAATGCCGAGTTACCTTACTAGGCTACTAATACTTAACCCCTTAAAGTGTATATTGAACAAAAGTCCACCTAGCCTAAGTAGACATGCCTTTTTTAATTTATCAAAAACCTTTCTTTTTTTGCCATGCTTTAGGAGTTTAGTCGGCATCATGATATACCAAAAATGAAAAAAAATAAGAAAATCATAATTATAAGCTTTTTGAACCCCTTTTGAATCCTCGAACCATGACAAAATTATAAAAATGCCTCCAAACTTGAGAAAATCAAGAAAATTACACACAAGTTAGATTGATCCTAAATTTCTACCATAGAACTACTATAACATATTTAATTTTTCCACCAAGTTTAGTTTAAAACCAACCATGTTTGTTTCTTGAACTTGTTACAACTGTCAGCTTATGGCATTCGTTCTAAGTTTAAATGTTAATACCCTAATTGATATCTCAATCTAATATGGCACCATAAAGAATATACTTACTCTCTTGAATCTTCATGTTGGTCTTCAACATACTCTTTTGAGTCACTACCTTGACCACTCATGCCTGCCTCTTTAAGTATTATGAATATTCCCCTATCTTGAATTTGCGTTATGGCCTTTGCAACATTAGTAACCTTTTGGCTAAATGCATTTTCATAAATTTCTCAAATGACTATTTCTGTAAAATCCTTTTAAAGTATCTTAACACCCTTTAATGTCATTTTCCTACTAGTTTTTTAGAACGCATTACTTATGTAACTTGTTTGATGGTTAATGCCTCTATAACTATGTGCTTACCTTCTCTACAATTTCTACAAATGCCATCATCATAATAAAAATATGTGCTAACTCTTTATGTCATAAACAATGCTTAGCACTCAAAATTGCTATTACTAGGGTATTTCAGTCTAATGCTCTATAACATTGACTTGAAAAACAAAATTTATGTCTTGATGTATACAATGGGACCTATAACCTTGCTCCTAAGATAGCTTGTGTTGTTTTTGGTCAATTCATCATACTTTACAATGCCATTTTACATTAGATTGGAGTTTCTAGTCATTTCTGAATTGATACCCTTTAGCATTTCATTGGCCACCACAGCTAATTTAAAGTTAATGATTTCTAGTACCATGGTCCCTATGACCTCTACTTTGTCATGTGTCCATTGATGACTTTTTCAAGCTCATTTTTTATAGTTCTCCCACTTTAACATCTAAAAATGGGTTAAGAATATAATATCCTCTACTCTAGCTCGAGCATCATAAGCTTATGCACTAGTAATGTGAGCTCCAAGGTAATTTTCATAGTATCTCTTCACCACTAATTATGTGTTAACTTCTTAGCACCTTGAATTGATCTTTTTAGACCACCTTAACATAATTTTGGACCCCTCTCTCTAGAATCCACTTATTCCCTTTAATTATGGCCACATATTTTTGCATGACCTAAATTTTACCATTCTACTTCACCAATCCTTTTGGAAATAATTAATCGTTCTAGTAAAATAAAGGCTTCTCCTTTTAGAGAGGCTGTCAATTTACTCATCTAACTAGATTGTGTTTTGCATTTCATGATGCCACTACTATGGATAAGCATACAACTAGTGCCCTACACAAAGTGAGCTAGCTATCTAGCACAAATGCTTGTATTCGATGCACCAATCCATGTTCTATTAAATGCATCATCCTCTTGCATACTAGCTTTTCAAGCCAATCTAATCTCTTGTACCATCTGGTCAAATCCTTGGGAATGATTTCTCTAAGTTTAAGAATGATTACTTTACATATCCTTTATATAACATTAGACAAGTTTCACCCAAACTAATTATAGCCCACCTAATGTTAGCATTTTGTACACACTCGATTTTGATACTAAATATTACAGGTTGGTAGCTCTCTAACTGAAATCATGCAGTGCATGCTTATCATTCTTGGTGAATATGTCAGTTTGCTTATTAAACTCTTGTGGTAATTTTAGAATAAATAATGAAACATGCAAGTTTACAAGCTACGATTGAATATCATTAAAGCATCCATGTATGCAAGCTGTAAGATCACCCCACACAAAGAGCTTTTGAGCATGATGGGCCTAAAAAGGAACAAATTTAAATTGGGAAAGGGACATTTTATTTACTTGATATATGCCTTATCTCATAATTATTAATGTGTAAAGGATAGTCATAAACTAACACACCAGAGTCCCAAGCTTAAGGCTAAGCTACCCTGCTAGGCTATCAACTCTATCCTCTAAAGAATATTTTGAATAAAAGCTCACCTAGTACAACTAGACATACTTTTTTAAATCATTATAAGCTTTTTTTGCCAAGTTTTGGGTGTCTAGTTGGCACCATAATACACCAAAACAAAGATATATATACGAAGATCACATTTTTGAATCTATTCGAATTCCTAAACTATGCTAAAATTATCAAAATACCCTAAAACTTAGGAAAAAATAGCATACTAGTCAAATTGATCCCAAATTTTGGTTAGAGGACCTCTACAACATGCTTGAATTTTTAACCAAGTCTTGTAAAAAACCCAGTATGTTTACTTGTCGAAATTATTACAACTACTAGCTTGTGACACATAAGAACTAATGTTAGAATCCTAGAATTAATGATAGGAAAATTTGTAGTAGTGGTCATAACACAAACATAAGATTGAAGAAACTGGAAATAATAAAAAAATAGAATAATTTCTATTCACAGTCACTTCACAAAAGTTCTACATTGCTAACCAATTATATTATGACATTTTATTAAATTTGTATTTATTTCATTAATTCTTTACTCTAAACAAAATATTTAAATGTTTTTGGATGTGGAGAAACTTAGTGAAATGTCATAATATAATTGGCCAACGATGTCAAATTTGTATAAAATTCTTATAAACTAATAATGAATAAAATTTATTTTCTTAAAAAAGAAATAATATGATATTTATAATGTAAAAAGAAATATGATTAAATCTTTAGTTATCATTTTATTTAATACTTATAATTATAATTATAATTATTAAGACAGATGAATTTTGGTGACTTTTTTTCTTATTGGATAAACTTTTGACATGCATTAAATACTATGAATGAATTTGAACAAGTCCCCAAAGTTATATACACCAGGATGAATCCATAAATATATTGTATTTAAAAATAAAATAATTAATTTTATTAGAAATATTATATGGATTAGCATTAATTAATTTTTGAAACATTTATCTAAGTAATTTGTTTTGTGTTTTAACATTAAGTATAGAATAGATTAGGCCCTAGTTTAATGTGTATAATTCGTAATAGGTTAGATCATGTATATGCTCATATGGATAGAAGTCTCAACCTATAGCCCTTTAGTGGTCTATAGTTTCCTATCACAAGTTTGACTTTAAATAAAGATATCAGAGCTATTATTTTGATGATGCATAATAAGGATGCATAACTCATAAAATTTTCTCCTCCTTTTCTCTCTATTTGGATAACCTAAGGGGTGAAGTAGGTTGCAATTCTACTCATCATCATTCAGATAAGTTATGACCTCATCAAATTATGCACTAGGTACGTTCATAATTTTATTATGATCAATTTCATATTTTAGATTTTAATTCATACTTCTAATAGATGGTATCAGAACATTGTTGATAGTATGAATAATCTAGTTATGAGTATTTTATTATTTAGGGAAATTTTATAAAATTACTAAGTTTTCCTTTTATTTTCATACATGGAATTATCAAATTGGGAATTTTAATTCTAAATTAATTGGATCTATTTTTCTTTCGATTGAATGTCAAATCCTGATCTCAAATACATTGGGAATATTACTCTGTTTGTTTAATTGTATTAAATTGTGAATATTGTGGATTAAAGTTTGAATTTTTCTAGATAATTTTAAGACTATAGATCGCACAATTTTTGAATCCTTTTCTTTTGATAAATACATGAATCTGTATTAGAAATAGGCTAGATAATTTTTCCTTGCATTGAAATGGACTTAAAATAATTTTTAGAAGCTCAAAAGTCTTTTAATGGTGGAAAAACCACCGTGAACAACATCTTGGAGTTGAAACACTCCAACTGGGTCCTGCGTGTGTGGTTACCATGTGCTCAAGGAGCGTGTGAGCATCACGCGGCTGTTCAAGCAATAAGTTGGCTGCCGCATGTGGAAGCCACGCTATCAATAGCACGTGTCAATACACGCCTAATAACCCCCGACATTGCAATAGCTATTTTCTAATGCTTGCAGGCCACAGGCGGGGTCTGTTGACCCTGTTGATGGTGGAACAATACCCACACATGAGTCCATGCATGTGCATGCGCGTGGAGATTATGCATTAGGCTTTTCAGGTTGAATTTTGGCTTAGTTGCATAAAATCCAATTTCCTACTTGTATACTTTTTTCAAAATTTTTTTGTGGCCAATAAATATTTAATTTGATTTTTATAAGATTTATATTGTATAAAAATATATTTTATTTTTAGAATTTTGGCCTATAAAAATTCCTGAGTATTCTACATAATATTTGTAGGCTTAGTGAAGAGTCAATCTCTCTAGTGAAAAGTATAGCCATATTTAATAAATTTAGAATCCTTACTCATGTAAATTTTATATATATGGATACCAAAAACTATTTAAATTTACACCAATGATAGATTAGAGATATAATAAGACTATTTTTCTAAGAGCATATTGCATTGATGATTGATACATCCTATTGGTGTAACATTATTAATGTAATTTTAGAATTTAGACTTCTTAGAATAGGTATGCAATAATTATAATGTTTTAATATTTCTTGTACCCTATCGATATGGCCATATTGATTATATTTTTGTGTAGACTCTCATACAAGCCTAGTCATATGGTACATGTAAATTTGATACCACTTTATTATATAGTTGTTTGACTGATTTGTTTAATTAGGAATCTTGTGTTATAATTATGTTGTGCACGAATAATTAATAATTTTTCAATCCTATTGCATCAATCTCAATCTTTCAATAACTATCTGTGGTGAGGACTCTTAATGGAACAAACTATGATAAATGGGGAGAGTTTTTGAACATGTATTTGATAATCTCTAAGGAAGATTTAGCTCTTAGAGAGCTAAAGCCAAGTAATCTCTTACCTGAGTCTAGTGCTATAGATAAGACCTATTACAAATAATAGTATAAGTCAAACCAGATTTGTTTGGTAGTGATTAAGTTCACAATTGAAAAGAGAATTAGAAAGAGTATCTCAAATAAGGACATTGCTGTGGAGTATATGAAAGCTGTTGGTGAAAAATTCAAAAAGCTTGATTAAACTCATAAAGTTTATTATCTCTCCATGTTTGACAACACTCGTTATGATGGACTTTCAAGTGTTAGAGAGCACATCATGAAGATGATTCATTACTATAATAAGCTGAGATCATACGGTATTAATCTAGGAGAGAGTACTTTAGTCTATAGAGTCTTTCAATCATTGTCAGCTGAATATAGTTACCTAAAAACCTTCCTATAATTCACAAGAGGGAGAATGGATAATAGACCAAATGATTTCTATAGTAACTCAAGAGAAGGAGAGTATGAAAAGTAATCTGCAGCCACATTCCATTAACTACTTATCTTAGGACTTTAATAATAAGTTAGGTGGAAATGATAAAAGAGGAAAGAAACTAGAGACACAGATATCTGGAAAGCCTGAGTTTAAGAAAAATGGTGATAAAGGCAAAGGACAACAAAAGAAATTTAAGATCAAGTGCAATTATTGGAAGATCCCTGGACATAAAATGTCTCAATGTTATAAGCTAAAGAATAAGTGTGAGCAAGAAGGGGCTCAGAAACAAGCGGATCCTAAGTGAGATGGAAAAGACTATATTGGGAAGTAACAAGTACTAGGGATAAAATTAAATATATAGGATCATTTTTCTTTACATTTTTCTTCTGGAAACTTATAATTTAAATTATGTCATTTATGTACCTTTTTCAAAAAGAAATTTGATTTATAGTTCTATTTTGTAGTTATTCCTTTTGACAAAGAAAATTTATTATGATTTTGCTATTTTTGGTATGCCACCTTATAAAATAATCCATATCATTTGAATTTGAAAGATTATCCTATTGTATCTTTTGATATTCCCATCAATGTTATAGGCATAAACAACCTAGAATGAGTTAGAAATTTTCCATTTTATAAGATCAATTTTTATGCCATTTTTCTAGAGAGAGATTAGAAAGATTGGTAAAACAAAGTGTGTTATTAAAGCTAGATTTCTCATATTTTAAAATTTTTAAGTGTGAGGTTATAAAGTAGAGATGAGACTATATAATTCCTAGTTAAAGAAATTAGACTAGATTAAGAGGTTGCAGATTTTCTTATCTCACTTATAGTACTCAGATAATCAAGTTTGATTAGACATTTTATTTTGAGGATGACTTGGATAGTGAGAGTTTGATGCTTAAGGCTATCAATTTACGTGACAAGGCCACCATTCTACCTATACCTATTCTGATTTCCTCACCATTAGAGGAGATAATGTTAATAGTCTAGTTCAAATAAATAAAGATCCTTATGTTAAAGAACTAGATCTGCTAGCCATTGGGTTTAGAAACTTGCAATACCAAATGACTATGTTATGTACTTGCAGAAATTTTAAGAAATTTGATAGGGTAATTTTGTCATCTTAGTGCTTTATATTGATGATGTTTTGGTGGCTAGTAACTCGATCATTTTTTGGATATGTCAAAATGCATGTTATCATGTCATTTTGATCTTGGTGAAACATCTTTTATTCTTGGAATTCAGATCCATCATGACAGAACTTATAGTATTTTAGGTTTGTACCAAGCCAATTGAATTGAACGGATGCTTGAAGAATTTAAAATGGACACCTATGCATCTAATCCAATGCCTACTTAGAAAGATGATATATTGTCTCAATCATATTACTCTCAAGTTGATATTGAAAGGGCTGAAATGGTAATCTTATGAATGCACAGGTCTACATTCATTTAGATATAACTTTTACTATTAATATGCTTGGAAGATATTCAAGTAACCCTAAGATAGATTATTGGAAAGTAGCCAAGAAAGTAATAAGGTATCTTTAAGATACCAAGAATCACATGTTGACTTGTAGATGATTTAATTCAATTGAGTATAATTATTACTCGGATTCTGATAATGCCTTATATATAAATGATCATAAGTCAATATCTAGATACATCTTTATGATGTTTGGAGGAGCTGTCTTATAGAAAAGTGTTAAACAGACACTCACAGCTACCTTAACTATAAAAGCAGAGTTTATCGCATATTATGAAGCCATTTATCAGGCTATATAGTTAAGGAAGATGATATCTAGTGTGCAATTGGGTAATTTTATGTCATGATCTCTATCAATTTTTCTTGTGATAATTCTTCTAATGTAAGCTTCTCTCAAAACTATAGGAATTCTAGTCATACTAAACATTTTGATGTTAAATTCCTGTTCATTAGAGAGAGAAGATTGCTGAATTTTAGACTCGCATTGGACACAGCCCTAGTGGAGACATGCTAGGGATTCATTAACTTAAGGCTTACCTATAGGAGTATTTTAAAATTAAGTAACTCATATGGATCTTGTTAAATTTTTTGATGAAGCTTTAGTTTAGTGGAAATCTGAGATATGCTTATTTTATTTTGTTGATGTCTATGACTAGTAATTACTTATATTAAAATATTGGTGATATATTTTATACATATACAAATCATTTGCTTCTCTATCGGATTCAATGATTTTGAATTATTTCTATTATGAGTCATGATCAAGAGACTAACCTTATATATATTCAGTTCCTTTGGGATTATGAGACATTATATTTAAATATCACTTGTCTCCCTATCGGATTCAGTAATTCTATATAGTCTCATTCCACTTATGTAATCGTTGCTCAGTTTGGATATTGAAATATTGATAATATGTTTTATACATATATAAATTATTTGTTTCCATATCGGATTCAATGATTTTGAGTATTTTCTCTTCTGAGTTGTAGTCGAAAGACTAAACTTTATTCTATTCCTTTCAAATTATGAAACATTATATCACTTGTTTTCCTATCAGATTTAGTGATTTTGTGTACTCTTATTCTCTAAAGTAACTTTATAGCTTAATGTATAACTAATTACTTAATTATTGATGTTTCAATTATTCCATATAATCAATTAATGCTATCCAAGTGGGAGATTATTGTATTTAAAAATAAAATAATTAATTTTATTAGAAATATTATATATATTAGCATTAATTAATTATTCAAATATTTATTTAAGTAATTAGTTTTATGTTTTAACATCAAGCATAGAATAAATTAAGCCCTGATTTAATGTAGATGATTCATGATAGGTTGGATCATGCATAAGTCCATAAAGGTAGAGGTCCCAACCTACAGCCCTTTAGTGGTCAATAGTTTCCTATCACAAGTCTGACCTTAAATAGAGATATCAGGGTTATTATTTTAATAATGTATAATAAGGATACACAACTCATAAAATTTTCTCCCCCTTTTCTCTTTTTCTGGATAACTTAAGGGGCGAAGTAGGTTGCAATTCTACTCATCTTCATTTAGATCAGTTATAACCTCATCAAATTATGCACCAGGTATGCTTATAATTTTATTATGATTAATTTCATATTTTAGGATTTTAATTCATACTTCCAACAAAATATTCATTCATTTTTATCATCCTTACCTTGATTATATCCCTTCTCCACTATAGAGCTTTTAAGTCAGGCATTAAGTTCATTTCAGTAGTTAGCCACCAGCAGCGTCTGTCAATTACGTAAACATGCAAACTATATATTCACACGTTTGAACTGGTTATTATTTTAGCATTTGCTTACTAGAAGATGCTTGACAATGTCTCTTAAACTTAGATGCCTTGCCTTGGAGAGTCCATGAATTGCAAATAGAATTTTCATAAAATAGTAAAACGGCTCTTGTTTGGCTTTTTCGGTATTTTGATTCCTAAAACTGCTAAAAGTATGATGCAAGGGGGAAAAAAAACTATAAAATCTTGTCGGAGATAGACCATAATCATGATAAATGCAAAGGATCTTGGTCATACTGGTTTAGTCAAACAATAATCTCTATCAACACTTGGAAGAATTATGGCAATAATGGCTGCCCCTTCATGCAGTTCACAACTGTCGTTTCTTTGTTCTTCTCATCCTTCTTAATTTTGTTTCTCGCCCCTGCTAATTCACTTCACTTCAAATTATCCCAATTCTACCGTCAAGATCGCATAAAATTAATCGGAGATGAACAACTAAAGGGAGGAACAATTGATACCTATCTAAACCGTGAATGTGATCCGAAATTTCACCAAGTTAGCATCAACAATCGCTTAATGAATTCATCAGTATACGTCGATTGGAATTCTAGTAAACACAGTGCTGATAGTGATACTATAGATACACGGATAATGTATAACTGCACAACTAATAACCTGAGCCTGTCTTGGATGCCTCCCACAAAAATTGCAAGGTTGCAACTGCAGCGATTGTTAGAGACCATAATGGTGTGGTGGTTCATGGGCAAGCTAGTTCGAGTACTGCGCCTGATGCAACTTGTGCAGAAGTTTTGGCAGTGAAAAATGGATTGTTACTCGGCCTCCCCATCCTCGGACCCAGTGATTGTTGAATATGACTGTCTTGATGTCGTCAGAGCTTGCTGCAAAACCGATCAGGCTGTTCCTCGGCGGCGCATTAAGCACATCCTACATGATATTTTTCTCTATTGTTGATGGTCGATCTATCTCTCTTGCTGTTGCTCCAAGACTCCTTAACGGGGCAGCCGATTGGCTTGCCAAATATTCTAGGTTGGGGAAGTGTCTGTTGGATTGGGTGTCTCAACTCCTCCTCCTCTTAAATCCTTGCTCCTTCAGGATTTTCCTTACCCCTTCCCCCCGGCTTCTTCATTCCTTCCTGGTTTGCAGTTTGTTTTTTGTGGTTTTTGTCGTTTGTTAAGTGGTTTGTGCTGCTGTGGCTTCTGTGTACTGGTTTGGGTTTGGTTTATTTGTATCCCTCCACTCACAGGGAAAAATGAAAAATCAGATTTCAAATCCATAACTTGGTTAACTAACAGGTGGGAGTAAATAATTTCAACATCGAAAGGGCTTCAGAATTGAACTTAACTCCATATATAGTGTGGGGAAGTTATAGTTATAAGTGTCGACAGTAATTTTTATTTTTCAATGTAAAAAAAAAAGAAAAAGATTAGTTAAAACATAGAAAGAATAACTCCTTCTCTTTTTTTTCATCTGTTGTTTAATGTAAATCCACAAAAGATCATGCTAATAAACAGCCTCAATATGAGGAAAAAGAATTTACGTTTTACTGAGTTTCCTTTATTAAAAGTCAACTAATGTGTGAAGTAGTTCACATTTATTAAGATAACTTGGAAAGAAACTAAAAAAGTGATAATAAACACATTATTTATTTCATAAAACCACGGATCAAAAGTGACAAGAAAAGTTCTTCAAAACTATGAATAAAAAAGAATAATTTAGGAATAATTTATTCCGATTAAATTCTATATAAAAAATACTATAGGTATAAAAAATGAATTCAATTGAATTACAAACCTTTTATATTCATTGAATTGAGTTTTATAAATTCACCTTATCATCCTATATTTGATTATAACAATTGACTTCTATATAAAACTTAATTTCAGATTTTATTTAAACTTAATTTCAGATTTCATTTTTTATGCATACATAGCATTACTGATTCTATACAGTAGCATTGAGAACCTGATCAGATGACAAATTGAAGGATAGCTCACAAGTCTAGTAGTTAGGCTAACAAGATATGACGGAGTTAGTTCGAATGTTTTAAGATTGAAGAGTAGCTCACAAATATTTTCATAAAGGACAATTGAAATTGAAAAATTTATCATGTTCAACAACGAAATTAATTAGAGGATGGGGAGTATTGCAAATATTAATTTAGAATACAAACTACAGTCAAGAGGGTAAAAATTGCCCGCTAGAAATTTGTATATGCAACCATGTAAGTTGTTAGGGTTTATAAATCAATATAACTAAGTTTTAGTGGGGGAAGCCAGAATACTGAATGGGTGGAGTTCAAAAAGAATTGATGGGTAAAACATTTTGATACTAATGGATTGTTGAGAGAGGGGAGAGGGGAGGAAAGATTATATGATATCTTTTTTTTTTTTTTTTTTCATTTGGGAATTTTGCTCAAGGAGGGAAAGAAAATGAGAGTCCATGACTAATCCTCTAAAATCTTCCACTTTTAATATTTTATATTCCTTTAAAATGGGAGGAATCGGAGAGTTATTTATTTGATTTACTATTTTGATCATATTTTATTTTTTAATTTTTATTTATATTTACATTTTTATTATTTTATTATTATTTTCATACAAATAAATAAATTATTTACATTTTTTGAAAGGTATCTAGCATGCAAAAATGCATATTATGGTTGTAAAATTTTTTTCTAATAAAAAGTATAAAATTATATTTTCCATTAATGATAATAATTAAATATAATAATTGTAATCTATGTTTATTTACTCATATATATTCATTTTTATTTTGACCTATACATATTGACTTTAGAGTAAATGTGAATTAAGTCACTTTTTATCTTATTGAATAAAAGTCATATTAAGTCAATTCATGATAATTTTTTCATGAACCTTTTTAATAATAATTGTAACATTATCATATGTTGATTTACCATATCATTTTTTAGAAAGAATTTTTTTAGGAAGAGAAAATAAAAATATATGCTAGTGTTATGAATAATTATTAAATATGAATATCTACAGGTCAAATGTTATATTTCCAATTATATTCAATTATTAAGATTCAATTATGATTAATTATACTTTCAATTGTGATTATTTCTATTTATGAATTATCATTATGAGATTACAATATTTGATCAATTTTTCCTATAAATATGAGTTGTCCAAATCATTTTGTATACATTTAAATGAAATATTCTCCTCTCCCTTGTATTTTCTTTCTCTTCCTGTTATTTCTCCTTCATCTTTTGATCTCTTTCTTTTGTCATTCTTTAAATATTTAATATTTTCATAACAGCTAGTAATATATTTTGGTTTAACCTTTCATTATCCCTTCTTTTATAATTTTGAACATTTAAATAAGAGGAAAGAAAATTATGATTTAACATTCCATTTTCCTTCCTCTTTATCATAACATATTATATTATATAAATCATATAAAAGAATAAATATTATTATATTATTTGATAATATTTTATAATTTTTGGTAATATATATAATTATATATTTTTTAAATACTCTTGAACTGTTTATAAACTAAACAAATCAAATTTTAGAATTTCAAGCCTAGTTTGTTTATTAATCAAACCTAACTTTACATTCAGACTCGCGTATCTATCCAATGATGACTGAAGTCCTTATGCTTGTTAAAACCGAATAATTCATAAGCAATTCGTTTAATTTTCGATATATTTTCTCTCTGAAATTTCTGAGCAATGTATTACAAATGAATTTCAAAAGTAGCGTTTAATTCTCAATTAAGAAAAGATGTTAACCTTTCCATTCACACCTTTCAATTGCTTCGTATTTAACGTTTATTTATTAGGATATCAACTTGTCTATTTATTAGGAGAGTTAACGTATTGCAAATTGTACATAGTAAGAAATAAAATATCTTGTTTTCCTCGATATATTTAATTTCAAAAAGTGGAAAAAGTATGATGCAGGCAAGAACTTGATCTGCTGTCTTTCTATTTGGGTCTATATTTATATTATCAGAACAAATTTGCTGCTAAAGACACTGGGCGGTTGACTAATGGTTAGTGACTTAGATATTATGTTTTTGGTTCAATATTCCTTAATGTATTGAACAAAGATTTAAATTGTGGTTATAATCGTAGATGTGGTTGCGTTGCATTTTTTGCAGTTGCGATTGATGCATTCCTCAAAATGTGGATTGCGGCTATTGCGAATGTGAATTTTTTTTCATGATTTGTACATTTCTAAAAAAAATGTTCAAATTGTTGTATTAATATTATCACCCAAAGTAATTTAATTAATTGTAATTTTTATCAATATTAAATATATAAAATAGAATTAATAACTATATTTATTTGTCTACATATTTTAATATCCTTTAAAAAAGATTTTTTTTTCTAAATTATAAAAGAAAAAAAATGAGTCTAGAAAGTTGACTGATTTCAAAATAAAAAAAATCTTTGTATTAAATTTGATAATAATAGTATGATTACAATTAGACATTAAATCTTATATTTAATGTGATAATGATGATATGATATTTTATTATAAATCATCATAAATAGTTGTGATTAATTGTTTTAGCAAGAAATAATCATGACAACATATCACACATATTTAGAAATCCTTCTCAAATGAAATAATTTTATTATAAAGATATAATGATTTATGATTTATTAGTAATTATTAATATCAAATTCTAAATATGAAAAATTCATAATTAGTTATCAATTAACATTTAAAATTTTCATAACATTATCCCTAAATTAAAGAAAAAAATCAAAAATCAAATAACCAATAAAATTTATTTATAAGTTTTTCTCCAAAAGTTTCGCCTTCACCCTCTATTTTTTAGCTCTTGCTTCCCTTTATCTCTTACCATCTCACACTCACCTCCTGTTCTTTTTCTCCATAAGCGTCCCCTCTCACCCCCTATTTTTTTACTCTTGCTTCCCCTTCTCTCTTACCATATTATACTCACCCTCTGTTCTTCTAACTCCAGAAGTTTCCCCTTATCTCTCATGCTCACCCCTTGATCTTCAACTTTCCATCATAGTCATAATACGTTACAAATTTCTTGTATTCTGTCTCTCAGTCTCAAACTTTATCCTTTTTGGTTTGTATCTCTTATATTCTCCACTTTATGCTTATTTTCTCTTCTTGTAGAAATGAAAGAAAAGGAAAGAGGTCTTTGACTACTTTGTTGAAAGTATAAGTTTTTTGAAGTACCAAATCATGGATTTATGAGCTTGGATCTAATTAAGAGCATGGATTTGCACTATCTTTTAAAAGTTTGGCATTTGGGTTTGAGATTGGAATCTTCCCACATTCCTTCCATTTTATGTTATAAATATAAATCTTCTTCTCAATTTTATTTTTTCTCTAACCATTATTAAGTCATAAAGATAGAAAACATGAAAGAATCTCTTCAGCAATTTCTTATTAAAGTTTCTCATTTTTTTATTTTCTTCTACATAATTTGAATATGAATATGAGCAAACAAATGCACTTGTTGCAGTTGGATTTTGCTGCATTAAACTGTATTATCATTTTTTCATCTGTTAAAGATGTGAATTTTAATCACACCGCTATAATGGTGAAATACGGTAATGGTTCCTTTTGTATTTGCTATTTTATGGCCACATTTCATGAAGTGGATTGTTTTTTAAAACCTTGCTATTGAAAAAAGAAGAAATTTCCTACTTTGCAGAATTTCCAATAATGTAAAAGTCTTGTCTAAGATATAGATCATAATCATGATAAATGCAAATGATCTCTATTTAACACTCAGAAGTAAGAAGAATTCCAAGCAATGGCTACCATTCCATGTAGCTTACATTAGCGGCTTTCTTTATTCTTCTCATTCTTCATAATATTCCTTCTCATCTCCACCAATTCCCTTCACTTCAAAATGTCCCAATTTTACCCCCATGATCCTCTACTTTGTGATAGAGATGCAACACTTATGGATAGAAAAGTTATATTTAGCTATCCCAATTATGTCGATTAGGTTATCTATAATAGTAGCATTTCCATCTTTGATTGAAAAATTAGAAAACCCATTGAATACAAAACTCATTTCTCCTTTGTTATCAACATTGGATACAGTCAAGATTATAGCCATGGACTCATTTTCTTTATTGCTTCTATTGGATTTCAAATTCCACTTCACTCACTTAATCTGTATCTTGATCTTCATAACAACTCAACCAATTCACATCATAATTAAATTGTTCATGTGGTGTTTCATACCTAACAAAAGCTAGAATGTGATCCAAAAGATAACTAGCATGTTAGCATCAACAATAGCTCAATTAATTCTTCAGTATACACCAAATGGGATCATGGTATGCAATAGTGAAACTATAGTATAGATGTATGGATAATAAATGACTCTATAACTAAGAATATGAATATATCTTGAAAATCCTAAAATGTTTCTTTTTTTTCCATTCTAAAAAGAGTCTTTCTTATCTATTTGATTTAAGTAAAGTCCTGCTTAATCGAGTTATAATTGGGTTTTCTTTTGCAATAACATGTATTTTTACCATAAGTCATGCCATTCTATAATGGAAGTCCAATTCAACATTAGAAGTATTAGATTGGAAGTCTAAAGAATAGATAAAAAACCTAAGGTTTTCTATTATGTTTGGAAGGGCAATTGTGATAGTGAGGGCCTACAATTTAAAAAGTTATCCATAATCATAATATTGCGATTGTGGATTGAATCGCATCCATGATTTTTTGCAATTTTGGGCTACTATGGCTTCATTTTCTTACATTTGTCTATATCATAATGCAACCACAACTGTAATTGGAATTTAAATCCCTAGTGGGGACAATTATAAGATTCACAATGCTACTTCGGAGATATAAGAAAATGAAAAGGCATGTAATAAAATCAATAAACCTAACATCTATCAATAATTACACTGCTCTGGCTACTAACAACTTCTCGAATGAGAAAAAGTTAAGTCAAGGTGAATCTAGTGTTGTGTACAAAGGCTATTTGCCTCATTTAGGCATGTAGGTTATTGTGAAAAAAATATCAAGAGGCTCTAAACAAAGAAGAAGAGAGTATGAAACTAAGGTAAAAGTTATTAACCCTCGCAATTTATTGGTTATTGCTAGCAGAAAAGGGAGTTTCTTCTTCTTTATCAATTCATGCCAAATGGTAGCCTTGATTGCTTTCTATTTAGTAAGAAGCCTCCTCTTGCTTGGAATGTGAGGCAAAAGATAGCTCTAGGATTGGCCTTTATAGTACATTATCTTTATGAAGAATGAGAACAAGGCATGCTACATAGAGATATCAAATCTAACAACATCATTTTAGATTCCAATTTTAATGTCAAGCTTGGTGACTTTAGGTTACCTAAGTTTATAGACCATGAACTTGGTTCCCAAACAACAAGATTGGCCAAGACTTTTGGATATTTAGCTCTAGAATATATAAGCACCCAAAAGGCTAGTAAAAAGTCAAATATATTTAGTTTTGGAGTAGGATCATTACAAGAGAAAGGAGCTGTATATGGTTATGGGAGAAAAACTTAATATTTGATTATTTTGAGAAGCAAATAGAGTGTTTGATGATTATGGGATTATGGTGCGCTCACCCTAAAAAAATGAGACCCTTAATAAGATAAGCTCTTCAAATGCTTAAATTTAAGCCCATCATGTATTACAAGTTAGCAATTTCACTTGATAGATTCTGCAATACTTGCTATTAACTACTTGAAAGTAAGCCACCTAAGCATTAGTCCTATAGCACTAAAAGGTCAATATATGTTAATGGTATGATAATAAAAAGCATAGCAAAAGATAAACAATTGAAACAACTAAAACATGCATAAGTAAGGGTAATGAAAGCAAATACATAGCACAAAGTATATTACAAACAAGCATGAAGTGCACATGTAATATGAACAAATATAGGCATATATGGCAAAAATTAGCTAAAATTTGAGGCATCATAAATTGAAAAGGAGCTATAAGACTTCTATCTTAAACTTAATTTATTTGCTAATTTTCATCTTAAATAAAGCTTGTTTACCTAATTAATTAGTGCATAAGGCTAACTTTTAACATTCTCCCTTATTCAATTAGTTGATGTCCTTGAAGATTTTACTATTTGAAAGGCTTGATCTTTTGCTTAAACTTTAACAATTTATCTTTTTTCTCCTAACTAGTTTCCTTATCTCCTAAACCCTTTTATTTCACCAAAAACTCATTAGGTGCCTCTTTATGATCACCACATGCTCTGCTAGAAACACATTTTAGTTTTCACCTACTAAGGTTAACTTTTAGCCTAGTAGGTTAATTATGGGTTGAATCTTTAGCATTTGGACAATAAGTGATTATGAGTCAAATGGAAAAAAGATAAAATCTCTTTGAAAGGAAAATTGCATTAATTTTCAATTATGAAGTGATGTCATTTTCATATTAATTTTTCTAGAAATATCTTCCTTATATAGATTCCTATGTAGGCTTTTGAGTTTTCCCATCAATAGGTACAAAGTATGGCTATTTTTACATTTCCAAAACATCTCTAGAAACTCTAAAAGCATCTCTTAGCTTCATGTTATTAGAACTTGGGTTGGATTCATTGTATTTAAGTCTATACTATTCTCCTCAGGTTAGGTGAGACTTGCCTTCGAGTGTAGTCATCAACTTCTTCATACTATGACAAGAGATCAACAATTTTAAAAGTAGTAAAGATGCCATAGGATTCTGGCAACTTTATCTTGCAGTCGTTGTCATTGATTTTGTATAAAACTCGAAATGGTCAATTTATCCTTGGAGATAACTTGGCATTTAACAAATTTGGAAACATCTGCTTTTGCAAGTGTATCTATAAGTCTCTTTCCTTAAAAGTGTTTTGTTGTCAATATTTATCCCATTAGGTTTTGTATCTTGAATTCTATTTCTAAATTCTTATACGAACTTGCTCGTGAAGCTTTTTTATTTACTTTGTTCTATTTCCTGCGTCTGCATTGTACTAATGGCTAGTTGAAAAGAGTGCTAAGTCAAATGGACTAAAGGGATGAGTGCTATGTAACACCTCGAATAGACACTTTCCAATTGCTTGGTTAGTGAAATTATTTTAAGCGAACTTAATCTATGGAAGGATAAGGACCCATTATTTTAGATTCTTTCTAATAAAGCTACGAAGTAAATTAATAAGAAGTCTATTAATTACCTTTATTTGCCCATCTATCTGAGGATAACTAGTGTTATTGAATTAAAGTTTTATACCTATATTCTTCCAAAAAGTTCTCCAAAAATGACTTAGAAACTTGATATCCTAGTTAGAAGTAATAGTTTTTGGAATGCCATAAAGTCAAACAATCTCCTTAAAGTATAAGTTTGCAACTTGAACGACATCATTTATTCTTTGACATGGAATAAAATGTGCCATCTTCAAAAATTTATCTATAAATATCATTATAGAATCCTTTTATCTTTGAGTATAAGGTAGTTCGAGGACAAAATCCATAATAACATCTTCCTATGGTGCTTTTGGAACTGGTAAAGGCATGTATAGTCCTATGTTCTAGCTTTTAGTTTTTACTATATGATAAATCCTGCATCTTTGAATGTGTTTATTAATGTCTTTTTCAAACTTTGGCCAATAGAAATTTTCTTTAACTAAATCTATAGTTTTATCTTATCGAAAGTGTCTAGCTAATTTTCCATCATAGGCTTCTCATATAATTACTTCTTATAGTGAATAACAGGGGATACATGATGTTTTATCTTTAAACAAGAATCCTTGATGTCTATAGTACTATTGGAAGGGTTATGTTTTAGTAAAACTCTAAACTTTGCTAAAATTTAGGTTATCTTAGTATGGTTCTTTAATAGTCTCAAATTTGACAACCTTTACCTGAATAGTAGAAAGCAAGATGTGTAATGGACTTGAACTATTTGCTAAAATATTTTGATTTCCAATCTTATGCTTGATAAGAGAGATAGGGTGATAGAAACTCGCTTCAAGAGGCATGTCTTTGGTTAATCTTATGTTGAGAATTCAAATATTTAAGAGCTTCATGATCTAAATAAAAAATAAACTCTTTGTGTAGCAAGTAATGACTTTAATGTTATAGGATACAAACAATGGCATAGAATTCTTCATCATAAGTGGAATATTTGAGCATGCCATTACTAAGTTTTTCATTGAAAAAGACTATTAGATGTCCTTATTAGCTTGGAACGGTGTCAACTTCGATGTTAGAAGCATTGCAACTAACTTTGAACACTTAGTCAAAATTTGGAGGAGCCCTAGTCAAATGTTTCTTTAGTTCATTAAAACTCCTTTGGACTAATTTTATCTAATGAAATTTATCTCCTTTGATGTAGTTCATAAGCAGGACAACGATAGAGCTAAAGTTTCTGATAAATCTTCTATAAAAGGAAGTGAGTCCATGAAAGCTCCTCACATCATGAATAGACTTAAAAGTTAGCTAATTATTGACAGCTTTGATTTTACTTGGGTTTACTTAGATGCCTTCAACAATGATGATACACTAAAGGAAGATAACATTATTTGTTGGAAACAAATACTTTTTAGGCTTGACATATAATTATTGCTCCCTAAAGATCTCCAACACTTGTTAAATATGCTCTAAATGTTTTTTTTTGCTTTTATTGTAGATTCGGATATTGTTAAAGTACACAACTACAAAATGTCCAATAAAAGGTCAAAGTACTTAATTCATTAAGTGCATAAACATGTTGGAAGCATTGGATAATCCGAAGGGCATTACAATCCATTTGTACAGGCCATCTTTAGTCTTGAAAATGGTTTTCCATTCATCTTCTAACCATATTTTAATGTGATGATATTCCCTACGAAGATCTATTTTGGAAAAAATGACTACATCGTGTAATTGGTCAAGCATGTTATCAAGTCTTGGTATCGAGAACCGATACTTGATGGTGATTTTATTCACAACCTAGCTATCAATACACATTCTCCAATTATCATCCTTCTTGCACTAAAAGTATAGGCACAACATAAGGTCTGATGCTTTCCTAAATCAGTCCTTTTTTCAGTAAGTCCTTAACCTAGAATTAGATCTTAACATGCTTTTAAGGACTTATCCTATAGGCTAGCTTATACTAAAAGTATAGGCATTATATAGGGACTGATGCTTTCCCATATTAGTCCTTTTTTCAATAAGTCCTTGACCTAGAATTTGATTTTAACATGCTCTTAAGGACTCATCCTATAGACTAGCTTGTTAAGAATGATAGCTCCAGGGATAAAGTTAATAGCATGCTGGATATTTCACATTAGTGGTAAACTAGGGCAAATTTCTTCTGGAATAACATCTAGGAATTTAGCAATTAGCTATTTGATCTTCAATGGAAAAGTAGTTCTATTATTTTATTTGAGCAATAATACAAAGCACATAATTTAGGTTTCTATAGGTTTTACCTTAAATTGGGCCTTAGATATGAAGGATACTAACGACTAGGCTTCATTTTTAGTTTAGTTTAATTCTTTAGGCGGTAATAAAGTAAACTTGATTTTCACTCTATCTTTTATAAAAGAATAAATGTTTGCAAAATCATTATATATAGTACGATGGTCATATTGCCAAGGTCTTCTGAGGAGGAATAAACAAGCTTCTATTGGAATGACCTCATATCAGACCTCATCTTAGTACTTTTTGTCGATTGAAAAGTGATAAGGCAATGTTTTGTTACTTTTACCTTGTTATCTTTGTTAAGCCATTGTAACTTGTAAAGATGGGGATGATTTTGAGTAGGTAGCTTAAGTTTTTCCATCATATATCTTGATATAACATTCTCATAACTTTTGCTATCTATAATGATATCACAAATTTTGCCTTAGGTGGTGCAGTAAGTATGGAAAATGTTATATTTTAGCTAAAGTTCCTCCTTTCCCACTATTGCATGTAGACTTCATTTAATTACCAATAATTCTTTGAGATCAACAGGGATGAGTTCTTCATTAAACATTGGTGATTTATTGAATTATTCCTGATTCTACTTGAACTCTTTTTCTTCTAAAACTTTTTGAATTTATCCTTCAATAATAGTGATAATTTTATGATTTAGGCAATTAGATGGATATGGCTAAATCCTTAGTATTTAAAGCTTTTAGATGGTCTAGATTGAGTAGGTGGTTTAGGGTTAGCTTTTTTAATAGGTTTAAGTAAGGTCTTATTTGAGGCATTGGATTATAGGATTTGAGTTTTATAGGTGTTGGTAGGGTTTTTGGAGGAGGAAGGTTGGAATATGGGCTTTTTGGAAAGTTCTTTCTCAATCCAAATGGGAAGTTAATGACATCATCTAAGGTTAATGTTGTTAAAGTTGAACTAATTGGTCAATTTTAGAGTTTAGTCTTCTAATATAGCAAGCTATGGTTTATTCTTTCTTATCTTGAATATCATATTTCATCATTAGCTTTTTAAATTCCATAGTGTATTCTTCCATGGATAGGGATTTTTGGCATAGATTTTACAAATGAATAAAGTTATCTTGATAGTAATGATCAAGTAAGAATGTATATGTAAGCTCTCATTGCATCTTCTTTCATGTCTTGATCTTGTTTCATCCTTCATGTTTGCATTTCTTTTTGAAGTTTTCCTACCAAATTAAGGCATGCTTCTTTAGTTTGATAGCAATTGTCTTCACTTTTTCCTCATTTGGTATATCTTTTAAACTTGAATACTTGTTTAACTGTTTGAAGCCAATTTACAAATTCATTTTCTTGGAGCCTTCCCTTAAAATCTAGAATATCTACTTTAATATCATTACCTTAAGTTGGCTACCTTTGGGTGTGATGACTACTTGTTAAGGAGTAGTTACTGCTATCAAAATCATGTTTTCGATTCCTTCTTTAATTTAGTTAGTCTTGTTAGGCATTAATAATCTTGTTTAATTGTTGAATCTATTATTGTAACTCTTTCATTTCAATCTCATGGAGTTTTCTCTCATTTTGTCTTCTAGGTGGCATTTTTTGTTAACTTTTGGTGTGTTTTGAGGTTAAATTAAGATTTTAGGAAGTTTTGGAGTAATTTCATAATTATTAGAAAAATTCTAATGCCAAAATTGAATTTGATAAAAAGTATGGGTTATTTTGGAAAAATTTTAAAAATTTAGGTTTATTAGGAATTTTGAGAAAATTCTAGGGTCAAAGTCGAATTTAATAGTAGATATGGGTTATTTTGGTAAATTTTAGAGAATTTGGGTCTATTAAGAATTTTTAAAAAGTTAAATTTGATAAAAAAGTATAGGTTATTTTGGGAAATTTTGAAAAATTTTGCTAATTGAGAGGATGACATATTAGTACTAAGCACGTGTCAAAAGGTGGATGAGCTGATGTAGCATTGACTATGCACTAGTTGCTAATTAGGCAATTGACATAAGTAAAAATGATTGAGCGAGCTGATGTGAAGAAAAATGACACATGACACACACAAAATGGATGACGTGCCGATGATTGCACAAAAGCTGCTGATCTGGGATTAATGTGTGTCATCCTCAACCTTTAAAAGGCACGTTCAACATGTAAGCAGAATAACTAGCACATGGGTCTCCAGCATCAGCATGTGAAAGCTCCAATTACTGTGAAACTTGGTAATCCAACATTTCGGACCACTTTAAGCATTTTTGCGGCATTGTTTTGCAAAGAAATTAACTAGAAATGGACGTTTCAACACTAGCATGTTGATGAACCTATAAACTTATGAAACTAGGGAGAATTCCAATCATTTCTAACTTAAACACTTATGCAAGAAGTTAGAATAACCAATTCTGATAATAAAAATGGCTCAAAAGTCAAATGGAAAAGAGAGAAAAGGGTTTATTTGATTTTTATTTTTAAAAATTATTTTTTATTTTTTTATTTTTAAAAATAGAAGAATCTATTTGCAACTTATTTTAAAAATATATTTTTAACAAATATTCTCTAAATTTATAACTTAAAAAAATAAAAAAATAGAAACAATTTTTAGTTGTTTCTGAACTTATTTTCTTATTTTGAATGTCAATTGTGTAATTAAATGAAATATTACTTGTTAGATTAATAATAGTAGTAAATAATAAATAATTAATTCATTATTGTATATATATAATAATATATAAATTATTAAATGTACTTATTTTTATACATAATACTTTGGAACTGAACAATATATATTTAATAATATATATTTATTTTCATATATAATATATATGGCTCATTAATCTAGATAATAAAATTTAAATGATAATAATAAAATATAACTATATTTAATAATAATAGTAATAATAATAAATTTTAATTAATTAATGATATAAATTAATAATAAATAAATAACTAATATAATGATGATAATAATAAAATATAATAAGTTATAAAACTTGTCTAAACCTGCTTGATAAATATCAACTTAGAATTGGTATTGTAGCAAATCAATTTGGACTCAATATAGTAAAAAAGTAGTTCAGTTAAGACTAACTTAGTATATAGTTTTTGCTTATTAGATTAGCTTGATAAAGTTGAGTTAACCTAATTTGACAAGCCTACTTCTGCATCATTTTTAAAGCTTTCTTCAAATAAGCTCGAACAACTTCCATATTTAGCTTTTAATCTTTGGTGAAATAGTGTGCATTAGGATAACTCATAATATCAAATAGACTTTTGTTGGTAGCAAAAATCTTTTGAATGTTGAAACAAAATTATGCAACATTAAGTAGTTACAACTAATTCTTCTATTTAGCACTTGTAAAGTGCCTCGAGTATTCTTCTAATCTCTTAGTTTAGCCATCATTTTGAGGATTATAATTAGATGAGAGATTGAGTGGTGACCTAAGAATGTTAAAAAGTTTTAACTAAAAAGTCACTATAAAATAATTGTCTTGATCACTTACAATGTTCTAGGGAACTCCGTAGTACTTTACAACAAATTTGAAAAGCAATTATGTTATCTTCTTTGCCAAGAAATACTTTGGAGCCTAAGTAAAGGTCTTATACTTTATAAAGTAATCTAGTACCACTAGGATAGTGGATAGATTCCTTACTTTAGGAAGGTTAGGAATAAAGTCTGTCAACACACTCTCCTAAGGTTTGTTGGGCACTTATAATGGCTCCAAAAGTCATATAGCCTTATCTCAGATAATCTTATCCTATTAGCAAATGGGATAGGTTTTCGTGTAATTAACCATATCATCATGCATCTGTGCCCAATAATAACCTTGCTTTAGCAAAGCATATGTTCTTTACTAAGTCAAATGACTTGCCTATAAAGTACCATAGCACTTCTTCAAAAACACTTTCCTTAAGTCACAAGCTTTAGAAACAAACAATCTTTTTTGTTTTACCTATAATGGATCATCTCCTACCTAAAATTGACAAGTTTTAACTTCTCTAGCAAGATTCATAATGGTTTAGGCCACTAAATCTTTATTAAGATTTTCCTTTATGCATTCCCATATAGTTGTCATAATATGGCTTCTAGCTATGCAAGCCATCAATGTTATTGCTACAAGCATTACTTTACGATTAAGGATAACTGCCACTTGGTTAGTCTAACCTACCTTTTACTTGAGCTTGAAATTGAATTCTGCTAGAAGCTTTTACCATTGGCCTTACTTTAAGGTTAACTTCAGTTAAGTGAAAGGTAACTGACTACAAAGTTGTGAATCTTCACCATGAACTTTGACCTAAACAAGTAATGTTTCTACATCTTTAAGTAAAGAACGACTACCAGCATTTCTTTCTCTTGTGTCATACATCTCTTCTTAGATTCAAATAGCTTATAGTTTTCATAGACAATAGGATGGTTTTTTTGAAGTAAGACTCTATCCAATGCAAAATCTGAAGCATCCATTTAAACTTTAAAGGGCTTAGATATATCTAGTAAAGTGAGCACAAAGTCATTAATCATAGCCTATTTTAAATCTTTAAATACAGCTTGGCAATTAACCCATTTCCAAGCTATATCTTTTTTAAGAAGGTCCATCAGTAATATTGTCCTCTTGGAGTATCCCTTCAAAAATCACTAGTAAAAATTAGAAAGCCCTAAGAAGGAAACCTTTATAAGGACTTTCTATTCTTGGGTAGCCTTAACCTTCTCTAAATCCATGTGAATATCACCATATTTAATAGTATGCCTAAGAAATATAATGTGTTCTTAAGAAAAGGTCCATTTTTCCTTTTTCACATACAATTGATGTTGAGTTAATCTCTTAAACACTAGTCATAAATTTGTAATGTGGTCTTCTAGTATGGAATTAAATATGACAATGTTATCTATGTAAAAAACCACAAACTTATAAGTTATGCAACATTTAGTTCATGAAAGTACAAAATATAACCAAGGCATTAGTAAATCCAAATGGCATTACTAGAATCTTGAAAGCCCTATAATAGGTGACATGTGATTTTTGTTACATTCTTTTCAACTACCCTCATTTGAGAGTATCCTAACCTTAGATCCAACTTTGTGAAGTAATAAGCACCGCTTAAGTCATCAAACAAATCTTGCACCCAAGAGATTTGTCAACTTATTCAAGGCTTGATGGTCCACACATAATTAAAATCTACCACCTTGCTTCTTCTTAACATCGATGCTCCAAATAGTGCCTTAGATGGTTGAATAAACCTTATATCCAGAAGCTTATTCAATTACTTTTGTAGCTCTGCTAATTCTAGAAAAGCCATTTTGTAAATCCTTTTTATAGAGGGTTTTACACCTAATAGTAACTTAATCTAGTGATTAATTTTCTATTATGAGAGAATTAGGAGGCAATTAATCTAGCATGACATGATCATACATTTCCTACACATTTTGAATTTCATAGGGCACTACTTCTGCCTTCCTATTCTCTTTATCCTCCACAATTATTGCTACAAATGATGGTACTTGTTGTCCTACACCTTTCTTAAACTTTATAGTTGATAAAAGTTTTATCTATTCAAGTTATCTTTTTTAAATTGGCACTATACATAAGCTCTCCACTATGAATAAAAGGTAATTTTTTGTAGGAACTAGCATGTCTTGATGCATTAAGAGGAACTCCATCTCCAACATTATATCAAAACCATCCATATGAACAACCATAAAATTTGCTCTTCCTTACCACGAGCTAAGTATCATAATTGTTTGTTTCACCATTCTTATAATGGTGAAAGCCTTGTAATTAATAGCTTTCATATGGCTTGAATCATTCTCTAACTTCAAAGTTAGTCCTGTGACTTTCGCTTTTAAGATAAAATTATGAGTGACACTAGTGTCCACCATCACGCTATTGGTAACTTTTCTTGCTAAGTGCCTTTTTATATACATAAGGCCTTGACTTGGATTCTTCTTCCCATTTTTAACCTATTTTTTCAATTCACCATTATTTTCTCTATTCTTCTTATCCTTTTTTTTCTCTTTCTTTCTACATTTTGCTGATTCAGCTTACTTCTAATTTTTTCAATTCAAACCTATTGATCCTATCATAAATTGCTTAGGAGATACTATTCTTTTGGAAATGGAATAATTAAATTTATCCTTCCAAATACCATCGATTAGGCTATCTATACTAATGAAGTGTTAACTTAGGACTAAAATCTACAAAAACTCATTAATTTCATGACTCATTTCTCCCTTATTGTTAACACTCAAGGTCGAAGCGATGTTGTTAGTGGACTTTCCTTCTTTCTTGCACCATTAGATCTTCAATTGCCAATAAATTCACCCGGCTAGCATCTAAGCTTGTATAACATCATAGATAGTTATTCATATTATCATCCACTTATTTATATGGTGTTCGGTTCACTTCCATATGATGTTTTCAGTGTTACATCAAAAAAGCATATTGGCATCAACAATGGTTAGATTAATTCATCAGTGTACATTATGTGGAATTTTGATCAACATAATGGGAATATTATAGATTATGGGTAACATACAACTCCATAACTAAGAACTTAAGTGTATCTTAGAAGTATCAAGGAAGCTTTGATCTTGAAGAGAATGCTAGCCTTTCCCATCAAATTGACTTGAGGAAGACCCTTCCTAAAATGGTTAAAATTAGGCTTTCTCCTACAACGAGGCTTATCGGAGTAAAATATACCATTCTATCATGGGAGTTCAATTCAATGTTGGAAATAGCAGATACAAGTTCTAAGTTTGAAGACATGACAACAAAGATAAGGTTAACAATTGTTTTAGGTTGTGTGATTTTAATAGCTAGATTTATCATTGGATGCACAATATTACTCTAGAGATATAAGATAACAAAAAAGCAATGAAATAGAAACATCAGTCTTGGCATATATCAATGACCATTTTGTCAAAAATGCTAGACCAAGTAGATTTTCTTAGAAATAACTTGCTAAGGCAACTGACAAATTCTTTATTTAGAGAAAGTTAGGTTAGGATAGATTTAGTGCAGTTTATAGAGGCTATGTAGCTTATTTAGAAATGCATGTTGCCCTAAAGAAAATATCAAGATGCTTTTGATAAAGGAGAAGAGAATATGAAACTAAGGTAAAGGTCATTGGCTACCTAAGACACTGAAATCTTGTGCAACTCATTAGTTATTGTTATGAGAAAAGTGAGTTTTTGCTCATTTATGAATTCATACCAAACGGTAGCTTTAATTCTCATCTATTTAGGAAGAAGCCTCCTCTTGTATAGAACGTGAGGAAAAAAATAACTTTAGGATTGGCCCATGCCCTTCTTTATCTTCATGAAGATGGGGAACAATGTGTGTTGCAACATCGATAATAGTATACTTTCAAAGAAAAAGACTTGGTATAGATATACTTATAAAAGGAAAGTTTCCCAAATCAGCCTCATGCTAAGATATCTCTAAAAGTAGATAGATTGTTCCAAGTCATATAAAAGATTAATGACAATGCCTACAAGATAAAGTTGCCAGACTCTTAAGGTATCTCTGCCATTTTTAACGTCACTAATCTCTTGCCATATTACAAGGAAGATAACTAGACTTAAGGACAAGTCTCTTCTAACCTAGGGAGAATAATACAAAGCCAATGATTCATAAAACTATATTCAAATAACAAGAAGATATTTTTAGAATTTCTAGAGGTATTAAAACTACTATACCTTGTACCTAGTCATAAAAGTCTTAGAATTTTCTAGATTTGCTTAGGAATTGTAAAAGCTTTTTATCTAGCCATAGAAGCACTCTAAAGCTTAGAAGCTAAATGGAAAAAAAGAGAAAACTCCCTAAGAAAAGAATTGTATTAATTCTGAATTCTTGGATGCTCCAAAGGACAATAGGAGAAAGGGTTTTATAATGGTTTCTTAAAGGTATTTTCATCCTAAATTTTCAAAAAATATCTCCCCTACACAGATTCATAGGCAAGCTTTTGAGTTCATCTATGATTGATACAAAGCTTTAACTATTCTTAGGCAAATCTAGAAAATTCTAAGACTTTTTTAACTAGGTACAAAGTATAGTAGTTTTAATATCTCTAGAAATTCAAAAAATATCTTCTTGTTATTTGAATGTGGTTTTTTACTTCATTGGCTTTATGCTATTCTCCTCAAGTTGGATGATACTTGCCTTTAAGTCTAGTTATCTTTTTTATAGTATGGCAAGAGATCAGTGATGTTGAAAGGGGCAAAGGTGCCATAGGAGTCTAATAACTTTATCTCATAGACATTGTCATTGATCTTTTATATGACTTAAAGTGGTCCATCTACTTTTGGAGATATCTTAGCATGAGGTTGATTCGAAAATCTTTCCTTCCATAAGTATAGCTATACCAAGTCTCCTTCTTTGAAAGTATGCTATCATCGATGTTTATCTTACTAAGATTTATATTTGGAATTCTATTTTTGAATTCTTGCATGGACTTTTTTGTAAAGTTTTTTGATCTCTTTTACTCTTTACTCTACATTTGCGTTGTACTAATGACTAGTAGAAAATGGCACTAAATCTAGTAAGTGAAGGGGACGAGTACCATACACCACCTTAAACGGGCATTAATGTGTCTTCTACTAGGAGCATTTGCTATAACATTCAGACTTTCAATCTTGGATATTAAGGATACTAGTAGTTTGGCTTTACCTTTAGCTAGATTGAATTCTTCTAGTGGTAATGGGGCCAACTTAATCTTTATTCCATCCTTTTTAAAAAAATAGATGTTTGTATAGCCATCATGTATAGTGTAATAGTCATATTGACAAAGTCTTTCTAAAAAAAGATGATAAGATTCAATAGGGATGATGTTACATTATACTTCATCTTGGTGCTTTTTATTGATTGAAAAAAGAAATAAGGCAACATTTTGTAACTTTTACTTCTTTATCCTTGTCAAACCATTGTAACTTGTAAGGGTGCAAATGTTTCTAGCTAGGTAGTTTGAGCTTTTCCACCATATATCTCAATGCAACATTCTCACAGCTTTCACTATCTATGATAACATCATAGATTTCACCTTAGGTTGTGCATCTAGTGTGAAAAATGTTATGCCTTAGCCAAAGTTCTTCCTTTTAGGCTATAGTATATAAGTTTCATCTAATCACTAATGATTCTCCATGATCAACAATAGTGAGTTCTTTGTCAAACATTTGTGGTTCTTTGAATTCATCTTGTATTTTCTCAAGCTCTTCTTCTTTTGATACTTCTTGAATTTCTCCTTCAAATATAGTGATGACTTTTCAATTTAGGTAATTTGATGCAATGTGATCATATCTTTGGCATTTGAAACATTTAAGTGGTTTAAGTTTAGTGGGAGTTATTACGTTGGCTTCTTTAGTAGGTTTAATGGGGTATTATTCGAGATATTGGGTTGTAGGTTTTGAGTTTCATGGGTATTAATAGGGTTTCTTGAGGAGGAAGGTTAGAATATTAGCTTTTTTAGAAAGTTATTTCTCAATTCGAATAGTAAAATGGATAATATCATCTGAAGTCTACTATTGTTAAAGCTGGACTAGTTAGGTAATCTCAAAGTTCAAACCTTTAAGGTAGTGAGTAATAATCTGCTCTTCTTTTTCTTGAATATCACATTCCATAGATAGGGATTTTTTGTGAAGATTTTGCAATTGTATAAAGTTATCTTTATAATAATGATCAAGTAGAAACTTATGTGTAAGTTCTGATCATATTTTATCCTATGTCCTGATTTTGCTTTATCCTTTGTGTTCTCATTTCTTCTTTAAATTTTTTCCACCAAATAGAGGCATGTTTCTTTAGCTTGATAGTGATAATTTTAATCTTCTGCTTATATAGTATGTCTTTTAATTTAAACACCCTTTCAACTATTTGAAACCAGTCTATAAATTCATCTAGTTGGCGTTTTCCCTCAAAATTTGGAATGTTTACTTTAATATAAGTTCCTTGGGCTAGTTGCCTTTAGAGGCATTGACTAATTATTGAAAAGTAGTTACTACTATCAAAATCATATTCTAGATTCCTTCTTTGATTTAATAAGTCTTCTTAAGTATTAACAATTCCCTATAGTTGTTAAATTTGTCTCTATATTTTTTTCATTTCAATCTCTTGGATGTTTCTTTCATTGTATCTTTTTGATAACATTTCAGTAATTTATGGTAGGTTATAGGGTTAAAGTAAAATTTCTAAAAAGTTTAGGACTATTTATAACTATTAGACTAAGTTTAGGGTTAAACTTAAATTCTGGTAAGGTTTGGGTGTTTTTTGTAATAATAAGACAAATTCTATGGTTGAAATAGAATTTATGGAAGATTTGGGTATGCTTTATAATTTTAAGGAATACCAGGGTTAAAATGAAATTTAAAGAAGTTATAGGGTAATTTTGAAATTTTAAAAAATTTTGCTAATAAGGTTATTGATATGGCTTAATAGACATATGGCACAACTGTAGTGCCTGATATGGCGCTGACTATGCACTTGACATGTGGCACTCATTGAGTGGATTATGTGTGCTGATACGGCACTAATGTGGTTGTCTTGAACCTTAATTTGGCTTATGTGGTGAATGGAGCGAGTAATTGGTACATGGGACTCTGACAATAAGGTGTAAGGGTGTGTGACAACTTTATTTGCTGTGAAATTTTGTAGTCCAGTATTTTGGACCACTCCAAACTCCTTTGCAATGCTTTTTCATTAAGAAACTAATAAAAAATTAGGGTTTCAAAATTAGTGGTTGTTGAACCTGTAGAAGAACAAAATGAGGGAGAATTCTAATTGCTTCTAACTCAAATACTTGCACAAAAAATTGGAAAAACCAGCTTTGATATCAAAATGGCTCAGAAGTGAAATGGCAAAAAGGAAGAAAATTCTCTAGGAAAAGAACTACATTGATTTTGAATTCTTGGATGCTCGAAGGTACAATAGGAGAAAGGTTTTTATAGTTGTTTTCTAAGGGTATTTTTGTTCTAAATTTTTTAAAAATATCTCTCTTATATAGATTCCTAAGCAAGCTTTTGAGCTCCTTTATAACTAAATACAAAGCTTTTACCATTCCTAGGTAAATCTAGAAAATTTCAAGTCTTTTATAACTAGGTACAAAGTATAATACTTTTAATATCTCTATAAATTCTAAAATATTTTCTTGTGGATTTTTGGTTCATTGGCTATGTGCTACAGAGATATCAAATCCAGCAACATCATGCTAGATTTCAATTTTAATGTCAAGCATGGTGACTTTGGGTTGGCTAAGCTGATTGGTCATGAGCTAGGTTCCTTAACAATCAGATTGGCTGGAACTTTTGGTTACATGACTCTGGAATATAAGTACGTGTAGAGCTAGTAGAGAGTCTGACATATATAGCTTTGATCTAGTTGTTTCAGAAATCACTACCAAAAGAAAGGTGACGGATCCTATGAAAGACGAAGATGGTGAAAAGGGATTGATTGATTGGGTATGGAATCATTATGGAAAAGGGGAACTACATATGGCTGGGGATGAAAAGCTCCAGATGGATTACGATGAGAAACAAATAAAGTGGCTGATGATTGTGAGCTTCTGGTATGCTCACCCTAATAAAAATATGAGACCCTTATGAGACAAGCTCTTCAAGTGCTTAACTTTGAAGCCAACGTGCCAAGCCTTCTTCCCAAGATGCCCATTCCAATATATTGTGTTCCACCCCCTTAAATAAGATGGGAGGACGGTTCCATGACGACAACCTCAAGCCTTCATATGGGCCGTTGAATTTGTACGTCAACTTCCAAATTTGAAAATCAAATGAATGGAAATCAATACTAGGTAAGATTGTTCATTTAATTCGTTTTCAATTTCTTTTAGTAATGTTGATTATTAGCCCAAATAAGACATGATCATGTGTAAACATATTAGCTGCTAAGAGCAGCGAAACTAACCAACAACGGATCTTAATGCAAATTAAATTTTGGAGCATAATGTGTAAAAAGCTGTGGGTGACATAAGAACAAATGACTCGTAGAAGTCAAAGAATCCCTGCTAATCATTATACCTATTCTTTTTTAATTTTTCACAAAATGGTTTAAGACTTATATTTATAAATAAATATTTATAAATTGGACTATGTATTTATGTAAATAAAATTATATATTTAATTTCATTTTCTATTTATTTTATTTTAATTTTTTTTGTAATTTTTCCGTAGCGTGGTACCGTGGGAAATATCTAGTTCCTATAGCTAACATGCCTTGTGAATAGTGATTTCGGAAATATAAAAAAATCAATAAAAAATCCATAGGATTGTCCGTAGAAAATTTTTTTGTGGTCCATATAATATAATAATATGTAAACTAATGAGTTTAGGATATTGTTAAAATTTTTTAAATAAACAATTTTAACATGTTAAATTTAAAATGTATTTGCATTGTAACATTAGATTCGTTCAAAGGTTAGTTAGTCTACCTAGATGGACCAATTCTTGAATTATTTTAAAAATTTAGATAATTTAGGATATATCATTTAGTTATTATGCTCAGCTTATTTGTTCATTGTTTCATTTTATAAAAATTTCTTCTCTTTCCATTGTTCTCCGCATGTGTACTATATTGGTGTGTAGTATACACATTTGAAAACTATGCAAAGATGTTGAAATTTTTATGTGTATGAAATATATCATGGATAAGTCGAGATAATAATTATAGGAATATCTTGAATGAGATAGGGCTATACTTGTTAGAGTTGGAGTGATAAGATGGATTTAAGGCACACATAATTGAATCATGTGATGATTTATGACATTGTTATAATATGTCTATTAACAAAAACTAGATAACCTTACAAGATTGATTATTTGATAAGTACTAGAATAATGTTACTACACTTGTGGAGAGAACCAAAAACTTTTTTATAATAGGTAGTTAGTAAGACATCCATATAAGAAGTGTTTAAATATGTTGTACTAGACATTAGAGATTATGGAGACACACTTAATAAATAATGGATTTGATTTATTGTACATGAATTGGATCTGTCATTGTAAAAAGTATGTATTCAAGGTTGAGGTTATGCATAAGGCACCCCCTAATAATGCTAATGAGATGGTTAATATTATATATGACTTTATTAGCCCTCATACCATTAATCAAGTAAATAACAATGATAGAGATTAGAATGAGACACTTTGAGGGGGATACATCATATGGTTAAAACTTTGATGACATATTTATAGAAATTGAAATAGAATTATGCCTTGGTTACACAACCTTTTCTTTGTTGAGCTTCTTAGTTAAGCTTATGCATCTAAAATTGATACATAAGTGGACTAATTAGTTATTTGAGTCCTTATTGAAATTATTGAAGGAAGCATTACTTAAAGATAACAAATTGACTTAGTCACATTATAATGCAAGAAAATGGCTTAACAAGTTTGGATTAGGGTATGAGTCAATTCATATCTATAAGTATGATTGTGCATTTTTTTAGAAAGAGCATGCTAGAAATGAGACTTATCCAATTTTTAGGGAGATTTAGTAGATTGACAAAAACATAACAGAAAAAATGTTCCTTAGAAAGTACTGCATTATTTTCCATTAACCCCTAGGTTGAAGTAGTTATACAGATTAAGGCACATGGCAAAAGGTATGACATAGCATCATATAGGACTATCCATTAAAGATGGGGTTATATGACATCCTATTGATAAAGAAGCTTAACAAGATTTTGATAGAAGGTATCTTGATTTCTTAACAAAATTGAGGAATGTGTGACTAAGTTTAAGTGCAGATGAATTTAATCTTTTTAGTGGTATGAGCTATCATGTAACATATATCCAATTATGATGACCACCTAAAATTTACCACCATAACTTTATATGAAAGAGCAATTGTTAATGTTATTGATCCTTGTACCACAATTACAAGGAAAAGTATAAATGTTTTCTTAAGATTACTTGTCAAAGAGCTAAAACAGTTGTGGAAGACAGGAATTGAAACTCAGGATGCTAATATTAATAACATGTTTAAGATATGAGTAATATTGTTATTGTAATATTCCAAAATAATCATAATTTTCTTATTTTAAATGTCCTAAAGCATTTATTTTAACAAAAAAGTATAAATGAATTTTTGTTTATTTGATCAATATTCAATATTAAAATTTCACTAAAATAATTATTATAGTGACTCATTTCCAAAGTTGAGAATACATTTGAAACTACAAGCATACTGAATTGTGATGTTTATATATATAAATATTTGTGCATTCATGATTTAATAAAATGACCTTTTGGTATTTATTTGAAATATAAGATTGGAATTTTAAATAAGATAAGGAAAGAAAATCTTTTTTTAATGATAATGGGTTTTAAAAATAAATGAATGGATAAGATTTAAAGAAGATGGGCTTACCTCATGCTGAGAAGCATTGGATAATAACCCATGACTCCTTTTTTTTCCCCTCCTCTTTCCTCTTTCTGTATTTCTTATGGCTCTCTCTCTCTCTTTCTTTCTCTCTCTTTCTTCCTTCTTTTCTTTACTTTTCCTATGACTCCCTTTTTGATTGAATGTTACTATCTTTGGTACCGGCAATGCATCACCAACTTGTAATATTCTTTTTCTCATTCCTTCCTTACCATTGCCTTGACTAGAGACCAAGGAGCAAGGCTTTGTGTAAGGCAAGCCAGCTGAGAAAGAGAGAGAGAGTTTCCTTGCCAGGCTATCTTATTTATGCACCTCCTTCCAGGTTGAAATGACAATTCACTAGTGTTGTAAGGAGTCATCAATTAGATCTAGAGAATAGTGTACTATAATGATGAGTTTTTGTGTTTTTCGACATGATTTTCACTTCTCTCTAGCCACTATTAGCAACGCCACTTTTCCTCCATTCAAGAATACTCGTTAGCATCACAAATTAACCATTTTTGTAGTTGGAGTTTGTGGTATCAATATAAAAAATTAAATTAAATATTATAATATAAAAAAATTAGAATGTTAGAAGTTATGTTTTTAGAGATCAATAAATGGGTATTTGAAATGAAAGTATTGATCATTTAAACAAAAAAATGGTAAAAATTGTTGAATGAGGACATGGCATGCATGAACATCTAAGGCAAGACATTTAGATGCATGAAATCTAAAAGAACTCTCTAGATAACTTTTAAAAATATGGAATAAGGATAAAAGTTAATAAATGAATATAAATAATATTAATATAATACTACTAAATATTAGTTTATAAAATCATATTGTTATTAGTAAAATTATGTTGTCATTAGTAAAATTATATTAATATTTTACTTAATAAAAATTTAACCAAAATAATAATGAAATTATGTATAAACTAATGTACTTATCATACTATATGATCAATAAGGTACTATAAAATAAAAAAAAGATATTTATATGGCTTATCCTCATATAGAACTAACAAATAAGCCAAATAGAAAATCTTTTCCATTTCTTCATTAAGTTACACATCTCCCTAGCTATCATAGGGTATAATCATTACCCATTATTTTATTAATTGAGCAGTGCTTATAAATAGCATTCTTCCTTTCTTTTCAGACACAACACTCCAAAGTGCCCTATCATACCCCTATTTCAATTGAAGTTTTTCCTGACCCTAGGATTGTGCTTAATTATAAATCCTCCAACTATAAGTAACTTTCTATCTCATATTCAATAAGTTATATAGAATAAAACTCTTTCCTAAAATTATTACTTAAAATATGATAATAAATAAATAATGATAATTTTTCTAAACTGCTGCTTACATTCTTAATTATTTATTATGAAGTTATAATGTATATGTGTATCATTTGCCTCATTTATTTAGATTTCTTATTATTAATTCATAAAAATCTCCATATAAGATAGTGTTATTTATCATTTAGAAATCATGCATATATGAGCATTATGCTTCTACCTCCATTAAGTAGGAGAACATTTAAGGTATAACTTTAAACAAAAATTATACTTCTTTTACCATTTGACATTAAAAAATTAAAGTAAAATAAAATAATCCTAATGATGATACTTTTATAATAGTTAGTATTTATGTTTAGCTATCATTAGGAATGCAAATTTATTATATATATATATATATATATATATATATATATATATATATATATATATATATATGTATATATATATTACTAGTAGGTTGTCTTTGTCCTTATTACATGGCCATCAGTACATATATATAGTATTGTTTGACAATTAGAGTTTATGAAATGATGTCGCACACACCACCTTGATGATAACTGTTTATTAAAGTTTCATATTGAACCAGCAAAAATAGAACGTGCATAATAACTTTGGGGTTTTCCTTTTTATGCTACATGAATACTTTTATCATAAATATTTATATATAAATATAAATAATCAATAATAAATAAAAATATATTTATATATATAATACTCTAGTAGTAAAGGTATAATTTTAAATTTTGAGTAAAGAAGTGAGTAAATAAAATGATGGGGGATAAATATTGGCCTGATGCCATTTGTAAAAGGGAAAGTTATAGTGGAAAGAAAGGATGAGGATAGGGGAGAAAGGGCTATGATTGAATAAAGTAACAAGGTGAAAATTTATATACCTTATTGCTATTCTTTCACTCACACTCTAAGAATAGTCCATTTAGATTTTGAATATTTTATTTCAAATTTATAAACATTGTAATTTTATTATAATTTATGAATTTATAAGTATATTATTATTTTCCCATATAACTTAGTAAATAGTAGATTAGATAGTTGCTTACTGAGTATTTATGCTCATTTTAGTGATAAATGTATTTTTAGATCCTATAGAAAAATCAACTGATCCATATAGAATATAAGATATACTTAAATGAACAGTACTAGGATTTCTTCAGAGCATATGGTTATTATAGAATCCAGTTTTAGTACGTTATGTTAATTAATTTTCATGGACCACAACTGACACATCACGTTAAGGTTATATATATACTACCACCACCTCTTCAGTTTATGAATTTTTATGATCCTAAATTGCTGCCATCATAGTTATTGTATGTAAAATGATAGTAAGTTGTTAGCAAGAAACACTTTTGCATATGTAATATAGGTCCCTAGAATATATATCTATTTTAAAGATATGAACTACTTTTGGATGTAAAATATATAATGTATAAAATGAAGTCAAGGTTTCCTAAATACTTATACATGAATTTAAGAAATGGTTTGTGAAGGACATGGCATATAAGAAAATAAAAATGAAAAAAAAATTAATTAGTAACTTTTCAAAATATATATATATGCATATACTATTAGTAAATAATAAAATAGCATTAATGATGACATAAAAATAAAAATAAAATATGGTAGGATATTTTGTTATCATAGACATGATCACATTTTTAAAATTATTTTCTTTTGAATACTAAGTAGATAAGAAAGAGGCTTGTGAAGATTGTCACTTTGCATGCAAGTCACAATCTAAAGAAGTCTAGGTTATGACAATGGTGGTATCAAAGCATAGTTTGATTAAGTATTGAAACTTGATTACTATGATTGTTGAATTCCAGTATCTATCATGAGTTCGACTGCTTAGGAACCATCGAAAGACTCTAGTAATGTTTTATGATTTATACAATTGCTAATGTTGAATATTCTATAGGGATATGCCACCTAGAAGGAAAAGGTTTAAAGCGGTAAGAAATATCAAGACAAACCATGTGGCACCTGAATAAGAAGGGTCAATAGCTTCACCTCCTTAAAGCTCTAAGCCTAGAAATAGTGGACTAGAGCAGGAGTAACCAAAAGCTCCTCTTTAGGCTATAAATATGTAGTAGACATTGGAAAGATTTATACAAATGGCAACTCAAAATCCAATTCAAAATCAAGAACAAAACCTAAAATAGAATAAAAAACAAGCTTAGTAACAATTACCTCCTCGTATACCACCTCAAGATAGGCTTCAAATTATTCATGAGTTTTTAAAATTCAAACCTCCTTAATATGATGGTATTGATCAAACCATAGATCTTCATCAATTCCTGGATTAAATCAAGAAAGTTAGAAAAATGCTAGGTTATGATAAGGTAACCATGGTAAACCTAGTGGGATATCAATTGGATGATGTGACATACTTTTGGTATGTCCATTATATGGAAAAAAAGATGTACAATAGTTACACCTTTTGCCTGGGAGCAATTTCATTAAGACTTTATGGATCACTTTTTGCTACCTAGCGTTAGGGAAGCTAAAGCGAAGGAATTTGAATATCTAACATAGGGAGCAATGATAATATCCTAGTATGATGCTCAATTCATATGACTCTCTCAATATGGCAAATATCTTATTGCAATTGAAAAAGCCAAGGTGGAAAGGTTTGTCCATAGACTTCGTGATTATCTCTTTGATCGAGTAGCAACCAATAATACCATGACTTACTAACAAGCCTTGAACCAAGCCTTTCATGCACAAGTTCAATCAAAAGAAAAGAAGGGCAGAGAAAGGATTATAGGAAGAAAGAGACTATGTTAGAGAATTAAAGGGCTAGTAAGGTTAGGAAAGTGTCATCAACATAAAAAGTAGGAGAACTAACCATAGGATGATATGATAATCAAAGAGTTTCTTAAAGAGCTAATACAAATCATCATGCATCCTCCATAGAAGTGTCAAGTCACCTAATATCTCTTGCATGCAACTTGCTATAGCCAAATGCACCCTACTACAACTTATGTAGGACCTATCATTGTGGACCTTACGAGTGCAAAATAGGGTCATTTTTTAGGTGTAGGTGAAAAGGACATAAAGCAATAGATTGCTCAAGGATGCCATTTAAGAGTAGTGTTACTACACAAAATGTACCTATAACACAAAATAATGCTTTTATGCAATTGCCATAGTGCTTGGCTGAGGATTAGGAAAAAGTAACAAGGGGTATGAAACTATTAGATCACAAGTAAAAGTGTTTACATTAACTTAATAAAAAGCTCAAGCATCAAATGCAGTGGTAACAGGTACTTTACTTTTTGAAAATCTTCTAGTAAAAGTCCTATTTCATCCTAGAGCCATACATTCATTTTTAGTTAAAGACCTAGCTTTGAAAATAGAAAAACCCAAAGTTAGTTTACAACGAGTGTTAGTTGTTACTACTTTAGTTAGGAATATGATAATAGCCACTTAAGAAATTTAAGAGTGCAAAATTAAAATTAACATATGTCCTACAATTGCAGATTTAATATTATTAAACATGATAGATTATGATGTAATATTGGGAATGGACTAGTTGTCCAAATATTATGCTTGTGTGGATTGTCATTAGAAAATGGTCACTTATCAATTGATAGAAGGTATAACACAAGTATTCCAAGGTGAACAATTAGCTATAATGCCAAATTTCATTTCTTGTGTCAAGACTAGCAAACTAGTGAAGAAAGGATGCATCTTATGGATGGTCGTGATAAGTAAAGCAATAGTTAAAGCAACTAGAATAGATATAGTTCCAGTAGTAAGGGAATTTGAAAATGTGTTTCTTGAAGATTTGTCAGGATTACCGCCAAACTGTGAGATTGATTTCACAATAGACATTATAGGAATTAAACCAATATCTATCTCCCTATATTGCATGGCACTTGCAGAATTTGTAAACTCCCTCAATTATTAACACCTTAATCCTCGTTTAATATATAGTTATTGCATATTAATTTGCCTTCTACTCTAGGGTAACTCACAATACCACGAATATTTTTCATCTCAAATAATATAGGCAAGGGTTATGTAATTATACAACAAGTTCAACTTTACATCCATCATTTACAATATCACAAACTATACAATCTTTTTTTTTATACATCTTCAAATCTCTATTCTCCCTTGTCAAGAGGGCCTTTAGAAGCATCACCTGGAATGGTTAGTAATAATACAGAAAAACATAACAAACAGAGTTTCCCAGTAGCTAGCTATTACCATAAAAACATATCAAGCCATTCCAGATCCTTAAGCAAGTAAAACATACATTTCAAAAATAATTAATCATTTGTCATCTCTTTATCATTTCATTCCGTACCATTGTAAGAAATGTGCATCACATATAGCAATCAACAAGCCCCTTCAAGGACTCATACCAATATCTAGATGGCCATCACAGATAATCGTACCTAGGCCTCATACAGCAATTCACTGTCTTCCCGGGGTTCTCGAGCCCAAAGGCCTAACACAGTATCACACTGTCTTCCTGAGGTGTCTGGCCATAGGTACCACACACAACAATTGCACTATTATCCCCGAGGATCTCGAGCCATAGGCCAAATACAGTATTCTACTGTCTTCCCGGGTTGTGCCACAACAATTGCATTATCATTCCGGGGACTCGAGCCATAGGCCAAACATAGTATTCTACTGTCTTCCCAGAATGCGTGCACAACAATTCCATACACATTCCATACAATGGCATAAAATACAGAAAATCATGTAAATAGAAAACGGCTTAAGGATAAAGCTAGCTACCTTTTTATAAGCTTCCAATAGTGATGTTTCCCTTGCCCTCACTTATAACTTCTTTACAATTCCCCTTGCCTTTCCAAGTTGTCACTTCTTAGTCTATACAAATACATATCATAGTTCTTATTAGAACATCATCACTTTCCTTAAACCTCATGTATTCTTTACTTCCTCCACTTAAATAAATGCATACTTAGATGCTCTATATCTTGTTTTCAAGCCTTGAAATGACACATATGAACATTAGAAAAGGATCCGGAAGTAAAATCATGCAAAACGTGAAGAATCAAAGCCAAAATGTTCACTCAGCAAAGAACACGGGGGTAAACATGGGCCGTGTTCTACCCCGTGTTAAGAACATGGGGTACAACATGGGCCGTGTTCTGCCCCATGTACATTACTGATCAGCCTTCGTAGAAGAACACGGGGTTCAACATGGGCCGTGTTCTACCCCGTGTACAGAACATGAGGTACAACATGGGCCGTGTTCTACCCCGTGTACAGAACATGGGGTACAACATGGGCCGTGTTCTACCCCGTGTACATTACTGATCTTCCAAAAACACAATTTACATGGCTAAACCTCCTTTTCCCCTTGGCTTCTTAAAAGGGAAGTTTCATACACACTTTCATAACTCAAAATTCATCTTCCATAGGCTTCATAACTTATAAGAATCATCTTAATTTTATCATTTTAACTAAATTCCAAACAAATCATGCCAATACCACACATGCACCATTATGCCTCTAAAACCCAAGTATGTACATCATGGTTTCTTGCTATTTTTACACTAAACTAAAGCCATAAATCAACATAACAACATCTAAAACACCATTAGGCATGTTCAAATCATCCTAAACTCCATGTTCAACCAATTTAGACCACACCAACATCAAAATCTCAAGAAACTAAAAAGAGCACAATAAAGAGCTTTTAGAGGAGAACAATTTTACCTCTTGCTGTAACTTGAAAATCCTCACTTAGAGCTCCCCAAACTTTATCAAACTTAAGCTTTTCTTCAATCTAAACACACCAATGGATAGAGCTTGATGAGAAGAGCAACTTTCCCTTCTACCACTAAGCTTAAATCTCACTATTTTTTGGTGAAAAACTCAAAAGAAACTTTCTCTCTCTTCTCTCTCTCTCCTGCACGTTTTTGGTGCTTTAATGGAGTCTTCCACAGCTTTTGAGAAGAAAGGAGAAGGAAGAAGACTTTTCATGAAGCTTCAAGGGCATTCTTGCCATTTTTGACAATTCCAAGGGTAATTTAGTCCCTTTTTCACCAAAAGTAAGGCTATTCTTGCCATTTCTTCAATTAAGGACACTTGTCCATTTTCTTCTAGCAAGGACACTTGTCATGTGTCTATTGGCCACACTAAATAAAATCACATATTGCACCCCAAAATCTTGGTTATTTTCACTTTAACCACACCCGATTCTGCACTTTTGCAATTTAGTCCATAGGGTTTCTGTCTGTTTAAAATTCCTTACATTGTCAGACTTAGACCACTTCCCCTTTTAGGGTTTTCTAATCTCCTCTGATCATCTATACTATTTATGGAAATTAATTCTTTTCCTACTATCCTTTTTCCTTCAAAAATTTCGTTTACCCTTACACTTAATTCCTTTCAACTTAAGATTCACCCACTAAGCTAATTCAATCATGCTCTTCTTTTCTACAGCCTCAGAAATTAAAGATTCAAATAATAGAATTGAAAATTCGGGACATTACAGAATTGAAGGGATTCATCTAATTGCAAGATTTAGTGGATAAGGGATTCATCTAACCTAACACATCACCATAGGGTGCACCTGTACTATTTATAAAGAAAAAGGATGGGTTACCATGATTATATGTAAATTATCGACAGTTAAAGAAAGTAACTATAAAGAACAGGTATCTGTTACCCTGAATTGATGATCTATTTGATCTATTACAAGGAGCTAGCTATTTTTCTAATATTGATCTTTGTTTTAGGTATCATCAACTAAGGATTCACAAGGAGTTTGTTCTAAAGACGACCTTCTGTACATGTTATAGATATTATAAATTCCTTGTAATGCCTTTTGGATTAACAAATACACCTACAACATTCATGGATTTAATAAATCATGTTTTTAAACCTTTTTTGGATAAGTTTGTGATTGTCTTTATTGATGATATATTAATACATTCAAAAAATAAGGAAGAGCATGCATAACATTTTTGTATCATTTTACAAACATTGTAGAAAAACTAGTTATATGCTAGATTCTTAAAATATGAATTTTGGAAGACTAGTATCCAATTCTTAGGCCATGTAGTCTCGCAAGATGGAATTAAAATAGACCCTCAAAAGGTGCAGTCGATTATGAAGTAGCCAAGACCTTTAACAGTCACTAAGATACGTAGCTTTTTAAGACTGGCAAGATATTATCGTAATTTTGTTAAAGACTTATCAAGAATAGCTACAGCACCTCTCAAATTAACTCACAAAGAAGTGAAGTTTGCATGGAATGATGAGTGTGAAAGTAGCTTCTAGAAATTGAAAGAATGCTTAGCAATGGCACCAGCGTTAACATTACCTTCAGAAATAAAAGGATATATGGTGTATTGTAATGCCTCAAGAGTTGGCTTAGGATATGTGCTAATACAAAATGGATATGTAATTGCTTACATTTCATGACAGCTTAAAAAGCATGAACTAAACTATTTAACACATGACTTAGAAATTGTAATAGTGGTCTTCGCACTAAAAATTTAAAGGCATTGTCTTTATAGAGAGATATGCAAAATTTACACTAATTATAAAAATCTTTAAGTATATCTTTAAACAAAAAGATCTAAACTTGAGACAATGTTGGTGGATGGAACTAGTAAAAGATTATGATTATTCCATTCACTATCATCTAAGAAAAGCAAATATGGTCGCGGATGCTTTAAGTAAGAAGATGCCAAGGAAGCAAGGAGAAGTTTAGGAAGTAGCTGAGGCAGAGAAAGTGAGGTTGGTGTTTACCAGTATTCAAGTACATTTTACCTTAGTAAAGAAAATTAAAAAGCTATAACCAGATGATCCTAAATATTCACAAATGAAGTTAGAAGCTATAGACAGTAATGAAACTCACTTAAATATAGATGACAGGGGAGTAATTAGGTACCAAAAATGTTTATGGGTATTGGAAAAGTTATGGAAGGAAGTAATGAAACAAGCACATGAGTACTTGTACATAATGCATCCTAGAGTAACAAAAATATATCAAGATTTAAAGCATACCTACTGGTGGAAAGGAATAATAAGAGATGTAATTAATTATGTAGTCAAGTGCCTAACTTGCTAACAAGTGAAAGTAAAACATTAATAACCTGCTGGTCTCTATCAAAACATATACATTCCAGAATGAAAATGGAAAAATATTACAATGGATTTACAAATAAAGTTATCTTAAACCAATAAAGGTAATGATGTTATTTAGGTCATTTGTTAATTACTTGAACAAGATTGCACATTTTTTGCCAATAAAAAGAACATACTTTGCATTTCAGTATGCTTAACTTTTCCTTGATAAAATAATGTCCTTACACAACATTTCTATTATAATAATCTCTTATAGGGGAACATAATTCACTTTTCACTTTTGGAACTCATTCCAAGATGCTATGGGCATATAATTACAATTTAGTATAATTTTTCACCTTCAAATGGATGAACAGTGTGAATGAATAATTCAAACATTAGAAGATATGTTGAGAGCTTGTACATTAGAGTTTGAAGGGAGTTGGGATTGATATTTGCCTCTCATAGAGTTCGCATATAATGATAGTTATCAGACAAACATTCATATGGCTCCACCTTTTAAGGTATCATATGGAAAGAAAGATAGGTTACTGGTAGGATGATTTGAACTTAGGGAAGCCAAAATGATTGGACCTAACTTAGTGAAAGATGCCTTAGAAAAGGTCCAAGTCATTAAAGAAAGACTTAAAGTTGTACAAGATCACCAAAAGTCATACGCAAATAAGTAGCAAAGAGAATTGGAGTTTCAAGAAGTGACCAAGTATTTCTTAAAGTCTCACCTATAAAGGTGTGATTCATTTTGATAAGAAAGGGAAATTAACCCCATGATATATAGGTTTGTATCTAATTACCAAAAGAATTAGAAAAGTGGCTTACCAAATAGAATTGCTAGAAAATTTAAAAGCTATACATCTAGTATTCCATGTGTTAATGTTAAGAAAGTATATTCCTGATGAAACTCATGTTATAAGAAATGAAATAATACAACTTGATCCAAAACTAACATACGAGGAGCACCTTATTGAAATTATTGATAAGTAGATATGAAATCTTTGATCTAAAGAAATTTCATCAATAAAGGTAGTTTAGGAAAAAGATGGAAAACAAGAAGTTACATGAGAATTGGAGGAGGCCATTCAGAAAAGATACCCTTAGTTATTTGGTAAGTAAGATGGATAAGTATATACATTACTAATTATGTTATTGTCAACTTTATGTACACATAACAAAACATTTTACTTATGTCCCTTGAAAAAAAATTCAAGGATGAATTTTTTGAGGAAGGGAGAATTTGTGACATCTATATAAAAAATTAAATTAAATATTATAATATAAAAAATTAGAATGTTAGAAGTTAAGTTTTTAAAGATCAATAAGTGGGTTGTAAAATCAAGGAATTTGAAATGAAAGTACTGATCATTTAAATAAAAAAATAAATAATAAAAATTGTTGAACAAGGACATGGCATGCATGAACATCTAAGACAAGATGTTCAAATGCATGAAATCTAAAAGAACTCTCCAGATAACTTTTGAAAGTATGGAATAAGGATAAAAGCTAATAAATGAATATAAATAATATTAATATAATACTACTAAATATTGGTTTATAAAATCATATTGCTATTAGTAAAATTATACTATGATTAGTAAAATTATATTAATATCTTACTTAATAAAAATTTGACCAAAATAATAATGAAATGTGTATAACCTAGTGCACTTATCATACTAAATGATCAATAAGGTACTATAAAATAAAATAAAAAGATATTTCCATGGCTTATACTAATATGGAACTAGCATATAAGCCAAATGGAAAATCTCTTGCATTTCTTCATTAAGTTACATATCTCCCTAGCTATCATAGGGCACAATCATTACCCATTATTTTATTAATTAGGAAGTGCTTATAAATAGCATCCTTCCCTTCCATCTAGACACAACACTCCAAAGTGCCCTATCATACCCATCTTTCATTTGAAGTTTTTCTCAGCTCTAGGATTGTGCTCAATCACAAATCCTCCAACTATAAGTAACCATTTGTCTCATATTTAATAAGTTATATAGACCAAAAAATCTTTTTTAAAATTATTACTTAAAATATCATAATAAATAAATAGTGATAATTTTTTCAAACTACTGCTCGCATTCTTAATTATTTATTTTGAAGTTATAATATATATGTGTATTGTTTGTCTCATTTATTTAGATTTCTTATTATTAATTTCATAAAAACCACCGTATTGACAGTGTTCTTTACCATTTGGAAATCATGCATGTATGAGCATTATGCTTCTACCTCTAGCAACAAAATTTTTTTTTTACCGTTTGACATTAAAAAAATTAAGTAAAATAAAATAATCCTAATAATGATACTTTTATAATAGTTAGGATTTATGTTTGGCAGTCATTAGGAATGCAAATTTATTGTTATATATATATATATATATATTTTACTAGTAGGTTATCTTTGTCCTTATTGTATGGCCATCAGTACATATATATACTATTGTCTAACAATTGGAGTTTATGAGATGATGTCACACATGCCACCTTGAAAGTGGCTATTTATTGAAGTTTCATATTGAACCAATGGAAATAGAATGTGCATAATAACTCAAGGGTTTTTTTTCTTATGTTGCATGAATACTTTTATTGTAGTAAGGTTACAATTTTAAATTTAGAGTAAAGAAGTGTGTAAATAAAATGATGGGGGGATAAATATTGGCTTCATGCCATTTGTAAAAGGAAGGGTTATGGTGGAAATAAAGGATAAAGATGGGGGAGAAAGGGCTATGATTGAATGGAGTAACAAGGTGGAAATTTATATACCTTACTGCTATTCTTTCACTCACACTCTAAGGATAGTCCATTTAGATTTTGAATATTTTATTTCAAATTTATAAACATTGTACTTATATTATAATTTATGAATTCATAAGTATATTATTGTTTACCTATAAACTTAGTAAATAGAAAATTAGATAGTTGCTTACTGAGTATTTATGCTCATTTTAATGGTAAATGTATTTTTAGATCCTATAGAAAAATTAGCTGATCTGCATGGAGCTTGAGATATACTTAAATGAATGGTACTAGGATTTTTTCATAGCATATAGTCATTATAGACTCCAGTTTTAGTACATTATATTGATTGATTTTCATAAACCACAACTGATACATTATGCTAAGGTTATATACATACCACCACCACCACCTTTCCAGTTTGTGAAGTTTTATGATCCTAAACTGCCATTATCGTTGTTATAGCATGTAAAACAGTAGTACGCTATTAGCAAGGGACACTTTTGTATATGTAATATAGGTCCCTAGAATATATATCTATTTTGAATATATGAACTACTTTTGGATGTAAAATATATAATGTATATAATGAAGTCAAGGTTTCCTAAATACTTATACAAGAATGTAAGAAATGGCTTATGAAGGACATGGCATATAAGAGAATGAAAATGAAAAAAAATTAATTAGTAACTTTTCAAAAAATATATATATATACATATACTATTAGTAAATAATAAAATAACATTAATAATAATGTAAACACAAAAAATAAAATATGCTAGGATATTTAGTTATCATAGACATGATCAAATTTTTAAAATTATTTTCTTCCAATACTAAGTGGACAAGAAGTGGGCTTGTGAAGATTGTCACTTTTCACGCTAGTCATGATCTAAAGAAGTCTAGGTTATGACAAAGTGATGGTCGTGTAGGGCCTTTGGCCCCTTTGGCTTCACCAATCTTTTAGCATCATTTTGCCATTGGTGGAGCCTCGATGAAGTGCTTAAGAGAGGGTAAGCTTACCTTTATTATGAACTTTAATATTTTGTTAAGTTGATACATGATTTAAGAAGCTCCATTTATGTAGGTCTTGAGATGCTTGATGATAATTTTATACAAATTAAAAATATAGCATATAGCTAACTTAGGGGAAATGATTAGAGCTTTTTCATAACAAAATGATTTGATAATTTTGTTGACTTGAACTTGAGATGAGAAAACCAATTTTTGAGAACATTTTAGATATATGATGATGCTTATGAAAATGTATATATATTATGTCATCAAGTGTTTAAATAATATGAGTAGAACCATCCTAGAGTATTATACCATAATATCTTCAATGATGACTATATATATTCAAGAAAACCCATATTGTGAGTAATATTAAATACATAGGGATAGCTCTTGCCAAATAAGATTTTATGCTATGGAATGTTAGTATGATATGATTAGAATATTTTTAGAGCACTATATTTTAATATTTAAGTTACTCAAGATTATTTCAGAAAGACCCAATTTTTATCACTATGATTTGATTATTTGATATAAAATCGATAAAATGAGAATCTTATTCTCTAAGGTGTTAAGATAGCACATGTAGAACATATTTGGATTGTCAAATTCAATATTTTTTATGGTTAGAACTTGATTTAGGAATTTTATAATAAATCTGATACTTATATGGAAATAAGCATATAATTTTATACACTACGGTGAGTAGAGCCTATATAGAGTTTAAGATCCTAGTGTTTTAGATCATTTTATATTTTGATTTGGAAAATTGTCATTTATGAGAATCTATGATTTTTCTTTTTAATGATAAATTTGAAAATAAAGAAAGTAATGATATAAGATGATTAAGTGGCATAAAATGATTCCTAATATTTTATTTGTATAGTTCAAAACTAAAAATCCTTAAATAATGGCATAATTGAATTACAAGTTAATATTAGGAAATAGAAGAAGTAGATAACATCAAATACTGTTACATTATGATTTGAATTTGGATTTATGATGTATGGAAAGAAAATAAGTAATGTCCATATATTTATAAATTATTATTATAAATTATGAAGTTAGAAGAAGAGGTGAAAAAATAAGAATTGATACCTTGGACATTGTTGAGTGGATAGGTGTCACCAAATGAGTATATATCTCACTCTAAATTAATATCTTAAAAATATTCTATTTAAATGTTACAAATTATACTTTTCTTGTTGATGATACAAATTATATATACATATATACATTTAGGTGCAAATTCTTAAAGTTTAATCATATAGCATAAATTATTATTAAATTAGCCTTGTGGTCATGCATGAGTGATGTAAAATGGATATTTGTGGTATGGGTGTGATTATCTATTTGAGTGAATATTGATGGGCCATGCTTAAAGAGCATGGTGGTACTATTACTGATAATAAATTGATTGTGATTAAATTTTTCTTATTACTTATATACTGGAAATTGTAGTGTGAATGGTATTAAAGTATGAATGATATTGTGTCCATGCAAGAGAGCATGGTAATATTGATATATATATTGCTATGTGCCTTGATATTACCCTATGATGATGAAATAACTGCTTATGATGAAATTTTATTGAAATTGTGATACATAGAGCTAAGCTCTAATGTGAATATTATAATATAAGTTATGCCATGATTGGCATAGAGATTGTGAAATATGATAAAGGCAATGATATGAAAATCGGATAGAAAATGCTTGATGAAAAGCTTATAAAAGCTATAAGGCAAATCCTAGAAGGACAAGAATAAACAACTTATGGAGAGTATAAAGTTAATTTAGGAATCAAAAAGTTGATGCATTTTTTTATTAGATATATTATTCCTTGTTGTGTTATGAAACGAAAATCTAGTTATCTTTAAATATTACTATTTAATATAATTAAGATGATTTGATCGTGCTTAGGCTTATTAACCATATGAATGTTGATGATTACTTGGAATGGTTAGATGTGATATGATAATGATAATATGTAAATTGAAATACTAAGATTAAAATGAATTGCAATATGAAATAAGCAATTTGAGTTATATGCAAGTAAACAGATTAAGTTGAGAATTATTATTGTAAGTCATAGGAACCAAGAATTTGGCTTGTAATGATTTTTCCATTTTAAAATTTAATTAGTGCAGACCATCTTACATAATTTGATTTCAGATATGGTTATGATAGATATATGCTCATTGAATTCTTATAACTTATTCTATTTTATTTTCAATGTTTTCAGGTTCAATTATATGCATTCGAGCTTCATTGTATCTATAAAGAATAAGAGATTATTTAGTTGGAAAATTTTGACAGTTAGATTAAGATCAGGACTAGAGATAAAGAATATGTTAATTTAGTATTTAATGTGTTAAATCATTTATTTGTATTTATGTTTTGGAATTGTTGTTAAGTTATATGTGTTGAGGTTATGTAGTATTGTATATATTCTAAGTGATTGTCTTCTCTAGAAAAATTTTACAAGTTCTATAATTTAGGAAGCGTGGCCCTCAGAATGTATCCAAAAGTAGGGAAACTCTATCATTTTTTCATAAAAATTTTAAAATAAATTTTAAATCCCCATAGAAAGAGAAAGATTTTTAATGGATGGATTTAGTATAATAATTAAAAGGATATTGGAAACTAGATAACAAGATCCATACTGGTCATAATCAAGTTTGGGTCATGATAGCTATGGACTATGAACAACTTTCTTACATAAAGTAATTTTTCTAGTTAGAATGGTACAATGCATGTCTAACTTGTAATGAAGATATGCCATTAAAGTGGGTTAGAGGAAAAACAGCTTATATTAGTAATCTTCACTTCTTTTCGAGGAGTATTGCTTGGCAAAAATAATAAAGATTTCAATGGAAAGATTATGAGGAAAATCCCCTTAAAGTAGTTTATTGATGACATGATCATTGACCAATTAAACAAAGTACATTAGAAACCTCTTAGAAAACACACATAGTGTGATGGAGTTAAGTTAAGAAGAGGTGTAAATGAACTTAATGAGAGTAAGAAGAGCATCTTTTTTGAACTTTCATACTAGCCCCCAATCATATTGAGGCAAAACATTGATATAATACATGTTGAGAAGAATATATATAACAATATTATGGGTACATTGCTGGACATTGAACATAAATTAAAAGATACAAACAAAGCAAGACATAATCTAATAGATATGAATATAAGAGTAGAATTGCACCTATATGAAGAGAGGCATAGATGGTTGAAATCAGATCCTAAATACATACTCAATTAGGACAATCGATGGCAATTTTGCTAGTCCATTAAAAATATCAAGTTTCCTGATAGGTTTGTTAAAAATCTGAGGAAGAATATGACCAATGATGATACCAAGATCAAAGGTTTAAATCCCATGACTCTTATGTCATTATGTAGTGATTATTCGCATTTGTAATGTGATCATTTTTTCTAAAAGAGTTAGCATGTCCAATTATTAAGTTGTGCAATTGCTTTAACCAAATCTATGTAAAAACTTTAAAAAAGTAAAATGTCAAGCAAGCTAAGAAAGACATTGTATTGATTTTTTACAAACTTGAACGGATATACTTTTTAGCATTCTTTTGATATAATGGTCCACCTAGTGATACACTTACCTAAAAAATCATTACTAGGGGGTTCTCTTCATTTTTGGTGGATGTACCAATATAAGATATATATAAAGAAGCTGAAGGATTATGTCAAGAACTATGCTTGACCTGAAGGTTCTATTACTAAAAGGTATGTTATAGGTGAGGTATTAACTTTTTGTTCTATATATCTATAAAGAGTGGAAACTAAATTCAACTAACCTTACCAAAACTAAGATGTAGTCAAAATGAGAATAAAAAAGCAATTGTTGATTTTTAGATCTCATTGTCGACCTATTAGCAAAAAGTACCTTATTTATTTGAATAAGAGTGATCGAGATATTATAATATAATACATTCCAAATAACTATTCTAAAATCTAAAAGTATTTAGAGCAAGTTCCTTATATTATTTATTATTTGATCTAAGTCTTTTTAGTTCTTAATGAATAACTTGTATTTTATAGTAAACATATGGGACAGCTGCAAGTACATGGTGGTGAAAACATTGATCATTTGTAGAAAACCCAATTTCCTTTTTAGTTTTACTCAAAGGTAATTCTTTATTATATCTATTGTAACCTAATTCTTCATAATTTTATTTTTTGTTGCTCATGTTGTTATTATTCACTTAAAATTTTTTTTATAGATGTATCACTTTCATAAGAGTAAATGCCTTGAAGCAACTAATGAGTTACTATCTTTGGTTCTCGAACTAGGCTTCATGGTTATGTTGTGTTCAACATGTGTGGTAAATAGAGATCAATTTGTAACTACTTCTTAAGATGCAAAGCATAAAATGCAAAACACCTAAATCTAAAGATAACACATTATACAGTATTTTAAAGCATGTCATAAATTTAAGTTGTTTAAATTATTATTCTGTAAATTTATTTAAAAGTAAATGGTATGACATTGACTATAAAAAAAAGAAAATTATCAAAGATAAGAATATAATAAGCATTTTTAACAATGCTCAGTGATACAAAAATGATTTGTATATACTAGCATTTCAAATAAAATAAGTTTTCTACATTAATAATCTTCTCAATGGACCAAACTAGAGAATTGTAAATAATGTGGTACATTGTGATGTATAAGATCTCCCTGATAATGATAATGTTAGTGTAATGGGATGTCTTATTTACATGATGATAACTTTGTAAACTTCACACTTGTAATTAATTTTAAAGATTTTAGCTTGATTACCTTACGGGATTAAAACCATAACCCTCATTGTGTTTTATCTTTAGGAAACATTCATATATCTACATAAATGCTTGAAAACTTCATAAATGATGATGATAATTTAGAAGATGAAACATCTATTGATTATATATAGGAAGAGCTTTTAAAGTCCAATAATGATAATGATGAAACTGATGAAAAAGATGATGACCTTACAACACTTACTGATAATTAGTCTAATTAAGATCAATACTTTTTAGTTTTTCAAAGAGTAATTAAGCTTTTAGGGTATCAATTGATATTTTGTAGTAAGTATTATTTATCTCATGTCCTGTTATATTAACTATTTCAAATAATTCATTTCACAAGTGTAAATGTAATTTATTTTAGATAGAAAAAATGTGATATTTTAGTATAAGTATTACTTACTTCTTGTTGTAATGACTATTATTTATGTGATCATGTATAACAATGCTTGATAGCCATAAGTAATGTTCTGTCACACCATTATGAAGGAGATAGTGGACATAACTTACCACATGACCTCACTTATATTCTCTCTCAATCTAAGATAGGTAAATTTACTTATCCTTAAATACTTTATTTTGCATTATTTTCTTGTAAATATATAACAATGTGTTATATTTGAAAGTTATGCTGAGTTGATAGTATCACTACAAATCAAGGTCCTTGACCCTCCACTAAAAATCCAAAAGAATAATGGGAGACTACTACTTATCCATTTTGATAAAACAAGTACATGGTAGGCGATCGATCCAAATTCAAAGCATTTTGCATATGACATAGGAGTGCTAGTTAGATAACATTCTGAGTTCTCCCAAAAAAGTTGAAAACGAGTACCTAAGGAGCAAAGGAAATGTATTATGTAGGGAATTTATGTAAGTATTGTTGAATGTATCTTTAATATTATTTTATGTTTGATATTAAGATTAATGGATACAATAATTAGAACACTTTTATATGTCTTTCAATGCAATCCCATTTTGATTTTATGGACGTTGAACCTAAGGAGTAAAGATACATGATTATTGGCATCCAATGAATGATAGCTGATTGATATAAAGAATGGAAGTTCATGGTCCATTAACATTGCTTGCAACATGGAGGTTATAATGACATTCATGATTTGTCTAATACAAGGTAAGCTTATCCCACTAATGTCTCAATAGATTATTGGGACAAATTATGCATGTATTTTGACAGTGATGTGCACAAGATAAGGTTGAAGTAAAATTAGTAACTTTCTATTTATAACTTTCAATTAGTTTCTTTTCTAATTATAGATGTTTTGGTTTAAATATGCAAGAGCTATTCGAACCATAGGTCAAAGAAGGTGTATAATGATTGCTATGGATTAAAGTTAATTGCGGCAATGTGACATGAGAAAGTATTTTAACTTAACATTCCCATATTGTGCTATTGTTAAAAATCTTAAATATGATGCATAAAAATTGGCACAGAGAAATAAAGATATAAGTGAATTGCAATAGGTAAAGGAGAATTTTTGTGAGTGTTATACATATTATACAGGTGAATAGAGGCATCCAAATGCCTAGACTACTAATGTCAATAACTAATTTTTTATTAAATAATTTTAATTATTGCAGGAAATTTTTTTGTTCAAATTTCACATTTTTTGTTGAAAAATCAAAGCTAACATGTTAGAATTGGTTAGCAAGTGATCTTCAAAGTTGAGTGTTTCCTCTATCACCTTCTCAATAGGTTCATTAAAGCTTGATGAGCTTACTATCACCAATAAGGTATTGGGCATTTGTTGAGGACATAGGAAGGTGGTTGGTCATGTATTTGCCAAGATGTCATATGGCACCTCTCACCGTAGCTTATCCACTATAGCATTTCTTTTGAGGCACTAGTTAGACACAGGATTTGCGAAGAAGGTGTAGCCCTACATTATCGATAGTTAGCAAGCCTTAGTTGTAATAGAGCAACAAATTCTCTAACATGAGCAAGTGCAATAACAAACTTACATTACCCTTAAGGCAATGCATGTTGCTTTGTAGTCCATGGATTCTCTTTACCTTATCTTGTTATACCTCGTTCTCATCCTCAGATGAACAACCCTCGATCAAGAGTATTGTCTAGATTCACTTCCTAGTTGCCTTCTACTCTATGGCATCCCCTAGCTTCCTAGTTGCAGTAACCCTCACCCTTACCCTAACCACAATCACACTCGCTTCTACCTTAGCCGTCATGTGTGTGTGTGTATCATATATTTATTTTTTATTTGATACTTTATATTGTTATGTATGGTCATAGAATGATTTTTTTATTATATATTATTGGGAGTTAGTTAGTTTTTATCTTTTTATTTTTATAATTGATATTATGATATTTCTAAATAATTATTAATAATTATAAAAAATATTTTAGTTCATATTGAATTTTTCTTCATCGTTCATTTACAAATAAGTTTTCTAAATAAAGAACAAACATGTTAAAAAATTATTAAAATTTTAAAATCATTAAAACTAAAATTTTTTAAGTGTGGATTGAATTTCTTGTTTTACACTATTGATATGCAAATAAAATACCTATATAGACAACAATATTCTATACAAACGACATTTATTATCTTAATAGGAAATACCTATACAAACAAACAATTGTTGTTTATATACTTAGGGTAGTGTTGACCATTTTCCTACCTTATGCGAATGACTTTATTGTATGTATAGATGGGACTTATATAGATGACATAAAAAGTCATCTGTGTAGATGGAATAACTATCGTCTATCTAGATGGAACTTATATAAACAATATAAAAAGTCATATGTGTAAGTGGAATAATATACAAATCTATATAAATAACTTAATACAGACGACAATTAGGATCTATACAAATGATTTTTATTTTCTATATATACCCTTTTTTGTAGTGCTAATGATATGTCTTGTCCTTATTTATTAATAATGTAAAATATTTTATATTAATAGTGAATGGAATTTAAACTCATATAGCATATGTTAAAAAATTTAAATATCAAACCTAAAAAAGATAAGGAATTTTTAATTGCCATTAAGGGTGTATACCGCTTTTTCAAGGTATCATTCTACACAACTGCCACCCTAGATATTTCTTTTAATTGCTATTGATTGATTAATTAATTTTACTTGAAACTTCGTAATCACATAGTATACTTCGCAAATCACCATTTAGATTTACTATAGCATTCTCTAAGTATACGTGATATTGATCCTCATCTGACTATTTCAAGTTTAAATTTTATAAAGAGGGATCAATTTTTAGAAACATTAAATTAAAGAGCGAGAAAGTGTGTTCTTGACATTGTCAAATAATAATAATAATAAATTTAGTGTAAATTGCCCAGAAACATTCCTTACAATAAAAAGTACACACGATACTACAAAGTACAAGCAGGAAATTTCCTTCTTTGACCTGCATCCTCTCATTTAAAATGCATAAGGTCTAGGATTCATAAGATTCAAGGATTATGTATTACAGCATGGATGTATGCTTTTTAATGACTTCCTTAAATTCTTACTTACAATTATGTATTTTGCTTAAAATATTTTTACTGATTTTCAAATTTTATCCGATTAAAATATTAAAACACTTCTATCTCCGAGTAAAAATTTCAAAAATAACGTCACCGGTGTACTTCGCAAACTTATATCATTAAAGTTACAGCCATTAAATTATCATTCTTAAAAAACCAATGGCTGGTAAGAATGTACTATAGAGGCTAATTTTTATCCGGCTAACGAATTCTTTGCCATAAATTAAAAGAGGAAGAATCCATATCATTATGAATATAGTGACCTGACAAATCATAAAACTAGTTCTGGAAATATAGGATTATGCCTAAGAGCTGACCTGCACCCTCATTTATTTTACAAGTTGAACTTTAAAAAATATTATTTATTTATACAAGGATATAAATATATTAACTTGTTTCAGCCCGTAACTTGTGTGGAGTCCCTGTTTTTTCATTTTTTTTCCGAATTATTTCTATTTTATAATTATAATTCTGTTATTTTAGTTTATAAGAGAAAATTATCAATACTGAAATTATATAATTTAATAAAATATTTTTTAAAATATATAAAATTATAATCTTACTATAAATAATAATAATTTATACACACAGTTTTTATTATTTCATTCTTTTATCATACTATTTAAAAATAAAATTGTTTATATGAATATAAAAATAAAATTATATTCTTATATAATTAAAAAAATAAAATTATTGATTTTGTCAATTTATAATTATTGATAGCAATAAATAAAGCATGTACAGAGTCTGGATCGATCCGCCAGAACTGGATAAAACTATACATTAGCGCTGCCGACTTATATATTATAATTTTTGGTCCATTTATATATTATCATGATGTTTCCAGTTGTATTTTTATGTTAATGAAATTGGTACATAGATACAACCTGTGGTTCACAGGTTGTGAACACTACGAAAGATAAATATAAATAATATCGTTGACTTGACGTACCTAAAAACCAGGTGCCGGCCTTCATATGCCGTGTATTGCTTCTTCTGCCGGTACTAATTCTCAACTGTTGTCTATATCTAGGATATTCAGATACTTAATATATCCTAATTAAAGCATAAAATTAAGTTAGAAATGCGGAAGCCTACCTCCAGCCATTACCACGTCTGAAATTGATCACTGATGTTCTGTAATCTCCTCTTGAATTTTCCCGAACAGTCAAACGAACTATCACACTCGGGTACTTCCAGGTTCTGGTTTGTGTTTTTTTTTTTTGATGGTGTAATTGTGTTTTAGAAAAACATTGAAGAGTTAAAAAACTGAACCCGGGGACCCCTGTATGATTTTTATACTAGCATGAACTCAGCTTCTCCCATCAAAGAAGCTGAGATTTCGGTGGTTTGTTGAAGCAGAATACTGCTTCCTAGTTTCACGGACCATGTTCAGCATTTGAACGTTGGTTTTGTTACCAACGGGAAGCCAACGGAAAAAAGATTTTGTTACATTCTCCCACTTGGTCCGTAAAACCTAATATATACAAAAGTAGAGAAAAACTCAATGAACGGATCATAGTGGTAGGTCCTCTATCTATGAGTATTACCTCCCATGTATCACGATACATTTTGCTTTCTCAACCCACCATAACTTAATGAATAAGTCTTATACTTATTATGGGTCCTCTTAATGTTATTTTTCTCTAAACATAAATGTATACTCAAAAATGAGAAAAAATAACTTAAACTGAATAAGAGCTTTATTACAAATATGCATATATACATCAAAGACTTAATATGGTATCAAGTCCCATCCTTAATACATAATCCTTAAATACTGACGGTGGCATGCCTTTTGTTAAAGGATCTGCTATCATCAACTCAGTGCTAATGTGTACAATGGTAACTTTATTTTCCTTGACACGTTCCCAAATAGCTAAGTACTTGATGTCGATGTGTTTACTTCGACTTCCACTTTTGTCATTCTTAGCCAGAAAAACTGCAGCTGAGTTGTCACAATAAATTCTTAATGGCCTAGAAATTGAATCCACAACTCTAAGCCCAGAAATAAAGCTCTTCAGCCATACACCATGTGAAGTTGCCTCAAAACAAGATACGAACTTAGCTTCTGTGGTAGAAGTAGCAACTAAGGTTTGCTTTGCGCTCCTCCAAGACACGGCTCCACCAGCAAACATAAAAATGTATCCTGATGTTGATTTTCGTGAATCAATGCATCCAGCAAAATCCGAGTCTGAGTAGCCAACTACCTCAAGATTCTCAGTTCGTTTATACATCAGCATGTAATGTTTGGTACCTTTAAGATACCTCATCACTTTCTTTGCAGCTCTCCAATGATCCATTCCTGGATTACTTTGATATCTCCCTAACATTCCAACTGCGAATGCAATGTCAGGTCTTGTACAAACCTGAGCATACATAAGGCTTCCAACAGCTGAAGCATATGGAATTTTTCGCATTTGTTCCCTTTCTAGATCATTCTTTGGGCACTGATTCAAATTGAACCTGTCACCCTTCACAATAGGTGCTACACTTGATGAACAGTCTTTCATCCGAAATCTCTCTAAGACCTTATTGATATAGGTTTCTTGTGATAGACCTAAAATACCTTGAGTTCTATCCCTATGGATCTTTATACCAATTACATAAGATGCCTCACCCATATCCTTCATATCAAAATTCTTAGAGAGAAATTGTTTCACCTCATATAGCAACCCCTTATCATTAGTTGCAAGTAGTATATCATCCACATACAGCACAAGGAAACAGATTTTACTCCCACTGACCTTGTGATATATACACTGATCCATGACGTTTTCCACAAATCCGAATGAGGAAATAACATCATGAAACTTAAGATACCATTGGCGAGAGGCCTGTTTCAATCCATATATGGATTTCTTAAGCTTGCATACTAAATGCTCACCAGCACTAGAGGAGAATCCTTTAGGTTGTTTCATATATACCTCTTCCTCTAGATCCCCATTTAGGAATGCCGTCTTCACATCCATCTGATGCAGTTCCAGGTCAAATTGGGCAACCAATGCCATTATTACACGGAGGGAATCTTTTTTAGACACAGGAGAAAATGTCTCTGTGTAGTCGATTCCTTCCTTCTGAGTGAATCCCTTAGCCACGAGTCTTGCCTTATATCTTTCAATGTTGCCTAATAAGTCCTTTTTCATCTTATAGACCCATTTACACCCTATGGCCTTTGAACCACTAGGCAACTCGACAAGATCCCAGACTCCATTAGACGCCATGGAATCCATCTCTTCCTTCATAGCATTGTACTATAATCTGGATTCTCTGCAGTTAATAGCTTGTGAAAACGTTTCAGGGTCATTTTCAGCTCCTATATTGTAGTCAGACTCTTGTAGATACACAGCATAGTCACTAGGAATTGCTGACCTCCTTTCCCTAGTTGATCTTCTTAATGTTGGGTTAGCATCCTCTTAGGAAGCATGCTTCTCAATTGGTTGTTCAACAGTTTCAGGTAATTGTTCAACAACTGGATCAACTTGGTTATGGCCAAGTGGTTGTGGATCTTCAATGATTGGTTGTTCAATACCCAATGGTACTTGAGGGGCATGGATTACAACCAATCTATCAATTAATGTGGAAGCTTGAGAACCAAAATGATCAAGCTCAGTATTTGGATGCTGAATTTGATCACTCCCACTAATTAAGTCATTTTCAAGAAATTTTGCATTTCTTGATTCCATAATCCTAGTGCTATAAGATGGACAATAGAACCTATATCCTTTGGACTTTTCAGCATACCCAATGAAGTAGCCACTTATAGTCCTAGGATTTAGCTTCTTTTCTTGTGGATTGTAGACCCTAACCTCAAACGGACATCCCCAAATGCGCATATGTCTTAAACTTGGTTTCCAATCCTTAAACAACTCAAATGGTGTCTTTTCAATAGTCTTAGTTAGAACCCGGTTAAGGATATACACTGCCGTCTTAAGGCCTTCAATCCATAAGGACTTAGGAAGCTTAGAGCTGCTAAGCATGCTCCTTACCATGTCCAATAGTGTTCGATTTCTTCTTTCAGCTACACCGTTTTGGTCCGGAGACCCAGGCATGGTGTATTGGGCAACAATCCCATGTTCTTAAAGAAATCTAGCAAATGGACCTAATGCTTGTCCATCTTCAGTATATCTACCATAATACTCACCACCTCTATCTGATCTCACTATCTTAATTTGTTTATCACATTGTTTCTCTACTTCTACTTTAAATACCTTAAAGGCATCAAGTGCCTCATTCTTATTATTCAACAGATAGAGATACATATATCGTGAGTAATTATCAATAAAGGTGATAAAGTATTTTGGACTACTAGAGTCCAAATATGGACTACAAATGTCTGTATGTATGATTTCTAAAATGGTAGTACTCCTCTTGGCACCTTTCTTGGTCTTATTAGTCTGCTTTCCCTTTATGCAGTCTATACAAGTTTTAAAGTTAGTAAAATCTAGCGTACTAAGTATTCCATCTTTTACTAACCTTTTAACCCTCTCTATTGAGATATGACCTAGTCTACGGTGCCACAACATAGAGGAATCTTCATTAGTAACACATCTCTTAATACCTATGCTACTAGAAACATGCATTGAATCATTAGGTATACTGTCTTGTAATTGAATTCGGAAAAGACCATCAGAAATTGTACCACTGCTAACAAAATTAGATTTATAAAATAACTTAAACATATTATTTGAAAATTCAAAAGAATATCCAAAAGGCAAAAGTTTCGAAATAGAAATTAAGTTTCTAGAGAAACTCGGTACATAAAAAGTCCTTTCCAATATCAAACTAAAGCCAGTATCTAAAACTAGTCTGCAAGTTCCTATAGCTTCAACTAGTGAGTCCATCTTGTTGCCTGAATAGATGTACTGCTCACTGCCCACTGGCTTCCTTTGGTTTAGAAAGCCCTGCAAGGTATTAGAGATATGGATTGTAGAACCAGAATCAATCCACCATGTGTTACTACTAACATCTACCATATTAGATTCATAACAAAAGTGTGAGATTGAGATACCTTTCTTTTCAAGCCAGCTCTTAAATTTGTTGCAGTTCTTCTTTATGTGTCCTTTCTTCTTGCAGAAGAAACACTTGGAATCTTTCTTTATACTGCCTTGAATGGGTGCATTTCCCTTTCCTTTTGAGTTAGCTTGCTTGTTGTTCTTCCCTTGTATTGCCAAATGTGTGCTTTCTCCCATTTCTGCAATAAGCCTCCCTTCTTCCTGTACACACATGGACAGAAGTTCATTGATTGTCCATTTCTCCTTATGTGTGTTGTAGGAAATCTTGAAAGGTCCATACTGAGGCGGCAGAGAGTTTAGGATATAGTGCACAAGGAAAGACTCAGACATCTCAACCTCAAGCATTTTTAATTGAGTTGCAATGTCCCTCATCTGCATGATATGCTCTCGCACACCCGTTATGCTGGTAAGCTTCATTGATGATAACCTTGTCATTAGGGTGCTTGCCAAAGCCTTGTCTGAAGTTTCAAATTGTTCATCAATGGCCTTGAGCAAACTTCGAACGTTCTGATGCTCTCCAATAGACCCACGAACGCTAGCAGATATCTTAGTTTTGATATACATCATACTAAGGCGATTTGATCGCTCCCAACGCTTATAAAGTGCTATTTCAGTTGCATTACTACTATCAGTGGGTTTAGGAAGTTCATCCTTTCTTATTGCATCATCCACGTCCATCCACCCCAATTGAAGAAGAATTTTCTCCTTCCATATCTTATAATTATCACCATTCAATTCAAGAACTTAGAAATCAGAGATATTCAAAGGTTGAAAAGCTGTATAAAATTACACGCTATGTTAATAATTTGAGGCAATTTAAAAAAAAAAATTTCATATGACATGTCTTACCAATGCAAAACATATCTTTCAAACATAATCCTAGTAACAAACAAAACTGCCTGTGGGCTTAGTTTTATTTAATTAGGCTTATGTATAAAGTTAGTGAAACTAGCAAATTATATCCCCTATCTTAATTCCTGTGGGTAGATTAAGGTAAAGGAAAATTTACTATTCCACCCTAATTAATCATATTAAATATAATAAAATTCCTGTGGGATAATAATTATTATATTGAATATGATTAATTACAATTAATGTCAATTTTTCTTTATGTGATCCTAGATTTAAATCTAATGCTTTATGCATAATTTTAGAATAATCAAAAGTGTTGTGGCTAAGTTTTAATTAAACTAAAATTATACGGATCACTCCAGCCATTTCAAAACATATTTAACCAAAATATACAAATAGGCATTTTTTTTATGAAAATTTTAAAAATATTAATTAATCACTTGAATAAATGTGACAAATTAATTTTCTCCATAAAACATATAATGCCTAAGATTGATAAAACAATCATACAAATATTTTCATAATGAGAAGTAAATAAATAATTAATCAACTAAGCCAAATGTGATTAATTATTTAATCTAAATTCTCCTAATTAATTTTAATCTAAATATATCAAATTAATACCTAAAATAATATCTAAATATTAGGCATTAAATGTATGACATTAATATCTCTCTCCATTATGATAAAATTTGAAGGAAAAAGAGAAAATAATAATAATAATAATATTATCAAACCTTTCAGAGAGCCTTCAAATACAATTTTGCGCGTGTATATCGCAACGAAAAACATGCAGGATTAGTGGTCAGGCCAATTCAACGCAGGAGACAGCGGCTCAACGCCCCGCGGTTGCAAAATGGAGTTTTTCTTTTAAAATAGAAGCTTGAAAATGGGCCTGTCTAAGAACGGCCCAACGGAGCCCAATCACTTAAACAAAACGACGTAGTTTCACTAAGAAGGTTGTCTTCAACCTCCAGCCGGTTTGCCCAACCCGATTTCAACCCGTAACAGAACCCGAAAAACAGAGCAAGCAGACCCGACACTGGATTCTAATTCAAATCTATCCTCTGTTTTTCATGTAAAACATAGCAAGGCAGAGGCAATTTTAAGCTCTGATACCAAATGTTGTCTATATCTAGGATACTCAGATACTTAATATATCCTAGTTAAAGCATAAAATTAAGTTAGAAATGCGGAAGCCTACCTCCAGCCATTGCCACGTCTGAAATTGATCACTGATGTTCTGTAATCTCCTCTTGAATTTTCCCGAACAGTCAAACGAACTATCACACTCGGGTACTTCCAGGTTCTGGTTTGTGTTTTTTTTTTTTTGATGGTGTAATTGTGTTTCAGAAAAACATTGAAGAGTTAAAAAACCGAACCCGGGGACTCCTGTATGATTTTTATACTAGCATGAACTCAGCTTCTCCCATCAAAGAAGCTGAGATTTCGGTGGTTTGTTGAAGCAGAATACTGCTTCCTAGTTTCACGGACCACGTTCAGCATTTGAACATTGGTTTTGTTACCAACGGGAAGCCAACGGAAAAAAGATTTTGTTACATCAACCTCTTTTTCCATTTCAAATCTCTCAAGAAATCAATGGCTGCCTCATTCTGCCATTCCCATATCTTACCCTTATTCTTCTTCTCTTTCCTTTTGCTTGTTCTCTCAACCTGTTCGCTTCAGTTCCAAAAACCTAGGTTTGATCCAGATGATGCTGAAATAGTCTAACTAGGAGACGCAAAACCCAGTGTTGGAGCAATCGAACTCAACAGTCACTACACCTACACATGCCAAGCTGGATGGGCCACTTATGCAGATGATGTTTTGCTTTGGGACTCAAACACAGGAAAACTGACTGATTTCTCAACTCATTTTTCTTTCGATATCAACACTCAAGGAAGATTACAGTATGCTTCTGGGATGACCTTCTTCCTTGCTCCCGTTAGATTTCAAATCCCACCAAACTCAGGCGGCGGCTTCCTCGGCCTATTTAACGTAACAACAACTGACTCGTCTCAAAACCAAATTGTTCATGTCGAATTTGATACTTTTTCGAATCCCGAATGGGATCCGCCAGGGGAGCATGTGGCAATCAACAATAACTCATTACATTCAGAAGTTTATACGAGTTGGAATGCTAGTTTGCACAGCGGTGACACTGTGAATGTATGGATTATGTATAACGCTACGACAAAAAATCTAAGTGTGTCCTGGACGTACGATAGTACCTCGACTCCTGCAGAAAACACTAGTCTTTCTTACCTAATTGATTTGAAGGAGGTTCTGCCCGAACGGGTCAAAATTGGCTTCTCTGCAGCAACAAGTCAGTACTTAGAACGGCATACTCTTTTGTCGTGGGTGTTCAATTCAACTCTACAAGCAAGCGGCGGCGGCGGCGGAGGAAAGTGATTTTAAGTGCTGTCCTAGGTGGTGTTTTGGTAATGGGAGTCATTGCAGTTTTTGCAATAATTTGGAGGTGGAAGAGAAACAAGAAAAAGACAGCAGAAGAGTTGAACTTAACATCAATCAATGATGATATTGAAAGAGGAGCCGGGCCAAGAAAATTTTCTTACAAAGAGCTTGCTTCAGCTACCAACAACTTTTCCACTGCTAGGAAGTTGGGTCAAGGCGGATTTGGTGCTGTTTACAGAGGTTATTTTGTCGATTTAGATTTGTCGGTTGCTGTGAAGAAGATATCAAGGGGATCTAGACAAGGGCGAAGGGAGTATGTAACTGAGGTGAAGGTTATCAGCAGCCTGAGACACCGAAATCTTGTGCAACTCATTGGATGGTGCCATGAAAAAGGTGTGTTCTTGCTTGTTTATGAGTTCATGCCAAATGGTAGCCTTGATTCTCATTTATTTGGCAACAAGTCTTCTCTCCCTTGGAACGTGAGGCACAAGATAGCTCTTGGATTGGCGTCTGCAGTGCTCTATCTGCATGAAGAATGGGAACAATGTGTAATTCATAGGGATATCAAGTCTAGCAATGTCATGCTGGATTCTAGTTTCAATGTGAAACTTGGTGACTTTGGGTTGGCTAAGCTCATGGATCATGAGCTAGGTCCCCAAACAACTGGGTTGGCTGGAACTTTTGGCTACTTGGCTCCAGAATATATAAGTACACGCAGGGCCAGTAAAGAGTCTGATATATTTAGTTTCGGAATGGTTGCCTTAGAGATTGCCACAGGAAAGAAGGCGACCGATCTCATAGAAGACAACGATGGTGAAAAGGGATTGGCTGAGTGGGTGTGGGATCTTTACGGCAAAGAAGAGATTATTAGGGCAATGGATGAGAGATTGCAGAGGGATTTTGATAAAAAACAAGTGGAGTGTTTAATGATTGTCGGGCTGTGGTGTGCTCATCCTGATAGAAATCTGAGAGCGACAATAAGACAAGCAATTCATGTGCTTAAATTTGAAGCCACCATGCCAAATCTTCCTCGAAAAATGCCCGTTCCATTGTATCATGTTCCAACGCCTTCCTTAAGCTCCGGAGAAGCTGAGATAACCACAAGCATTCAGATGGGCCGTTGAATTTATTTCATGTATCGTATGCAAAGTCTATAACTTTCACTCTGTCTCTACTTGATACAAGAATTGTGCATCTTCACTTGTAGAATTGGGTTCAAATTTACTGTCAGTACTCCATAATTTGTAAAGTTTCTTTGGTATTTATTTTTTGTTGCCAATTTTTCCTCGGAAAAATACATTATTTGACAATAATTGTAACATGTCAAGGGACGAAGCTCTTTCTGATTTGTTATATAATGATTCACCGCGAATGATTATATTATAAGGGAGGGATACAACGAAGCAAAGATTCCTTGTCGCATAAGGTATCTGTTTCTCAAAGCGGAGACGTGATGGATCTGGTTGTCATATTAACACATCCTTTAGTGGCTTTTTTTTTTTGGGGGGGGGGGGGGGGGGAGGGGCATGGTGGGGGGTTAACATAAAGGAATGAGTTCAAAACTGAGAACATCAAACAGTCCCAGAGGCCCAACCGGACGAACAAAAATGTAGACCAAAAACATTACAACATGCATGGCCCAATGGGAGTGTCATGCGGTAGACACGAGAATTTACGGTTTGTGAATTGGTGCTTAATTCGATTTCAATAACAGAACTTTATTAAATAGTAATGAAATATTTTTTTAATAAAAGATTCTTATTACTTAATATAATTATAAGTATAATATAATTAAATATTATACTTAAAATGACAAAAAAAATTAATATTAAAATGATGAATAAATAATAAGAAAAGAAAAAAAATCATAATTAAACTATTTGCAAGCTAAACAAGTTTCATAAAGAAATATTTTTTTCTCAACTCCATTAACTAAATGAGCTAATTTTTTTACTTATGTTTAATGTAAACAAGTTGCAAATATGATCAAGTTAGGCAATTATTGAATTGAACTATCAACAGATATGATACTATAAAATAATATCAATAACAAAATAACAGTTATGTACCTATTATTTTAATAACTACAATATGATATTATACTATATGCAAAAATTAAAAGAATGAGGAAATGTTAGACTTTTTATACACTTTTAAAAATGTTTATGATTTTTTCTTATAAATATTATATATATTTATAAATTGTATAGTTTTATATATGAAAAAGTATGACTTTCCCTAGTGAATATTTTAGTGGTGTAATGACAATGATCAATGTTACTTTGGGAGGCCTTACTCCTTGTCATATCTAAGATTCGAATCTATAACTTTAAGGGTTACAAAAACATATGATATTGTCTTGGGTATTTTATTCTTTATCATGTCTAAGGTTTGATCTTAGAACATTGCGTGTGTAAATTAAGTGGATTACCATTACAACTATTACCTAATAAAAAGAAAAGAGACAACCTAGTAGGCTACTAAGTTAGGTTTTAATTAATATGACTTGACTTATTATGTAAAACAGATCAAAAGTTAAATCAAAGCATGTTTTATTTTACAAATAATTTTGGTTGTGCCAAAAATAAGTTAAGTTGCTAGGGCTTTAAAAGCTAGGTGATCTATTTCTATCCTTAAAAGCAAGTATAGCAATAAATAATTAATTATAAACCTAATTGATTATTAATAATAAATTTTTAAATAATTAATTATACATAGATAACTTTTCATAATCAACTATTAATAATTTATTCTTATTTGAATTGTATATAAAATCATTTTTTTAGTATAAAGTTATTGAAAAGGACAAGAAAGGAAGAGAGAAAAATTATATAATTTGTTAAAAAGAAATAAAAAAAATACCTCCATAAATTTTGGAATGGTTGGATTTTGATAACATAACCTCTTTATCTAAACAAGCTAGTCCAAGATTGAAAAATAGACATATTTAAATAAACAAGCCAAACCTATTTTTTGAGAGCTCAGCTTGTAAACCTATCAAGCCAAGCTATTTAATAATTAATATATTTATATATAATATAATATAATATAATGTCATATATTGTCACAATTTACTTGATTATGATTAGCGTAGATCCTATTATTAGTTTCCCCAAGTCTATCTAATCCTAATTTGATACCACTACATAATAATTATAAGCTAATTTAGTATAATTACTTCAATTAATCATGAAAAGGAATATTTACATAAAAATATGTTTTCATAGGTGCAAACTATTTACAAAGCCTATTGTTCCCTTCTATCTTAGTTTCTTTCTCAAATTATGGTTGCTAAAAGGATAACTCTACTCTAACTAATGGTAGTTATAGAGCTTCAACTTAAGCATTTGTAAAACAAATTACAAAGAAACAATGAGACTTTAGTCCTAGTAAATTGATAGTTTATTCAACTATATCATTTTTAAAATTAGCATTTGAAATACTATTATTTACTACATTTCAAACATACAAACACACATTAATCACATATAAGCAGCAAAAACAAAAAAGTTATAATTCATACATATTAAAATTTATAAGCAATCCACCTTATACTTCATGGTCATTTTATCTGTTCACAAACCTAATTTTATCCTTTTGCATACTTTACTAGTTCATAAACAAATAATATGAATCTAGTGTAAATATTTAAATTTTAATGTTTCATTATCACATTTTTGCATTACCACATTTCCACATCATAATTCATCAATTCTTCATCACTTTTTGCAATTTCATAATTTATCATTTCATCATTGTATTCCACATCTTCTCATTTTTCACATCCTTTTCATTCATTATTTCATCATTCTCATCATAATTTATCATATTATAGCAATTTGATCAAAGAATACCAGTCATCAATTAAGTTCACAATTCAATTAAATCTAATATACATAAGTTACAATAGCATTTTAATTTCACATTCCAATTTAAAGCATAATTTCAAGATGTTTGAGTATAAGACTCAAGTATGGTTTCCTCAAAGCAGGACCATACTTAAGTACCATACTCGAGTATAAGAAGATAGAATTGCAAGGTAACTTTGACATTTGAGTATGATACTAAAATACAAGGCCTTAAAATGTTAGGTCTAGTATTCGAATATCATATTTAGATATTTGAAATCAATAATTTTAGCTTCTTTTATACTTGAGTACTTGTTTTTGAGTTCATACTTAAGATAATGCTTGAGTTCTATACTCAAGTATTGACTTAGGATTTCTAGAAAACGTAACACAAAAAAATGCAAGTTTCCCTTCTTATTTCTATCAGCTTCAACTAAATCCTAGATTTTTAGCTTATTACTCAACATGCACATAATTTTTACCAATTCTCCATAAGAACACATTCCATTAGCAAAGGTTCAATCACATTCATGAAAGAACTTACAATTTCATCCATCAAACAAATAAATCATTAAACTTAATAATTCAAGCAAATTATCTACTTACTAGTCTTAGTATGGAAAAGATTAGGATAAGGAATTTTAAGATGCATTGATTGCCCTACTTCACAAATTATTCAAGCTTTAAGCATAAAATCTCTAATTCTTATTCTATCATTGAAAACTAGTGTTATTAAAATTGGACCAGACCGGCTGGCTGGACCGATGAACCGACGAACCCATCGGTGAGTTGATTTGATTACTTTTATTGGGCCGAAAATATATATAGACTAGTATGAACCGACCAAAACTGGCCAAAATCGGTGTGAATCGGTCAAAATTGGTAAGTGAACTAATTTTTCATAAATTTATATATTTTTATAAAAAATAAAAAAATAATTTTATAATAATTAAAATATAATACTATTACAATTTCATATCAATTAAATTTGTATTTTTTATAAAAATATTTTTAGTATAAATTATTGACATATTTATTATATTTTATTACTTATGTGTTTATATCATTAACTTATATTATATTTTTTTAGTTTTAACATAATTTAGTATTATAAATATATATAATATTAATGTAAATTATACATAATATATATAATTTATATTTTTAATTCAAAATTAGTTCAACCAGTGAACCATTAGTTGAACTAATAAACCAATGAATCACTGACTTTTCCGGTTCAATGACCAGTCCAGTTTTAAAAACTATGTTAAAAACTATTGAACCTAGCTTTAAAACTCACAATTTATGGAGCCATACCTTCCTTGATGAATGAATGTTGGATAATAGTCACTTTCAGGGTTAACTAGTTTTCTTTGAGGATTTAACTTGCATTTGAAAGGAATATGGAAAAAAGGATAAAGAGAGGGAGGTTAAATGATGGTTGCAAGAAAATTAGGAAAGAGTGAATGTGTTTTCAAGTTTAATTGGTAAAAAGGTCAATTTTGTAATTTATAAGGTTATTAGAGTGATTTGGGAATCAATGATTCAAAATCTTCTTTATACAACCTAATTTAATTCTAAATTTCACACAACCTTATAAGTATGCCTATTTTCATATTAAAATTCCATTTTCAATAGCTAATCACTTATCCTAAAATTATCCATAATATTTTCCTATTTATTGATGCATACATGGAATTATTGGGTAAATAAATAAATTAAAATTCTAAAATATTCAAAGTGTAATATATATAATATACATATTTATAAAGTACACACATATATATAATATTAATATAAATTTGATACATACAATTATAAATATAGACTTAGTTTAATTATTAGTTTATTTTTAACATTAATAGCACTTAGTTGCTTGCTTATTTGAATGTTTAGTTATGTAAGTAGGCTTTTAAATAGATTAAAAGGTCAAACTAAGCCCAATTTCCAACCTAATATAGTCTAACAAGCTAGACTAATAATTTACAAAGCGAACTTGACTTTTTAAGGTAAAGTTTAATGAGCTCAACCTAACTTATTTTTACTTCTAGATCTTGCTTCTTTAACTTTGGAAATTTGAAAATCACCCTTTACATAGCATAAAGTTTAACTTGATAGAACTATCAAGTGTAGCTAGCATAAAGCAGAAACCTATAAACTTACCTATCTATCCATAACTAAAACTCGTTAAGGTGTCAACCTCTCATGTTTTTATTTCCTTCTAAAATATAGAAAACTAGCAACTCATTTGTCAAAAAAAAATATATATTTTAGATGTGTTTATACTTACTACTTATAAGAATTAATTTTTGATTTATTCCTACTAATTATATTTATATTTATTAATTTTGTTATTTATTTAATTATAGAGGAAGGTTATGTAATGTAGGTCAAAATTGTTGGGAATTTAGATTATCACATATAGCGAAAATTTAAAATTTGATCCAAATTTTAACTAAGATCCATGCAAAAAGCATAAATCAATGATTAGGATTTTACCTATTGGCACTTCTATTTTTACTGATCAAAACTTTGAGAGTGGATGAATCAAACGTCAGCAGGAATGTACAGCTTCTCTACGATATCCACACGAAGTGAACAATGATCTTTCACCTTTCACAAATATGTTAAGATGCATTTTTTTTCTCTAGGATTTAGGATTAGATATTTTTTGAGTGATTTAAGATTTTATAGAAATTATGAGCGTGTATCAAAAGTGCTACTCTCAAGTCCCTTTTTATAGAACTTAGGTAAGCCACAATCTTAGTCCTACTAGAATAATATTTTCAAAATCCTAATCATACTTAACAGCTCATCTTATCCTTATCCTAGAGATAATGAGGAGAGATAGGACTTACTTATTAATTATCAAATATTAGATAATAATATTATCTTATAATATAAATATCTTATATTAGATAATTGCATATAGTTATCAAATATTAGAGTATTATTATCTCATAATATATTTATCTAATATCTGATAACATAAATATTTGATATTACTTTAATATCAAATAATATCACATAATAATAATTATATTTATTACATGAAAAATATATTATTATTTAATAATATATATATACATAAAAATATATTATTATTTAATAATATATATACATAAAAATAAGTTCAATTAATTAGATATTAATATAATTAAAGTTCAATTAATTATTGTCTTATTCCTACTTCTTTTATGTGACTTTGTAGGTTCTTACTACATTGACAATAACTCATTTTTGAGCTATAGATAGTGAGCGGTATCTAGCAATGCATTACTACCACTCAAGTAGTAAGAATGTCTGTGATTCGACATCCACCTAATACATGATCAACATTTTGCATCATAATCCTTTTTGTAATAATATTCAAATTGAACTAAAGGCATGAAGAATGTCATCCTCGTCAAAGTTCAATTTATATTTCTTAATATTAAGCAAACTTCAAAACAAATGATCAATATCACATATTGATTCATTTGAGCATGGTCATGCATTTCTAAGTCTCACTCAATCAAGGGACCCAAGAATATATCTCTTTTATAAGAGTAACAAAATTCCATTTATATCACTCACTTTTCTTTGCATGATTTGTGATACACCCAATCATTGCCCTATTTGTCATTTCAATTAAAGTGAGTAACCCCTTATGTAGAGAATTGTAGTAACTTCAGGTCAAATGACTATATGCAATTGTGATCATATGAGAACTACTAATGACATAAGTCTTATCCATGTAGTATTCTCATATTAGGTCAGTCCAGTACATCTGTTCACTAATAATGTACTCATGTATTGACTTGATATCACATATCCATGATTCATAATCATTAACCACTATACATGCTAGTCTCGATTTACTATTACTATCCCTTATATAATAATACTTGACTAGGGGCATTTTAAGAATAGTAAAACTATTCTATGGATAATTATTATATTAAATTATAAATTATGCAAAAATTAAAAATAAAATATAATAATTACATTACCTGAAATAAAATATAATACATTATGTATTATTTCAATCATCTATATCATTGATTCATAGGACACACACCAATAATTATTTTATTCGTAAGGGCATTTTAGGAATAGTAAAATTATTCTAGAGACAATTATTATATTAAGTTATAAATTATACAAAAATTGAAAATAAAATATAATAATTGCATTATCTGAAATAAAACATAATACATTGTGTATTATTTCAATCATTTATATGATTGATTTGTAAGACACACACTAACAAAAATGACTTACATTATGTCTATATTATCAACTCAATATAAAATTAATGATCAATATTAATTCATTTTAAGCAAAACTTACATGGGATCTAATTTAGTTTCCCTCTTAACAACTGCATTAAATAAGAATATCTATAAAATTAATACTAAAAAAATCTATTGTAGTAAAATTTATTAATATCATATATATATATATATATATATATATATATATATATATATATATATATATATTATGCTTGATAAATTAAGACAATTGTTTAGTGAAAATATTGAAATCATAATTTTTTTTCATATCATACTTAGTGAATATTTCTTTTAATTTAGAATATAAAATAATAATATTGAAAATAAAATATTTCAAAAAATATATAAATATGAAAATTAATGATGCATTTACTATAAATTCAAATTATAATAAAAAGAAATTTTTTAACAAAATGCTTACATGGACATCATGACAAAAAAAAATCATTCTTTCTATTCAAATGGATTGGATTCATTTTCACATAAATATAAAAATTTATAAGATTATAAATTTTTTTATCTCTTTGAATTTTTCCTTTACCATAATATCTAAAATAACATATAATAGTAGTGAAGTGTTTTTTCATTTAAGTTTTCTTGCTTTTTGAAATTATGGTGAGAGTTTTTCTATTTGACTCTTTTTGCTTTTTGCTAATAATTTTTATTTTTAATACAATGAAGTATAGTGAAACGCTATTTGTAAGTAGATTTTTTTTGTTAAAAATTAAAAATATAAGTAACTTTATTTTTGCATATGTGCTACCTTTTTTTAATGCTAACTACCAAGTTAATGTGAATAATTATACAAGGCAATTATCCTTTTTTATTAGCTTTGATGAAATTTCTTTAAATTAATTTGTATATTATATATCATATATAAAAATTATCTAAAGATATTTTTCTCTTGATCAATGCAAGAAATAAATAGAAGTAAATTAAAAGAATATTTTCACAATGGATATAATGAAACTTTTTTTGTGTAAAAAATAAATTGACGTAAATCAAATTTTAGTATTGATTTATATCTCATAATTTTCTTTTTATATATTTTGTGTAAGTTTTTAAAAATCCTCTACATATACATAATGGAAATTAATTTCATTACTATAATTTCATATAAAAAAATAAAGGTTTACTTTTCTTTATGGTTATGATTTCAATGATAAAAATCAATTGATATAGTTAATATAATAATGGTTGTATTGAGACTTTAGAATTATAGTATCACTAGATAATAGAAAAGTTTTAAAAAGCATTTAAATTTGTTTACAACTTTTTTTAATGATTACAATGCAATAATATTAAAGATTTAACTTCATTTTGCAACCTTGCTTCCTTATCTTTAATATCTTATAGAAGTATGGATTTCATGATAATATATATTTAGTTACGTTAACATGATAGGTTTGTCTGCTTTGTATAAGGATAAAGTTTACTCACTCAGATAGGTGATGTGATTACTAGAACTATAAGTGAGTTGAATTAAGCTTTTGCTTATTTGAACTCAAAGTCAACAAAATTAAGCATGTTTGAGATTGAGATCATAGAGCTTTTAGAATTCAAGCTCAAGCTTGAGCTCAACTACTAAACAAGCTTAATCGAGGTTAAATGAGTTCTAACATATTGCATGATATTTTTAGCAAATAATAAAAAAAGGTGTAAAATAGTTTTTTGGTACAAATAAATGACACTAAAATATAAATCTTATTTTAATTCAATAAATATACATATAAAATAGCTAAATCATAATATTTGAACACTATATAATAGCTACATAAGCAACAATATAAGTATAAAATTTGTAATAAGAAATTCAATATTATCTTTTAACATTGCCACATTTATGTTAGTTAATAAGAAAACTAATATATATATATATATATATATGTATGTATGTATGTATGTATGTAAGTAATGGTATAGTAACATTTTTGTAAATAAGTATAACTTATAATGTCAGTTCAAATTAAAAGTTGACATTATAAAGCCTAATTTTCCACAAAGATAAAAGGCCAATCATAAGTAAATTTAAATGACTGTTGTATAATAAATTGATACCTAAAGGTTATTAACCATTATATTATTGGAAACTATTCAAGAGATGAATATTTACAACATTAATTTTTTAATTAATAATTGGCATTGAATATCCTGTATTATCTATAAATTGTATCTAAAGTTTCCTTTCTCTTTCAATCCATTTTTTATTTAGGCTTTCACTTCATTATTTCTCTTTGATTAAAAGGACAATATAAGGTCGATGTTGTTTAATCATTAACTGTTGAGATGCAAGTCGCTACTCTTAGATGTAATTATTTGCAAGTTTTGCATTATTTATATAAGTTTACCAGTAGCAAGAAAGAGTAATTATATAAAGGTTTGTTGATAAGGAAATTTTATTTACAAGTCATACATTATTCATATAAAGGCATACTTTGTTGAAATTTACCTTAGATATGAAAGCAAAGGGAAATGATTACTTCATGGATATCACATAGACATTCTCCATTACTTTTCTTTAAAGTCATGATATCAAATAATTAATTGTAATTTTATTATATAATGTTTATAATGCTGTTAGAACAATGATTTATGATTGTATGTATTTTTAGAAAAATATCATGATGTAGAAATTGTACAAAAAAATAAAATAGAAATAGACCACATCAATTATTATTATAAAATCAATATGGTTATAATTTGGATGGTACCATACTATTTATTTGATTAAATTGATATATAAAGGTATAATATCCACCACCTACCACCAATAAATGGTGACAATAAGTATTTATCAAGGGTCACCTAACTCTATACACTTACAAGGCATTAGGAAATGATGTCAATATTTTTTAGCAGTTTGGTTGTTAATTAAACTTAATTTATTCATTTATTTGAGATTTTTATTGGTGTTACTATTTTAAAATGAAATAATAACATATTACTATTTTAGTAACAAATAGTAATATAGTGTTATTTGGTAACTTGATTGTTAATTATAGTTAATTTATTCATTTATTTAGAATTTTTTTGTTAACATTACTATTTTAAATTGAAATAGAAACATCCTCTTTTTTAATAGTTTTATTGTTAATTAGACTTAATTTATTAATTTATTTGAAAGTTTTTAGTTAGTGTTACTATTTTAGAACGAAGCAGTAACATATTACTATCTAGAGACCAAATAATAACAAAGCATTATTTAGAAATTTGATTATTAATTAAACTTAATTTATCTATTTATTTTAAATTTTTTATTAGTATTATTATTTTGGAATTAAACAGTAACAAATTTTTTTTCAGTAGTTTAGTAGTTAATTAGATTTGATTTATCCATTTATTTGAAATTTTTAGTTAATGCTACTGTTTTAAAAAGAAACAATAATATATTACTGTGTAAAGAATAAACAGTAACATAATATTATCTAGAAATTTAGTTGTTATTTATACTTGATTTATTCATTTATTTAAAGTTTTTTATTGGTGTTATTGTTTTGGAATAAAATAGTAACATCCTCTTTTTTAACAATTTGGTTATTAATTAAACTTAATTAATTTATTTATTTAGAATTTTTGGTTGGTATTACTATTTTGGAATGAAATAGTAAAATTTTACTATCTAGATGATAAATAGTAACATATTGTTATTTAGCTATTTTGCTATTAATTATGCTTATTTTATCCATTTATTTGGAGTTTTTATCTTATACTACTATTTTTTAAAAAAATAGTAACATTATCTTCTTTGTTAGTTTGGTTGTCGATTAGACTTATTTTATCCATTTCTTTGGAGTTTTTGGTTAGTGTTATTATTTTAAAATGAAACAATAATATGTAATTATCTTAAGAATAAATAGTAACATACTATTATTTAATAATTTGATTGTTAATTAAACTTGATTTATCTATTTATTTGAAGTTTTTAATTAGTGTTATTATTTTGAAACGAAACAATAACATGTTACCTTCTTGAGAACAAGCATTAACATGTTATTATTTTACAATTTGGTTGTTAATTAGACTTGATTTATGCATTTATTTAAAATTTTTTATTGATATTACTGTTTTAGAATGAAATAGTAACATTCTCATCATTGGTAGTTTAATTTTTTATTAAACTTGATTTATGCATTTATTTAGGATTTTTTATTTAGTGTTATTGATTTTAAATGGTTACTGTCTCAAGAACTAATGGTAATATAGTGTTATTTAATAATTTGATTATTTATTAGACTTAATTTATTCATTTATTTTGAGTTTTTAGTTGGTGTCATTATTTTAGAATGAAACAGTAATATCCTCTTCTTGGTTGTTAATTAAACTTAATTTATTCATTTATTTAAAATTTTTTGTTAGCATTATTATACCGGAATGAAATAATAACATGTTACCATCTTAAGAATAAATATTAACATGTTATTATTTAGCAATTTGATTATTAATTAGACTTGATTTATTCATTTATTTTAAGTTTTTGTTTAATATTGTTGTTTTGTAATGAAACAATAACATTATTTTCTTTGGTAGTTTGATAATTAATTATACTTAATTTATCTATTTATTTAGGATTTCAAATTGGTGTTACTATCTTGAGAACTAATTTTAACATGTTATTTAACAATTTAGTTGTTAATTGGACTTGACTTATCCATTTACTTGGAATTTTTTATTAGCATTACTATTTTAGAATAAAATAATAACATCCTCTTCATTGATAGTTTGATTGTTAATTAGACGTGATTTATCCTTATATTTAGTGTTATTATTTTAAAAAAAAATAATAACATGTTACTATATAGAGTACAAATAGTAACATGATATTATTTAAAATTTTAGTTATTAATTATATTTAATTTATCTATTTATTTTAAATTTTTTATTAGTGTTATTATTTTAGAATGAAATAGAAATATCCTCTTCTTTGGTAATTTGACTATTAATTAGACTTAATTTAGCTATTTGTTTAGGATTTTTAGGTGGTGTTACTATTTTAAAACAAAATAATAAGATGTTATTGTTTGGAGAACAAATAATAATAGACTGTTATTTAGCTATTTTGTTATTAATTATACTTATTTTATCTATTTATTTAAAGTTTTTTACTTGTGCTACTATTTACGAATGAAATAATAACATCATCCTCTTTGACAGTTTGATTGTTAATTAGAATTATTTTATCCATTTCTTTGGAGCTTTTTATTGGTGTTACTATTTTAGAACAAAATAATAACATGTAACTATCTTAAAAATAAATAGTAACATGCTATTATTTGACAATTTGATTGTTAATTAGACTTAATTTATTTATGTGGAGTTTTAGTTTGTGTTACTATTTTAAAATAAAATAATAACATATTATTGTCTTGAGAACAAATAATAACATGCTATTATTTAGCAATTTAGTTATTAATTAGACTTGATTTATTTATTTATTAGGATTTTTGGTTGATATTGCTATTTTGGAATGAAATAATAACATGTTGTCGTCTTAAGACATGTTGTTATTTGATAATTTGGTTGTTAATTAGATTTGATTTATTTATTTATATGAAATTTTTGGTTAGTGTTACTATTTTAGAATAAAATAATAATATATTACTATCTTGAAAATAAATAATAACATATTGTTATTTGACAATTTGGTTGTTAATTAGACTTAATTTATTTATTTATTTCAAGTTTTTTTGTTGATGTTATTATTTTGGAATGAAACAATAACATGTAACTATCTTAAAAATAAATAGTAGTATACTATTATTTCACAATTTGATTATTAATTAAACTTGATTTAATTATTTACATGAGATTTTTTATTAGTGTTATTATTTTGAAATGAAACAGTAATATCCTCTTCATTAGCAGTTTAATTATTTATTAGACTTGATTTATGCATTTATTTGGAGTTTTTAGTTGGTATGACTGTTTTGAAACAGTTATTATCTGTAGAACAAATTGTAACATACTGTTATTTGGTAATTTAATTATTAATTTAACTTGATTTATTTATTTATTTTAGGTTTTTGGCTAATGTTACTATTTTAGAACGAAACAATAACATCCTCTTCTTTAACAATTTAGTTATTAATTAGACTTAATTTTTTTATTTATTTGAGATTTTTTTTGTTAATGTTACTATTTCAAATGAAACAATAACATGTTTCCATCTTAAGAACAAACATTAACATGTTATTATTTGATAATTTGATTGTTAATTTGACTTGATTTATTCATTTATTTCAAGCTTTTGATTGGTGTTACTATTTTGGAATGAAATAGTAATATCCTTTTCTTTAACAGTTTGATTGTTAATTATATTTTATTTATACATTTATTTAAAATTTTTTATTAATGTTACTATCTTGAAAACTAATAGTAACATGTTGTTATTTTACAATTTAGTTATTAATTAAACTTAATTTATCTATTTATTTAGAATTTTTGGTTGGTATTACTATTTTTGAATAAAATAATAACATGTTATTATCTTGCGAACAAGTAGTAACATACTGTTATTTGGCAATTGGTTATTAGTTATACTTAATTTATACATTCATTTAGGATTTTTAGTTAGTGTCATTATTTTGGAAAGAAATAGTAACATCTTTGTTTTATAATTTGATTATTAATTAAATTTAATTTATCTATTTATTTAGAATTTTTTATCAGTGTTATTATTTTGGAACGAAGCAATAACACATTTCTGTTTGGAGAACAAATACTAACATACTATTATGTGACAATTTGATTATTAATTAAACTCGATTTATTCATTTATTTTGAATTTTTTATTGATGTTACTATTTTGGAACGAAACAATAACATACTTTTCTTTTGCAATTTGTTTATTAATTAGACTTTATTTATTTATTTATTTTAGATTTTTTATTAGTTTTACTGTTTTGAAATGAAACAGTAACGTCCTCTTTTTTTAATAGTTTAATTGTTAATTAGAATTGATTTATCCATTTATTTGAAATTTTTGGTTAGTGTTATTATTTTGAAACAAAATAGTAACTTGTTACTATTTAGAGAATAAATAGTAACTTGCTATTTTGTGGTAATTTAATTGTTGATTAGACTTCATTTATCTATTTATTTTAAATTTTTTATTGGTGTTACTGTCTTGGAATAAAACAGTAACATGTTACTACTTAGTTTACAAATAGTAATATGTTCTATTTTAGTAGTTTTGTTTGTTAAGAAAATTATTATGGCACTATTAAATACTAAAAGAGTTGAGGAGTGAAAGTTTAATATGAGATTTAAATAAATTTAAATTGAAAAAAATGAGATTAAAATTAGAAAAATAACAAAAATATAAAGAAGAATTAAGAAAAGTCATTGAAAAATACTTTTTTTTATCAATTAGAGTGGGCAAAATGCCAAATAAATACGTAAATATCGAAAAGTTACATAGAATAAAAAAAATTGCCCAAAACAGACAACCAATGACAAAATTATGGTCGTTCAAAGTTTTGAATTTAATCTAAACATTTTTTTCTAGGTAGATCTCGTCAAAATCAAATTTTCTTATTTTCTATAGAAAAATCATAAGAAGATGAATGGAAACGAGTAATTATATGTAAAAATTAGTTAACTAATAAAAAAATTATGCTCTTTCAAAATTCTTAATTCATGACTGCATCCTTATAATTAAAAAGGATATTTTGAGAATTAATATTAATAATTTATAAAATCACCATCTTTTTTAAATAAAGATCAGCACTAACACTTCTTTATAAAAAAGTTCAGGAAATGACACCATAATGTAATTTAGCAATTATCACTATTTTATTATACTAATAATAATTTATTAATCTAATTAATATATTTATTTAGTTACAAAATTAATTTATGTATGCTTAATTATAATAATTACCTTGTGTAATTATTTTTTATTAATTTTTAGTTTTATAAAAATAAATTGAATTTCTCACATAATTTTTATTAATATTTAATTTTAATGTAATTATTTATTTTAATAAATTTGTGTAATATATATTAACAATTTTAAATATATAAATTCATTAGTTTTAATATCAAATATTTTTAAATTTTAATATAATTATTTATTTTGATAGACTTAGATAATATATGTTAACAATATTAAATATATAAATTTATTAATTTTACTCATATTTATAATTTTAATGTTATATATATTTAATTATAATTTTACCATACTAAAATTATTATTTTAATACATATAATAAATTAATTATTTATTCTAATGGGTTAACTCAATAACTTGATGGGTTAACACTTAAGCTTTGTTTTATATAAATAGCTGATAGTTAATAAATTAATTGATAATTGATAAATTAAGTAATAACAGATATAATAATAAATAATTAATATATATAAATATAATAATAAATTAATTATTTATACTAATGAATTAACTTAATAACTTAATGGGTTAACACTTATGCTCCGTTTTATACAAATAATTGATAATTAATAAATTAATCGATAGTTAATAAGTTTAGTGATAGCTAATAGTTCATAAGTCAACTGATTGTTTAAGAAGTATTTTATAAAATTAATTATTAAATTAAGTGAAATTATAAAATGACGTAAAAAGATGTTAATATAAATAGATATATAATTAAAATAATTCATATTTATTTAAAAATTAGATTATATTAATATAATCAAGAAGTTTAAAATAAAAATATAATATTTAATATTTAAATAATTATATTTTATAAACTTATATATTTATTTATTTATATAATTTTTATTTTATTATTATTTATAATAAATTTATAGTTACTTAAAACATAATTAATTATATTTTATGATATTATTTATTTATTTATATTTTTATATATTTATAATTTAAAATTAGGATATAGTTATGTTAAAATTAAGTTAATTATATTTTATAAAAATATATTTAAATTTATTTTATAAAGGACATGAATTGTAAATTAATAAAAAGAATAAGAATAAATTTGAAAGAAATTTAAAGAGGTAATAATTTATAATTTATAAATTATTTTAGATAGTTTATTAAATCAGAATTTATTTTCTTTAATAAGATAGTACAAAAAATATATTTAGAGGTTAACTTATAATTTATTAATATAATTAATAAATTATAAATTAACTTGTGTAAAATAAAACCTCATTAATTAGTGTGCCTCATTTGGTCGGGCAACCTGTGGTCCATTTTCCTCGATATAAAAACCAGGTACCGACCCTCATATGCCGTGTATTGGTTCTTCCGCGTGTTCTAATTCTCAGCCCCTTTTTCCGTTTTCAAAGCTCTTAAGAAATCAATGGCTGTCGCATTCTGCCATTCCCATACCTTACCCTCGCTCTTCTCTTCTTTCCTTCTATCTGTTCTCGCAACTTATTCATCTCAGTTCAAAAAGCCAAGGTTTGATCCAGATGATGCTGAAATAATCTACCTAGGAGATGCAAAACCCAGTGCTGGAGTAATCGAACTCAACGGTGACTAAACCTACATATGCCAAGCTTGATGGGTCACTTATCCAGATGATGTTTTGCTTTGGGACTCAAACACAGGAAAACTGACTGACTTCTCAACTCATAATTCTTTCAAATCAACATTCAAGGAAGTTCACTGTATGCTTCTGGGATGACCTTCTTCCTTGCTTCCGTTGGATTTCAATTCCCACCAAACCCATGAGGCGGCTTCCTCGGCCTATTTAACATATCAACAGCGGACTCATTTCGAAGCCAAATTGTTCACGTCGAGTTTGATACTTTTTTGAATCCTGAATGGGATCTGCCAGTGGAGCATGTGGCAATCAACAATAACTCGTTACATTCAAAAGTTTATACGAGTTGGAATGCTAGTCTGCACCGCGATGACACTATGAATGTCTGGATTATGTATAACGCTATGACAAAATATCTGTGTCCTGGACGTACGATAGTACCTCGACTCCTGCAAAAAAACACTAGTCTTTCTTATCTAATTGATTTGAAGAAGGTTCTGCTTGAACGGGTCAAAATTGGCTTCTCTGCGGCAACAAGTATGTAATTAGAACGGCATACTCTTTTCTCGTGGGAGTTCAATTCAACTCTACGAGCAAGTGGTGGCGGCGGAGGAACAAAGAAAATAAGCTTAGCACTGATTTTACGTGCTGTCCTAGGTGGTGTTTTCGTAGTAGGAGTCATTGCAGCTTTTGCAATAATTTGGAGGTGGAAGAGAAACGAAAAAAATAGACAGCAGAAGAGTTGAACTTAATATCAATCAATGACCATATTGAAAGAGGAGCAGGGCTAAGAATGTTTTCTTACAAAGAGCTTGCTTCAGCTACCAACAACTTTTCCACTGCTAGGAAGTTGGGTCAAGGCGGATTTGGTGGTGTTTACAGAGGTTACTTTGGATTTGTCGGTTGCTGTGAAGAAGATATCAAGGGGTTCTAGATAAGGGCGAAGGGAGTATATAACTGAGGTGAAGGTTATCAGCAGCCTGAGACACCGAAATCTTGTGCAACTCATTAGAGGATGCCTTGAAAAAGGTGTGTTTTTGCTTGTTTATGAGTTCATGCCAAATGGTAGCCTTGATTCTCATTTATTTGGCAACAAGTCTTCCCTCCCTTGGAACGTGAGGCACAAGATAGCTCTTGGATTGGCGACTGCAGTGCTCTGTCTGCATGAAGATTGGCAACAATGTGTAATTCATAGGGATATCAAGTCTAGCAATGGTGGATTCTAGCTTCAATGTCAAGCTTGGTGACTTTGGGTTGGCTAAGCCCATGGATCATGAGCTATGTCCCTAAACAATTGTGTTGGCCGGAACTTTTGGCTACTTGGCTCCAGGATATATAAGTACACGTAGAGCTAGTAAAGAGTCTGATGTATTTAGTTTCGGAATGGTTGCATTAGAGATTGCCACAGGAAGGAAGGCAAACGATCTCACAGAAGACAACAATGCTGAAAAGGGATTGGCTGAGTGGGTGTGGGATCTCTATGGCAAAGGAGAGATGATTAGGGTAATGGATAAGAGATTGCGGACGGATTTTGATACAAAACAAGTAGAGTGTTTAATGATTGTGGGGTTGTGGTCCGTTCATCTTGACAGAAATCTGAGACCGGCAATCAGACAAGCAATTTATATGCTTAAATTTGAAGCCAGCATGCCAAATCTTCCTCCAAAGATGCCCATTCCATCGTATCATGTCCCAACACCTTCATTAAGCTCCGGAGAAGCTGAGACAACCACAAGCATTCAAATGGGCCGTTGAATTTATGTCATGTATCGTATGAAAAGTCTATAACTTTCACTATGTCTCCTACTTGATATAAGAATTGTGCATCTTCACTTGTAGAATTGGGTTCAAATTTACTGTCAGTACTCCATAATTTGTAAAGTTTCTTTGGTATTTACTTTTGGTTGCCAATTTTTCCTTGAAAGAATACATTATTTGACAATAATTGTAGCATGTCAAGGGGCGAAGCTCTTTCTAATTTGTTATATAATGAGTCATCACCAATGATTATACTGGAAGGGAGGGATACAACAAAGCAAAGATTCCTAGTCATATAAATTTATTTGATTACATTAATAATTTGAATAAGAATGTTTAATAAAAGTAGTTGTTTATTTGAATATGTTTGAATAAGAATATTTGATAAAAAAATGTTTGATTCCTAGTCATATAAATTTGTCATTTGTATATAAAATGATATATAAAGAAATGAATATATTTTATAAGTTATTTGAATATTTTTATTTTAATAATATTTCAATATTTTAAAGTATATATTATTTAATAGATTAAATTTTAATTTATTATATATTAAATATTTCTTTAAAATTAAATTTATATAATTTTTATAGTTATTAAATTTCTTTTTCAAAAATCAATATGAGTACTTTAGATTTTTTTTTTAAAAGAACAAAGCTGAAAATACAAAAATTAATTAATATTAATTTAATCTTTTTAAATAGTCAATTGAAAACGTTGGCATCAAAAGCATTTTCAAAATAATTTTTTTAAAGACAATCAACTAATTGTCAAATACCAAAATTGGCTTATTAATAAATCAATTAATTTTGCTTAAACCAACTAAAATTATTTGCCAAATCCATTAATGCGCTCTTTGTCATTTTTTTTCCTTTTGGTGTCATAGTGGGTTTGAGATAAAGGAATAAGCTCAGCACTGAAAACATCAAACAGTCCCAAAGGCCCGCCAGACGAGCAAAAATCTAGACCAAAAACAACACAACAGGCATGGTCCAATGGGACTGTCATGCGACTCATATGGCAGACACGAGAATCTACAGTAAGTGAGCAGGGAGTATTGTGTTTAATTCGATTTCATTAACAGAAATTAAAAGAATGAGAAAACGTTAGAGTTTTATGCACTTTTTAAAATGTTTATGATTTTTTTTCTTATAACTAGTATATATATTTATAAATTGTATGGTTTTATATATAAAAAATATCACTCGTCCAGTTGCTACTCTAGTAGTATAGTAACACTAGGGGTTTTTACTCCTCATCATATTTAAGGTTCAAACCCATGACTTTTAATGATTACGATGGTATTTGATGTTGTCTTGAGGATTTTACTCCCTTTTATGTCTAGGGTTTAATTTTAAGATTTTGTGCATATGCATTAAGTACTACTCCTATAATTACCAAAAAAAAAAAAGAGTCAATCTAGTAGGTTAATAAGTTAGGCTTTAGTTAATATGATTTGACATATTATATAAAACAAGTCAAAAGTTAGAGCAAAGTATGTTTTATTTTACAAACAATTTTCGTCATGCCAAAAATAAAAGAAATTGTTGGGGCTCTCTATAATGACCTGTCTATTCCTAAGGACTAGTATAGCGATAAATAATTAATTATAAACATAATTGATTATTAATAATGAGTTTTTAAATAATTAATTATATCCCAATCCATTTTTATAGTCAATTGTAACTTTTTCATAATTATGTATTAATAATCTATTCTTATTTGGATTGTATATAAAATCTCTTTTTTTTTTGGGTATGAAATTATTGAAAAGAACAAGAAAGGAAGAGTGAAAAATTATAGAATTTGCTAAAAAGAAATATGTAAAATACCCCTTTAAATATTAGGATGGTTGGATTTTGCTAGGGATGGAAATAAGTTAAGCTGATTATTAAGAGCATATAACATAACTTATTTTTGGTCTAGTCTAACCTAATCTCTTTATTTAAATAACTCAAGCCAAGGTTGATAAATAGGCATATTTAAATAAACTGGCCAAACCTATATTTTATAACCTTAGCTCATGAGCATATCAGGCTAACATATTTAATAATTAATATGTTTGTATATAATATAATATAGCATCATATATTATCACAACCTACCTGACCATAACCAGTGTGGATCCTATTATTAGGTTTTCACAAACTTGTCAAAGTCTAATTTGGTATCATTACATAATAATTATAAGCTAATATTTAGTATAATTACTTCATTTCATTATTGAAAAGGAATATTTACATATTTCATATGTACAAAGTATTTGCAAAGCCCATTGTTCCCAAAAATCTTGGTGTCTTTATCAAATTATGATTGCTTGGAATACTACTCGGGATAACTTTACTTGTGTACAATTAGCGGTGGTTGTGGAGCTTTAATTTGAACATCTATAAAATAATTTTAAAAGAAACAATGAGATTTAAGTCCTATTAAACAGATAATTTACTCAACTATATCATTTTTATAATTAGCATCTCAAATACTGTTACTTACTACATTTCAAATATTCAAATACACATAAATAACATATAAGTAGCATAAGTAAGAAAATTATAATTCATACATTTTAAAAGTCAAAAGTAACCTACTGTGTACCTTTCTTTCACCCTTATTCATTTACAAATCCAATCTTATTCTTTAGATATTTTATCAATTAGCAAACTAATAACTTAAATCTAGTATAAATATTTCAATTCCAATGTTTCATTATCACATTTTTGCATTACCATATTTCCATATCACATTTCACAATTTATTAGTCCATTATCAGTTTACACACTTTCATGATTTATCATTTCATCATTGTATTCCACATCTTCTTATTTATCGCATCCTCTTCATCATACCTATCATAATTTATTTTGTCATAGCAATCCAATCAAAAAATACCAATCATTAATCAAGTTCATAATTCAATTAACTCCAATATACATAAATTATTATAACATTTTATTTCATATTCCAATTTAAAGTATAACTTTAAGATATTTGAGTTTGAGACTCAAGTGTAGTTTCCTCAAAATAGGGTCATGCTTCAACATCATGCCCATGTATAAAAAGATAGAACTACAAGGCAACTTAGGCATTTAAGTATAGTATTTGAATACAAGATCCCTAAAATATTAGGCCCAGTATTTGAATATCATATTTGAACATTTGAAGTTAGTAAGTTTAGCTTCTCTTATACTCAAGTACTTGTCTTCAAGATTAGACTTAAGATAGTACTTAAGTACTATACTTAAGTATTAACTTGAGATTTCTAACAAAGCAACACAAAAAAAATGCAAGAATCCTTCTTAGTCCTACTTACCTTTAACTAACTCCTAGATTTTTAGAATATTATTAAACATGCACATATTTTTCACTAGTTTTCCATAAAAACACATTCCATTAGCAAGGGTTCAATCACATTCATAAGATAACTTACAATTTTATCCATTAAAAAAAATAGATCATTGAACTTATTAATTCGAGCAAATTATCTGCTTACAAGTCTTAGTATGGAGGAGATTGGGATGAGGAATCTTAAGATATATTGATAATCATATTTCACAAACATTCAAGCTTTAACCATAAAATCCTTAATTTCCATTCTATTATCAAAACTAATGAAACCTAATTTTAAAACTCATAATTTATGGAACCATCCCTTGATGAATGAATGCTTGATAATAATTACTTTAGGGATTAACTAGTTTTCTTTAAGTATTTAACTTGCATTTGAAAGGAATATGGAAGAGAGGATAAGGAGAAGGAGGTTCGATGGTGATTGCAAGAAAATTAGGAAAGAGTGATTGTGTTTTTTAGTTTAGTTGGTAAAAAGGTAAATTTTGTAATTTATAGGGCTATTAAGGCAATTTGAAGATCTAATGATCTTAAATCTCCTCCGTACACCCTAATTTAATTCTAAACTCCACATAATTTTATAATTAATTTAATTTTATCTATTTTATATTAAAATTCTATTTTCTATAATTAATCACTTATTCTAAATATATTCATAATATTTCCTTAATTACTGATACATATATGGAATTACCAAGTAAATAAATAAAATATTTAGGGTATAATATATATAATATACATATTTATAAAGTATACATAAATTTAATACAAGAAATTATAAATTAGACTTAATTTAGTTATTAACTTATTTTCAGCATTAATAACATTTACTTGTTAACTTATTTGAATATTTAGTTATGTAAATAGGTTTTTAAATAAGTTGGCAAATCAAACCAAGTATAAATTATGACTTTATATAGGTTAAAAGGCTAGACCAATATTTTACAAAGCATGCTTGCCTTATTTAATGTAAAGCTTAATTCACTATAAGAAAACATGGCAACACCGATGATATTTTTAGTGACAACAAATACTTAGTTGTTGTTGATTCATTAGATGACTTTTACCGATGACAAAAGTCATTGGTGATGCTTAAAAAATAAATAGGTGTCACTTTTTCTAGATAGGCAAGGAAATGGAAACCATCAGTGACGATAGTTGTCATCAGTAAAGGTTAAGGATTTTCATCAATGACAACTATTGTTATTGAAGACTGACTTCTAAAATTTACGCAAGAAGATGTATTCTTTAGCAATGACATAATCATCGGTGAAAGTTAAACTTGTACCGACGACAATAATTATTGTTGAAAGTTTATAATTTAACAATGACAATTGTCATCAATAAAAGTTACAACCTTCATCGACGACAATGTCGTTGCTAAAAGTGATGGCATAATTTACCGTGCCCCTCTTCAACGATGACAAAGTTATCACTGAAGGTTATAACTTTTACCAATAACAATTATTATCACTGAAAAATGGCATGAGAAGTTTTATGCATAAATATCCCCTCTTCAGCGATGACAATGTTGTCAGTGAAAGTTATAGTTTTTATTGATGACCTTTCAATGACGATCGAGAAATTTTTTCGTCACTGAAGGGTTTGTTTATAAATACTTAGCCAGTGCGAATTCAATCTTATTTCATGTGGTGAGGAAGGAAGCAGTAGAGCGAGAGATTAAGGTATGTAATTTTTTTCATACTATAATAGTATTTTCTATTTATATATTTTTATAATATAGTATAATATCTTATTTATATAATTTTGATTTGTTAGTTTTTGTTGCTATTCATTGTTGCTTGTGTTAGATATTTAGAAAGTATTTTATTCAGTAGATTTATTCTATTAAGGTATGTGAATTAAATTTTCATAATATTTTATTTAAATATGTAATTTATGATGTGAATAATATGAAATTAATTTATTTAGTTTAATTATATGACTACTTTGGTATGAAATAAATATTGTTTGGTTTTATATGTTATAAGTGTTAAATGTGTTGACGTAATTTTATTTTCATGTATAATTTATAAATATAAATTTATTGTTGTTATTTGTTACTAAGTAAAATTGTAATTTTGCATAATACTGATGTGTATAAATTATTTAGTTATGTTAATATGAGATGGAGTTATTACTGAGATTTTATCTACAAACCTTAGAATCTAGGATGTAGTTTTGAAATATAAAATTTTGAGTTTCATTGAAATAATGTAACATATTAAATTAGAATGATTTTATAAAAATATTTTAAAAAATATATTGACATAGGAATAAACATTTAGGTATATAATTATTTTTTTCAATTTAACTTAGTAAAAATATTTCAATGAAAACATATAATAATGAAAGTCAATGTTATAAATACATTTAATGAAATATTATAAATAAGATATTATGAAAGTTTTAAAAATTTAAAACAATTATATATGTAAAGAACAAATTGGTATATTAAGTGAGTTAGAAATAATATATTGACAAATTATATTATATATGTAAAACAATTATATATGTGAAGAACAAACTTGGTATATTAAGAAATTTTACATTTTAACAATTTTAAAATGATATGATAACATATAACTAAATAACAGTATAAAACTCATTAATACTATTGATAATTTATATTTAAATACTTTTTTTAATTATGAATATAAGTAATATATTATTTATTCATTAAAATATGTATAAATAATATTTTTTTATAAAAATAATTTACTATAAAATAAACATACCTTAAATTATTCATAGTACAAATGAGACCTTGTGAAGAAACTTCAGAAAGATCTTTAACACATTGAGCACAAATTATGTCATAAGAATATTTAATATTAAATATTTTATAACTATATTTTATAAAAAATATTTTTTTATCAACATGCCTAAGTTTTAAGCACATTTTACTTGTTAATAAATATGAATTTGAAAAATGACACTGTCATAATTAGGAGTTTGTTTATTGATTTTAAAATAGATTTTAATTTTTATGATTGTAAAAAATTATTTTTTGAATAAATGTTTGAAAGGATATACCTTCCGATATTCTTTAATATAATAGGTTTACTTGATGATGCATTTGCCTAATGAAGCATTGTAAAGCAGTCCCATTCATTTTCAATGGATGTCCATACAAGAGATATATAAAAAAATTGAAAGATTATATCAGGAATTGTGCTCGAACTTGAGGGTTTAATTGTAGAAGGATATATTGTTGATGAGGTGTTAACATTTTATTATATGTGAAGGAGTGGAAACTAGATTTAATTGGCCTGACTGAAATCAGGAAGTAAAATCCAAACACACAAAAAGGGCATTGTCACTAGTTTAGATCTCAATGTCGACCTATTAGGAAAGAAGATTATTTTTCACGTTCGATAAGAGAGATCGAGATATTGTCATATGGTACATCTTGAATAACTATGCTGAGATTGAAAAGTATCATTAGTAAGTTTCTATAATCATTCATACTTTTCTCCTAATTAATTATAATGGACTAAAATACATATATTGTATAGTGACCATCAACAAGAGCTTGAACAAAGTGGTGCTGAAAATAATGATAAGTTACAAGAATAAAATTCTCTATGTGTTTTTACTTTAAGGTAAAAGTTTATTTCTTTCCAGTCCATATTATACGAATCATGTAAATATTGCTCTTTACTTGTACTTTTTCTCTAATTTAACTTTTCATAGAAATACTATTTTTGTAGATATACCATTTATATAGGAATGGTTCCCCGAAAGCCACTGAAGAGCTACTATCATTAGTTTCCAATCTTAGTTTTACTATTATGATATACTCAGTGTGTATTATGAATAGAGTGCACTTTATAGTTGAAACTTAGGATATGAAGCATAAAATACAGAATAGTGGTATTTCCATTTTGGAAATTGACAGTAAAATGTTTTATGGTGTATTAGAGGACATTATAGAGTTGACTTATTTAAATAAGTACAATGTGACTTTATTCAAATGCAAATGGTGTGATACCATCCTAGAAAGAAGAAACTTTGCATCAAGAAGAACATTACAAACATCTTCGTTAGTGGGTAATGGTACAAAGACGATCTTTACATACTTGCAACCCAAGCAAAATAAGTCTTTTATATCGTGGATCTTCTTAATGGACCAAATTGGAGGATAATCCTATAATGTGGTGCATCGCAATGTATGGGATCTACCTAATGATGATGTTAGTATACAAGACTTGCCATTCTTACAAGAAAGCAATTCCTTCAATTTCAACCTCATAATTGATCTTGGAGATTTCCATTTAGTGAACTTGAAGGATAAAAAAAAATGGTTCTTTAACCATTTCATCTTCCAAGAATGCTGGATTTGCCATAGATGGAGTCAATATCTCTATCAATGATGAAGATAGTTTCAAAAATGAAACGATTGAAGATTATATGGAGGAGGGGCTTCTACAGTTTGATAATGACGGAGACTGTTAACATGAGGATGAGGCTATTAGGTTCGTTGACACTAATTTAGATTAAGGAAATAACATTTTTTATTTTATAATTCATAATTGTGTAATTTCATTATATGAATATAGTAATTTATATCTTGTCGTTAATTAATTCAATTGTGAAATTTTCTCTTAAATACTTACACAATGTGTATTATCCTAGTCATTGTAGATGTTGAGGCATGACACCATGGAGGTGATGCTAGAAATGACTCTCTATGTTGGCTTCCTATATCCATCGTAGTGTGAGGGATTAGATATCTCTTTTTATTATGTACACTCAAGTTGATTATTTATTAAATATGAATTTATGGTATTGATATTTTCTATTATCCATCAAAGTTGTAACTTTAAGAAAGAGGGGTTTGAATAGTTAGACATTAGTTATATGCCCATTCATTATAGTCGCATTGAGGGATACAAATGGGGGTAAGCATTTGTGCCAAAGGGTTATTTTGCTTTTTTGTATGGAATATTAGTTATGTGCTTATTCATAGTAATGGCATCGAAGGATGCAAATGACTATCTAAAGGGATGAGTGAATTAACAAAATATCTAATGGAAAAAGCCTTAGTCTTGCCAAAGGGCTTAATTATTGCTTAAAGGATCGGTAGAATTGGATAGTGAAGCTTTTGGTCATGAAAAAATGTATGACCATAGTCGAAGGGCATGAGTAGATTGCTCCAGAAGGAGTAGTCCAAAATTATATCAAAGTGGTTCGAAAGGATCATTTGAATTGCTCAAGGGAGTATTGCACAAAACCCAAGGACCTTACTTTGCACCTAATTAATACAATGAATCTAATATGGTTATGTTTAAGAGTTTTCTAAAAAATGTTTTTAGAATTCCTTAAAGATATTTATTTTAGAGTTTTAAAAAACATTAGGCCTAATCATCAAGAAACTTAAAGGATTGCATAAAATTTTACATAAGGAGATATTTTAAAAAATTTAGGATAAAAATGCCCTTAGAAAAAACCTTATAGATACCCTCCAAAAGCTATAGTTTTGCATCCAGATTTGAATAGAATTTCATTGTTCAATTGAGAGTTCTTTCTTTTTCTTCCCTAATTAGCTCTTGAGCTATTTTGGTATTAGAGTTAGGTTTATCTAGCTTTTTGCATAAATTTTTGTGTCAGAGGTATTTAGAATACTTCCTGATTTTCATACTTTAACAATAGCAAATATAAAAATCTCAATTTTCAGTTAGTTTCTTGGTAAAAAAACATCATAGACAAATTTAGAGTGGTGAAAATGTTGAATTGCAAAATTTCATGACAAATGGAGCTACCACATTTCCTCATGTGCTACACATGCTTGACTGAGGTTAAAGATGATCATATTAGTGCCACGTCATCCACTTCACAAGCGTCACATGTCAAAGTATGCCATGTCAACATACCCAATTAACTATCTAACATCAATTGCAGAGTTAACACTCAAGTGCATAGTTAGTGCCTCGTCAACCACCAAGGTTATGCTATGTCTCCTTTTGGCCATGTCAACATAATTTCCTATAATCTCATACCACCAAGGTTGTGCCATGTCTTCTTTTGGCCACAACAACAGAATTTTCTATAATTTCATAATTTCCCTTTAACTTCCTTATATTTCTAATTTAACCCTTATTATTCTTTAAAATTATGAGACTTACCCAAGGTTATGCCATGTCTTCTAATTGTATTTTGATCCCATAATTTATCCTTTAGTTTCATACTAAGCTCTTCTAACCTTAGCACAAGTACTAAGCATCTTTGAACCTTACTCTAACAAGTAAGTGATAAAAACTTTATTGAAAATGAAAGCGCTTACCACTATTATAAAAACCCTACACTTGACCAAAAATCAAATTATACCTTAAACTTTGTCTAATTGTTACAAATATCCCCCCAAACTTTCTAGAAATTTAATTTTAACCCCATAACCCACTTTAAATTACTAAAATACCACTGAGAAGACAAAATGAAAGAAACATTTAAGAGATTGAGATAGAAGAAATGTAAAGATAAATTTAACAATTATAAAAGATTGTTAATGCCAATAGGACTTATTAAATCAAAGAAGAAACCCAACCTACTATTTTTTAGCAATCAATCATCACCCCTAAAGATAGCTAATCCAAGGAACCGATATTAAAGTAGACATTCCAAATTACAAGGGATGGCTCTAACCAAATGAATATGTAGATTGGTTTCAAATAGTTGAAAGGGCATTTGAATTAAAATACATACTAGATCAGCAAAAGGTTAAAATTATTACTATCAAGCTAAAGAAGCATGCCTCCATCTAGTAGGAAAATTTGAAGAAGAAATAAGAATGCAAAAGACAAAGCAAGATCAAGACATAGGAGAAAATGCATTGAGAACTTACATGTTAGTTCCTACCTAATCACTATTATCAAGATAATTTTATCCATTTGCAAAATGTCTGCCAAAAGTTTCTATCTGTGAAAGAGTATACTAGGGAATTTGAAAAGTTAATGATGAAATGTGATATTACAAAAAAAGGAAGAGTAGACTATTGCTTACTACCTTGGAGGACTAAATTTTGATATTACCTAATTAGTCTAACTCTAACAATAGTAGACTTTAGATGATATCATCTAACTTGTTATTTGAATTGAGAAAAAACTTTCTAAAAGGCCTAAATTCCAACCTTCCTCTTCAAGAAATCCTAGTAACACTCGTAAAAGTCAAACCTTTCAACCTAATACCTTAAATAAGACCTTACTTAAACCTACCAAAGAAACAAACCCTAAAACACCCACTAAATCTATAACTTTTAAATGTTTCAAATGCCAAGGATATGGCCATATTGCATCAGATTGCTCAAATCGAAAAGTCATTACTATCTTTAAAGGAGAAACTCAAGAAATATCAAAAGAATAAGAGCTTGAGTTAACAAAGGATGAATACTTTGAATCACCAATGTTTGATGAAGAACTCAGCCTTATTGATCATGAGAAATCATTAGTGATTAGATAAAATTTACATACCATAGCCAAAAAGGAAAAACCTTAGCTGAAGCACAACATATTCCACACTCGATTCACAGCCTAAGATAAAGTTTATGATGTCATTATAGAGAGCAAAGTTGTGAGAATGTTGTATTAAGATACATGGTGAAAAAGCTCAAACTACCTACCCAAAAACATCTGTATCCTTACAGGTTACAATGACTTAACAAAGATAATGAGATAAAAGTTATGAAATGTTACCTTGTTTCCTTTTCAATTGGTAAAAAGTACCAAGATGAGGTATAGTATAATGTCATTCCAATGGAAACCCATTACCTCTTCTTATGAAAACCTTAGCAGTACAACTATCTTGCTATGTACGATGGTTATGCAAATATTTAGTCTTTCATAAAGGATGGATTGAAAATCAAGTTAACTCCATTACTACTTAAAGAATTTAATCAAGCCAAAGGTGAAACTAAGCCATTAGTGTCATTAGTATCTAAAGCTCAGTTTAAGGTGACATTAATAGAAACTTGAGCTATTTGCCTCATATTATTGCTTGAATAGAACAAAAAAATTACCCTTCCACCAGAAGTTGAGCAATTACTTGCTAAATTTCCAAATATTGAACTAGAAGAGATTCCTCTTGGCTTACCACTAATGTGAGACATCCAACATGCTATTGACTTCACCCTTGGAGCTATCATTCCAAATAAACTAGCCTATAAGATGAGTCTCTAAGAGCATGTTAAGATCTAATGTCAAGTTAAAGAGTTACTAAAGAAAAGATTAATCCAAGAAAGCATCAACCTCTATGTTGTACCAGCATTTTTAGCACCAAAGAAGGATATAAATAAGATCTCCATCAAATATCGATTTCTAATACTTAAACTCGATGATATGCTTGACTAACTACATGGAGTCACTATCTTTTCTAAATTAACCTTCACAATGGATATCTTTAGATTAGAATATGGCCTAGAAATGAATGGAAGACTACTTTTAAAACCAAAGATGGCCTATATGAATGGATTGTAATGCCTTTTGGATTATCAAATGCTCCTAACACATTTATGCACTTAATGAATCAAGCATTTCAACCTTTTATCGAGAAATTTGTAGTTGTGTACTTTGATAATATCTTAATTTATAACAAAAGAAAAAAAGAACATTTGGAGCATATTTGACAAGTGTTAGAAATCCTTAAGGAGTAAAAACTTTATGTCAACCTCAAGAAGTGTTCATTCTTAACAAATGTAGTTATGTTTGTTGGGTATATCATCAATGTAGAAGGTATTCAAGTTAATCCAAGCAAAATAAAAGCCATTTATAGTTAGTTAACTCCTAAATCTATCTATAATGCTAGGAGCTTCCATGGACTAACCTTTTTTATCGAAAATTCATCATAAACTTTAGCTCCATTACTACCTTACGTATAAACTGCATTAAAGGAAATCAATTCCAATAAATAGAATAAGCCTAGAAAAGTTTTGAAGAGATGAAGAAATGATTGACTGAAGCCTTAGTATTAGCCCTTCTAAACTTTGACCAGGTCTTTAAAGTTAATTATGATGTTCTAACACTTGAATTGGCATTGTTTTAAGCTAGAAAGGATGTCTAATCACTTTTTTTAGTGAAAAACTTAGCAATGCCAAACTTAAATACCCTACTTATGACAAAGAATTCTATGTTGTCATTCATGCTTTACAACATTAGAGCCACTACCTATTACCCAAAGAGTTTATCCTTTACTCTAATCATGAAGCCCTCAAACATTTAAATTCTCAGTAAAAAATTAGTCATAGACATGCTGCTTGGAGTGAATTCTTACAGGGATACTATATTTTACAAACATAAAGCTGGAAGTTAGAATACTATGGCAAATACTCTTAGTAGAAAATACACTTTGTTGCCTATTCTTCAAACAAAAATTATTAGATTTAAAACTATTAAAGAACTATACTAAGATGATATAAATTTTAGAAAACTAAAGTATCACCGAAACATAACCATTCCAACAATACTATGGACATCAAAGATTCTTATTCAAAGATAAGGCTTTATGCATTTCCCAATGTTCCTTATTGCGAGCCATTACTTGGGAAGCTTATGATAGAGGATTAGCCGGTCACTTTGGATGTGATAAAATTGTAGCCTTAGTTAAAGAAAATTTCTGCTAGCCTAAGCTTGAAAGAGATATTAACAAACACATCTAGAGATGTAGAATTTGTCACATGGATAATATAAAAAGTTAGAATATAAGGTTATACATGCCTTTACTGATTCTAGAAGCATGTTAGGAAGGGGTTAGCATGGATTTTGTGCTTGAACTACCACGTATTTTGAGATAAAAGGATCCCATAATAGTTATTGTAGATAGATTCTCAAAGACAACACATTTCATTGTGTCAAAGGACAAGTGATGTCATCTAGATTATAGACTTATGCTTTAAAGAAATTATTCAACTTTATGGCATTCCAAAAATAATAACTTCTAACTAAGATGTCATTTCTAAATCATTTTTAAAGAACCCTGTGGAAGAAAAGAGGAACCAAGCTTCAATTCAGTAGTACTAGTCACCCTTAAACAAATGGACAAATAAAAGTAATTAATAGACTTTTAGGTAACCTGCTCCATAGCTTTGTTAGAAAAAATCTAAAGTAATGAGATCTTATACTTGCTTAGATCGAATTTACTTGTAATAACTTCATTATTTAGGCTACTGGAAGATGCCCGTTTGAGGTGGTGTATGATACTTGACCCCTTAGCCCACTAGATTTAACACCATCTTCTTCCAATCGATAATATAGTGCAAATGCAGAGCAAAGAGCAAAAAAGATAAAAAAAAGCTTGATGAACAAGTCCATGCAAAATTTAAAAATAGAATTCAAAACATAAAGCCTAGAGAGACAAACATTGAAGAGAGTATACTTTCAAGAAAGGAGACTTGGTATGGATACACTTGCGAAAAAAGAGATTTTCAAATTAGCTGAATGTTAAATTATCCCTAAAGGCAGAAGAGTTGTTCTAAGTTATGTAAAAGATTAATGACAATGCTTACAAGATAGAGTTGTTAGATTCCTATGGCATCTTTACCACTTTTAATGTTGTTAATCTCTCACCATACTATTAGAAAGATAACTAGACCTTACTTTGCACCTAGTCAATATAATGAATTCAACATGGATATGTTTAAGAGTTTTCTAGAAAATGTTTTTAGAATTTCTAGAAGATATTTTTTAAGAGTTTTAAAAAACATTACACCTAATCATTAGGAAACTTAATGGATAACATAGAATTTTGCATAGGGAGATATTTTAGAAAATTTAGGATAAAAATGTTCCTAGAAAACCCTTATAAATACCCTTTAAAACCTATAGTTTTGCATCCAAAGCTAAATAGAATTTCATTGTTAAGAGTTCTCTCTCTTCATCTTCCCTAATTAGCTCCTAAGCTAGAGCATAACCAGAAGGCTGAGAAGAGATTTAGTGGAATCAATGCTATATGCATAATCCGTGGGTTGGATAGAGTATGTGCAATCTTTCTACATGATTCTTTGATATAATGGGCTAGGTTATATAGTTTCTTTGTGGAATGGCAATAATGACTTAAAGGAATGGTAGTAGATTAGCATTGCATAGTCTTGTTGTCAAGAGACTTTGTAGTAATGATCATGAGTTCACATTTGCTCATGTATAAGTAAAGAGGAGCTTAAGATAGAGTGGAGGATGCTTTATGCTCAACTCCTTCTAGGTGTTGAAGTGGGGAATCTTCAAAAGATACACTCAAAAAAGTTGTTAGAGGATACAATTGAGTAAGACTATAGAAACCTAGACATTATTGAATATTGCTTAAGGTAAAAGGAGTCATGAGGACTGTAATGCTAAAGAGTATCAACTCCAAGGAGGTTATAATGGCCGATAAAAAGCTAGAGGGTATCAATTCAAAGAGGATCAAAGAATCTAATCGATTTTGAAAGTGGTATTGTGAAGTGTTATGAATTGACCAAAAGCAAATAATAGATTTGGGAGTAAGGTTATAGAGCCTTTGCATAAATCAAGTGTAAGTCTTATCTCTTATACCATTAGTTATGGCACATTAGATGCAAGATATCTATTAGTAGGTGATTCAAAATATTAAGCATTATTCATGAGCTATCAAGTTAGCACATAATTTAGCCACAAAGGTGGCATTTGTGTAAGCTATAGAGGTAATGAGCACAAAATTATAGAGGTAACTACTTGTTGGATGAGTTATGGATTTTGAGAAAGCTAGTGGGAGAGTGGCACTAAAGGGTGTTAGGACACTTTGAAAAGGGATTATAGAGGTAGCCCTATAAAAAAATTATGGAGGATGCATTTGGCTAAGAAAATAATGATATTATGAAGGAGAAAACCCAAATTTGAGATAGGAGAAACTTTTATAGTGCTAAAAAAGATAGGCTTGGATGGGTAAAGTAATAAGTTGGAGTAGCAGGCTAAAGATCACAATGAAGTTTCAAGGAAGTAAGAGATTCTTCATAAAGTCATATCAAATTAAGGTGTCAATGAGGACATTAACATTTTAAATGAGAAAAAATGTCACAAGCTAACAATTGTGGCAGTTTAACAGGCATATGTGCTTGGTTTAAGATGAGACTTGATAAAAAAATCATGCATATTATAGTGATTTTATGGCTGAAATTTAGGAGCAATCCAGCTAGTGTATTACTTTTCTAATTTTCCTAATTTTGAGGTTATTTTTGTTATTTTGATATGGTTTGAGAATTTAAAGAAGTTTGAGAATCCTGTATCTATGATTCTCACATTTTTATCTTTATGTTGGTATATTTTTACATGAATTGGACACTTAAAGCTTTAAGAAAAGGCCTTACAATAGTTTGGAAAATGTAGGTCAACTCCTAGCAGAACAACTTTCGCTTAAAATACTCTTTAAAAGGATGAAATGTCAAGAGAGCTTGGTAGGGTGCTTGGACACTAAGATAGGGACTCAAGTGTGTTAGTTTATGGCCATCTCCTACTCACTGAAAACTATAGAATGAGGTATATACCAAGCAAATGAAGTATCCTTTTCCTTTTTCAATTATCTCTTTCAGTTTGTTATGCCTAAAGGCTTCATGTATGGGGTAATCTTAAAATTTAGTATGCATAATTGCTTCAGTGACATTTGATTGTGGGTTGCAGACTTGTGAGTTATGTTATCTTTACCATGCATGCCACAAGTGGGTTTTAATGGAAAAGTTGGCATGTTTGCTAAAAGTGGCAAACAATGCGTTGCATGCACCAAATAGTTTCGACTAGTGAATTATCGACATGTGATGATAAACATGCACACAAAAAGGATATATATATATATATATATATATATATATATATTTCTTGTAACTTTCTTATTCTATAAAATTATGAAAATGAACATTCTTGTTTGAATAATGATAGTGAGACCCATGAGTATTTTTTTTGTCTAATTTTAAGCCAAAATTTGTTGGATGAATCCAACAACAATTAAGAGAAGATCATACTTCCTTAACCAACTCTTCCATTTGGAATTCTTTGCTTTCGTTTCGCAAAATTGTACAATTCTTCTTACAAGGATGATGACCCTAAAATGATCACCCTTTCTCAGCCAAATGTTTGTCCAAAGTATTAAATTAATGACTAAAATGGTCATCATCATAATTATACATTGTACTTAGTATTACTGTTTGACTTATCTTTGTAATTATCATATAATTAACTTCATCCTTTTAGATTAAGTGTATTTTTCTTTGCTCTGCCGTCCCTTTCTCTCAAACTCAACAGAAATTTCTTGAAAATGCAGCTGTATGGGGTTCATATCACATTGGTGACATATTTATAGGCATAAAAAATACATATTTTATTCAAAAATGCTTTATGTACCAAAAGTGAAATCGAAGATTAAATTTAATATTTTATATTAATTAAATTGAGTGTTATATTTATACTTATCTTATTATCTTATATTTAATTGATAGACTTTAATTTACATTTGTAACTCCAATCCGCTATGATGCAAATATCATTATCGGTGTAGTTTATTTGTCATAGACTTTCTTGTACTTTTCGTCCCCATGCAAGCTGTTCAGGCAGGCAACTATTTTCTTTTATTTACTTTCATTGTTTGACCCTAAAAACCCCTATAAATAGATGCATTCTCTCCATACACCACAAACACAGCAAAAATGGCTATCTCCAGTTCAAAGCCTAACTTCCTGCCCTTTTATGCCCTCCTTACCATCTTTTCCTTGCTACTCAACAATGTTAATTCACAGTCATATATGCCAATGCCATCAGGCCGACCACCTGTTCCGGCATTAGTTCCACCAAATTCACCACCATCACAGAAAACTGCAGCCACTTCCTTCGGATTCTCCTTTTTCCAGCCAGACGCAGCAAACCTAGGCTTCCTAGGAGATGCTACCGTCTCAGCTGGGGTTATACAATTAACAAAAAGGGATTATTCGGGAAAACCACTCTCGAACAGCACAGGCCAAGCAGTCATATATGCTGCAATTAACCTCTGGGATAAAACTACCGGAAATCTCGCAGATTTCACCACCAGATTCTCTTTTGTTGTAAATCCTAAAGGTGCGACACTTCAGGGAGATGGGTTTGCCTTCTTTATGATTCCCATCGACTTTGGCGGGTTTCCGATAGCGAATTCAACTGGTGGATACCTTGGTCTCTTCAGTGCTGATAAAGCTCTTGATCCGTCGAAAAATCAAATTCTTGCTGTTGAGTTTGATTATTATGGAAACGAATGGGATATGATTCGGTCTCCTCATGTAGGAATTGATATTAATTCTATTAGGTCAGTGGAAAGTGTGGGTTGGGGTAACAGTTCTGTACCAGACGACGCTATAGTGCGTGCGAGTATAAACTATAACTCGGAGACCAAAAGGTTAAGTGTTTCTTTTGGTTATGGTCCAAGTTGGACTCTTTTCTCACATGTGGTTGATTTGAGGACTGTTTTGCCAGAATGGGTTTATGTTGGTTTCTCTGGTTCCTCTGGTGAGTTGGCTGAAACACATGAAATTCTTTCTTGGGCCTTTGAGGCAGCATATTAGAGAAGAATTTTGGAACTGGAATTAATGGAGATCTGATAAAGTGTCTTCAATTCAATAAATCAGAAGTAGTTGGAGCAACATTCTATGAATTATGTACTAGTGTTTGTACTTTACTACTATTCTTCCATTGATCTTCAAAGTGTATTCCGTCACTAAACAATAATTAATAATTACATTAGCAATTCTGCTTCGAGATTCTAATTGTGCACCATTGCAGTTATGTTACGAAAATTACCATTGTTGAGAAATACATATAACGTGGAATGTTGTGTTATAATCAGTCAAACCGGCTACAAATACCGTTTTTAAAGTCACAGAAAGGATTGTAAATTTGTATTAGTTGCTTTGAGATTATGAAAATTGTCAAGAAATTATTTCAAGTCAAGATTTTAAATCATAGTTGCAGTCTTGGGTGAAATTGCAACATATATTTTTTACGATTGCAAATGTTGCAAAAGTAAAAATACAAGTTGAAAATGTTGTGATGATAAATGTTTGTTTTGTCTACAAAATAAAATAAAAACTATATAATAACTATTGATTTATATTATTTGATATTAATTAGTTTAATTCAACATAATATTATATTAAATAGAATCTATTTTGAAGAAAAATAATCGGTTTTTCAGCTTTTGGTTTGTCCAAAAAAAATCCTGAATTGGGTTTGTTGTTATAGCCCCAATGATGGACAATGTTGCGGTGTTGTAATCGCAATTTACTGCCTATGAACCGTAATTATTGTATGATGTGGTTGTGCAGTGCTCGCTTCATCGACAATAGTGCAACAACATCACGTGTTCTACAATTTAAATCCATATTTTAGATTTGTGGAGTTAAGTAATGTGAATTGACAATTGATAAGAAGTGAAAAACTCCGACACAACTCAGGTACCAAGTTGAACTTTAAACAGCCGTTTTTACATCATATTTGGGATTCATTAAGCATCATCAGGATTCTGAATTGTGGTAGTGATTTACAGTTTCATTGTGATTAGTAAAATTATAAATAAATACAAAAAAATGCAGCTATTGCAATGTGAAAATTTGAAAATTCACGGATGCGGCCCAACGGCAATTGCAATCGCGGACGGCAGTTCGAATCATTGATCAATACAATAGAATTGTCACTTGGCCAAACAATTGGATAATTATTTTTACTTCAAACACCTAATTCCTACCCACCTAATTCTAATATACCCTTTAGTTGTTCCACCATTTCAGATTTACGGCTGAAATTCTAGTTAGGCACGCTTGCCGATCGGCCACGTAACATGCATAAACGAAGATTGTTCCATATCAACCACTTAAAATAGCTTCCACTAATTATAAGATGTATTGATCAATTTTTCTTTTTTTTTAGCTGATGAAGGTACAATCAATAATTTCGGGATAGAGTGGCCATTATATTTCGTAGACACTTTATCAAATTTTTTAAGCCAACATTTATGTAACGATGTTTATTTACAATTATATAGTAGTGCGAGTTGCACTATCAGATTACAGATAGGCTTTCTTTCTTAGACATCGCCTGCTTCTCATTAGTGGGAACCCCCCCCCCCCTTTTTTTTTTCTTTTAGCAAATTTATTCTTCGTAACGTCCTTGCAGTCAAGTCTTGTCCTTCACAACGATTTTCTTGAAGCAAACGATCATATTGTAATTTATAGTATTTAGTTTGTTTGTGATTTAAAGTAATTTCACAGGAATTTATGGCACAATATAAAGCAGTGCCTAATGCAACCTTACTCTTGGAGTGTTTTCTTGGACACACCACCAACAGATTGGTCCATCAAGTCACATTTGGATAGTTAGAGATCTATATATCATACAAAAACCGTGCACCTAGATCCCAGAGCGTACTCTAATACCAATTTTATTATATTTCATATTCAAGAATGTGACTAGAGAAAGAAATTACTAAAGAAAGGGGAAAAAAAGCCTTCTCACAAATCTAACTCATAGACAATGTAAATTCGAATTTGATGCGGGAGCATTAAACTTGTACAAAACATTATCTCTCACAAACAATTCTGTAAATGACAAATTTTACGCACAAATCAACTAGAATTTTAGCAAAACCTCCCTCGATTTTAGATTCCTCCTAGGAGCAACTACCATAGACTTACCCAACAACCCAAATATCAATCTGTCATACAATGTATATATACGACTAGAAACTTATCACAAACGTGCAATATAAATGCATATTGACCTAAATTCTTACTCCAAACAATTGCGCTATAAGCCTTTTAAGTGAGATAATTATATAGCTTGGAACTTTAGTTTATCTTCAAAACTTGAAAAAAAAAATGGAAGCAAGGGAATAAATTATAGGAACTCAGTGGGGATAAGTTGCTAAAAACATTTTATTCAAAAATCCCATTTATAAAATATTTAAGAAAAACTTTATTTCTTTCCAAACATTTCAATAAGAAAAAACTTGTGAAACAAAAGCTTAGAAATATCACATGATGTTGAAATCCTAACCTTCTAAATATCATTTGACTCCCACAATTCAATTCAATATTGTTGAACATTTTGAACTCAATATCATTATCATAAAACAACAACTATGTAAAAGAATCCAATGTACCAAGAAAATCCTTACATTAACATAACAATTAATTTAAATATTCATACAACAATCAAGCATGTAGGATCCAATGGGACTTCTCTCATACCCAACTATATAGAGGTGAGTGAACCAAGGTCAAATATCCAATTTAGTCCAACAAAAATAATAAAGGTCAAATCCCTTTTCAAAGTTAAGGTCAAATCTAAGATCCTAATATCAAAATCAAGAGTATGAAGTAGAATCAAATTCATGATATAGTTAAAACAAAAGTCCTAAAATCCATCCAAACTCCCATTTATCACTTCACATAGAGATCTTCCCATATGCCTCCCATAATAGTCATGACAAAATAGAAATCCAAATGCACTTGGGATTTTCGATGGAAAACTCCCAAGAGCCATGAGTTTTGTATAGGGAGCGAAACATGCTCAAAGTTTCTAGAAACATCACTATCTTTAAAATTAAAAAAAAAATACTTGTTAAGTGATGACTCAAATAATCATTTTCTAAACATAATAAAAATCAAAGATAATCATAATAAGTCTAATTAAATAATTTTTCCAACATCCATGCAGACAAGTAATTTTACACATCATGAAAACAAATATGCATTTAAACAAGCATAATAAACTATTTAAATAAAATTATCAATAAAAAATAACATACAAATTTAACATTTCAAGTATGTAGAAATATATCATAGTTACAAGTTAAAGTAGAATATTTATTGACCTCAAGGGAGGAACAAGAATCACTCCTAATCTCAATTCTAAGTTTGAAAGTGAAAAGCCATTCAAGTATTTACTAAAAATTCAAACAACCTAAAATCAAACATCATTAATCAACATTTATATGTAAACCCCTTAATTTATGCTAGTTAAAACTAACTTCTAATTCCTAATGTGACAAATTTTCATTTGCCTATAACATGATCATACTTAAAGTAAATATCAACTTCTTGAGAAAGCTTGCTTGCACACCAAGATTATTATAAAATCAATTAAGATTATAATAAAAATAAAATCTTTTTAAATCCCTCCAAATACTCTATCAACCACCAAATTCCCAAATCTCATTTTCCAGGAATCTTGAATAAACTTCAAACTTTTTATTTTGACTCATCGATTAAGTTGGTCTATTGTGAATTTAATAAAATTATAATTTAATATAATGAAAATTCCTTGAAACCACTTTAAATATGCCCTAAAAAACTAAAATTAGGGGTCCAAAGCCTCAAAAGGCTAACTTAAGAAGAAATGGTCCCATTTGCCATTAGTTGGATTGTTCAACTAACAATAAAGGAATATGGTTAGATAGTGACAATGATACAACATTGTGTAGCAAAATCATCATGTGCTAGTGGTTAGTAAAGGCACTGGTGACAAATTCCTCTCTTTAAAATATCAACAAGACATGAACACTACATTAGAAGGCTACAAATAAAGGTTTGCCATAACCTTTCTAAGGCTTAAGTCAATACTAAGTAGTGAGTAAGAAAGAAGAATCTAAATAGTAAAGTCTAATGCATACCTTATATAAAAGCAGTGGGGTGGTTGGTAAGTAGTTATGCCATTCTTAAGTAATTACCATGATAACCCCCCAAAATATAAGTAGTTATTAACTAGTTTGGCTAAGTGTCACAAGTTAACAATTGTGATCAATTTAATGGGCAAACTTGCTTGGTTTTAAATAAAACTTAGTGGGAAAATCGATATGAAGAGATCTTGTGGTTGAAATTTGGAAGCAAATTAACTTGTAAATGATTTTTTTTTTAATTTTAGGGTTATTTTAGTGATTTCAATTTAGTTCAAGAACTTGACATGACTTAAAAAATGTATGGTTGTGATCCTTACATTTTTTTATTTTCATTTTAGCATAAGATAGTGTGAATATCTCACCTAAAGTTAGGAGAAAAGGTCTTATATCAACTTCCAAAAAGTTTTTCTACTCCTACTAGAAGGTATTTGGCCCAAAATGCTTTTTAAGGGATAGAGTGTCAATAGGCATGATGAAATAAGCTTAGAGTTTGAGTGTGTTGGCTTATAATCATCCCTTACACATTTAAAACTATCAAATAAAGCATATTTCAACTAAACAAAGTCATTCCTCTCTTTATTCAAAATTATCTCTTTTTCACATGTTGTGCTTCAAAGGTTCCTTATATGAGGCATTCTTATAGTTTAGTAGGCATAGGTGCTTTGGTAACACTTAAATATAGCTTGTAGATATGCTATATATGGGATTTTATTCGATTGATGATAAATCTTTGATTTCCAATTATTTATTCCAAATATGTTGTATATAAGAGAATAGGGAAGATTAACATGTCTACTAAAAGTGACAAATAATTGGTATATAATTTCAAGTAGAAAGCTATCATCCAATCACATTAAGGTTAGTATGACAACTATTAGCATGAAGGAAGAAAGGGAGGCTTCCTAAAGTGTCAATGGAGAAGAAATAGAACAAAGCTCGGTGATAATTTGAAGCTAAATGTCTAAGTTCATTTGTTTATTATGTTATTATTTAGGTTGATTATGTATAAGCATGCACATTAAATATTAAAGTACAATATACACATCTAGAAATATGTGTGCATCTAGGTATATGCGATTCATATATATTTAGGTTCATATAACTAGTTATCAAATAGTCATTAACAATTATCAAAGAGTCACTTAAGTGACTATATACTCCTTTATACTTGAAGTTTGATAAATTCAACAAGAAATCATAACTTTTCTACCTTTAATAGAGTGGTATCAAAGTTTGGTTTGAAAGTATTATACTAAGTAGGAATCTTGGTTTTTAAAGTGTTATAGTGAAGCAATGAGAGAAAAAAAATAAAGGAATGCTGAGAGAGGAAATAAAAAGATGAATAGAATTCCTCATCTAACAAGAAAAAACTATAATAGTTGGTGCTTTCACATAAAAGTGTTTCTTAGTGGGTAAAGTGTTTTAAGAAAGTGTAGAAAAAGGCTACTTTTTTTCATGTGATGGGGTTGCATTGTCTCAAAAAAAGAAGGATGCTTTGGCACAAGAAAAAAAAAGACCAATTAGCTCTCACTTTCATCCATAGGGTTTGGATGATTTTTATGATTTTGATTGTAATAGAACCAACCATAATAAAGCAAGCTTGGGAAAGGTCAAAAAGGTTTTCTAGAAAAGGAGGAAGAAAGGAATTGAGGGAAAGAAAATGGAGATTATGAGAAATTTAAAAAAATGATGTCAAATTTATTAAAAAATAACTTTAAGATGCAAAGTCCAACAAAGGAAGGAAAAGACCACATCACTTATAAAAAGAGATTCTGGGTTGAAAAAATCAACTGGACGTTATGAAGTTAAGAGAAGGAAAATCATCTATCTTTTCACTTTTAGGTTAAAGAGGAAAAGATTATGATTTTTGCTAAAAAAAGGATGCAAATGCTAAAAAGGAACAACAAAATTTAAAATTTATAATAAGATGACTCAAGATCATTCTTATGTCATTAAAGAATATAAAAAAAACTACATTGCTTATGGAAGATGTTAAAGTTGAATAAGTAATGTGGAACTTAAAGAATTCAAAAAGAGATGATCTATGATTTATCTTGTCTCTTTAATGATGAAGAAGACGTTGTGATGACCAATGTTGAAGAAATAGTTCATGATTTTCATTATCTTTTTGGAGAAGATGACAAAGGAAAAATCCATGAAAAGATGACGGTGATTTGTTTAGTCTCTTTCAAAATGAATAAATCATGGTTAGGAACATAGAGAAAGAGAAAGATGCAATCATTACAATTCAAATAATGATAAAAAGAGGACTTAGTGAATTAGTGGAAATGAAAAAGAAAGAAAATAAAGATGTAAAAGACAACAAGTGGAGAGAAGCTACAAATGAAAAGTTTAAAAAAAAAAGAGAAATAGAAGGAAGTATTATATAGATCATGATATTGTAGAAGTCATGATCATGATAAGAGAAATTCTAAATGCAATATGAAAAGGCAAAAAATTAAGTGTTGCTATGGAAAGTCATGTAATAAAAGTGTATTATTTTTTAAAAACAAAATTGTTTTATGAAAGAGTAATTAGTTCACATAAATTAATTACAACAAGTATATATATATTTTAGATTTTAAGTTATTAAAATTGAGATATACTTAATACACTATAAATATTATAATATAATCACTACTATAGAATTGTAAATATACATTTATGGAGAGATGTTAATCAAAGTAAACATCAACTTCTCTTTCAATGTGGTGACATTTTTTAAATTATTAAAAAAATTAAGATAATGAATCATAAATATAACTGACGTCTATTTGAATGTATTAACTTTTTTAATTATTTGGAAACTTAAGATAAAGGTTTAAACATATGACCAATGTCTATTTGAATTTAGTGCCATGTTTGAATTTATTATAGGAAACTTAAGACATCAGTTGTTTATTTAACCAATATCAAAATTCATGCAAATCGTTATTTTGTGGAACACTAATCAAACTTAGTATATCAAATATCTTTAAGAAACTAGTGTGATAAGTACACCATGTTTAATTGTTGGTTATTTATAAAAGAATCAACATTAAAAATGATGCAAGCAATGATATTTTTATAAATATAGGTCTAAATTTAGATATTTATCTTGTATAAAATCAATGTCATTTAGGCAAGATATTGGTTATTTATTATAGAACTGGCATCTAAATATTTTTTTTCACATAACTTTCAATTTATCCTTTATTTTATTGTCACTCTTACTTTTTAAAACTCATGTTTTTATCATTTGTCCAGCAAATCTCAATCCTTTCTCACATTCTTAGTTGCATTCACAATGAACTTTAAGCTCATTCTTTGTTAGGATTCAGATCAATATACACAACAGAATTTTAAAATTTTGATCCAAAACCTTCCTAGGATCCATGCAAAAGTCATAAACCAATATTAGGGTTTTACTTTATTTATGCTTGTTTTTTTTTTAATGAATCCTTGAGAGACCGAGCTGAATCAAATGTCGGCTGGAAGGTATGGCGTCTCTACAATATCCACATGGAGTTAATAATAACTTCTCCCCTCCACAAAGCTGCTAGGATTCATTTCTCTCACTAGGATTAGGTTTGGACATTTTCAAGAGTGATCTAAGGTTTAATTGAAGCCAATGTGTGTTATGTAATATGCTGCCTTCAAATCTTTTTATAGAAATAAGGTATATCACAATCCTAGTTCCACTAGAACAATGCTTTAAAAATCCTAATCACATTAAATAACTATCACCTTACCTTATCCTAGAGAGAGTGAGGAGAGATAAGACTTATCTATTAATTATCTAATATTAGATGATAATAATAATATTATCTCATAATATAATTATTTAATATCTAATAACATAATTATCTGATATTGCTTTAATATCAAATAATATTACATAATATATAATATATATTACATGAATATATTATCTTAATAATTATATATGCACAAAAATAAGTCTAATTGATTAAATTTTAGTCTAATTAAAACCTAATTAATTATTGTCTTATTCCTACATCTTTTGTGTGACCCTGTAGGTTCTTATTACGTTGATAATGACTCATTTTAGGCTATAAACAATGAGCGGTATTTAACAATACATTACTACCACTCAAGTAGTAAGAATGTCTATGATTCGACATCTACCTAATATATGATCAACATTTTGCATCATAATCCATTTTGTAACAATATCCAAATCGAACTGGAGGCATAGAGTATGTCATCCTTGCCAATGTTTAATTTATATTTCTTAATACTGAGTAGACTTAAAATAAATGATCAATATCACATATTAATCCAATTGAGCATGGCCATGCATTTCTAAGTCTCACTCAATCAAGGGGTCTAAAGATATTCTCTTTTATACAAGAGTAACAAAATCCCATCTACATCACTTACTTCTCTCTGCATGATTTGTAACACACTCAATCAATGTCCTACTCGTCATCCCGATTAAAGGTGACATAAGACAAGATCAAAGTGAGTAACTCCTTATATAGGGAACCATAGTGACTTCAAATTAAAGGACTATACGCATTTGTGATCATATGAGAATAATTAATAACATTATTCATGCAGTATTCTCACAGTAGGTCAGTCCAGTACATTGTTCACTAATAATGTACTCATGTATTGACTTAATATCACATATCCATGATTCATAATCATCAGTCACTATACATGCTAGTTTCAATGTATAATTACTATCCCTTTTGTAATAATACTTGATTAGGAGTATTTTAAGAATAGCAAAGCTATTCCAAGGATAATTATTATATTTAAGTTGTAATATACACAAAATAAAATAAAATAAAATAATTATATTGCCAAAACGAAATGTAATACATTGCGTAATATTGCAATCATCTCTATAATTGGCTCCTAGGACGCACACTAACATTCTTATCATTATAAGCATTATTAGGTATGTTGTCCTGTCTCTTTCTAAATACATTTTATATGATAAAATTTAATTTTGTTTTAG